>JAFFSR010000274.1:6080000-6680000 GCA_017163975.1 Anastatus disparis | reverse complement strand
TCAAGTACTAATGTTAATTATTCTAATACTCCTTTTAATAATAAAATCGATCTCTTTCAAAACCTAACTATATCTCATGCTAATGTCAATCGTCTTAAGTCTCATTTTTTGACTATTGAAAATTGTCTATCTGATGAAAAGGTTGACATTTTTGCTGTCTCTGAGACTTTCCCAACTGAACTTGATGATAGTGCTGTCATTTTTGTTGATCACTATAATTTCTTTAGGTTGGACAGAGTGGGAAAGGGTGGTGGTGGTATTGGTTTCTATTCGAGAGACTTTCTCATAGTTAAGATATTAGTCCATTCTGATCCTGTTTTTGATAACACTGCTGAATTCATCATAGCAGAAATATCTATTGATTCCGAAAAATTACTTTTTGCGGTAGTCTATTTAAGGCCTAATTATTGGCACAGTTCTACCTACTTACAAAAATGCTGTCATCACCGGTGATTTCAATATTAATCTTTTATCTAATACACATACTGCTTCTGCTTTTCGTACTATTATTGATACTTATGCTCTTTATCTGGTTCCATCTGAGGCTACCCATCACACTCTGTCTTCTGAATATTCCTTCCACTCATGGATTTATCTATTTATCTTAAATGATGAGAGTTCGTTGTTATCTTATAAGAAATCGTCTGTTCCCTTCATTGCGGGTCATGACCTCATCAATATAACATATAGATCATTCAAACCACCAAATACATCTAGAAAAATTCTTTATAGAAATTTCACGAACTTAAATCGTGTTGATCTTAACAATACAGTTGCTCATAACCTCTCAATTGTATCACAAGAGAGTCACGCTTCTACTGATTCTAATTCTTGTTTAGTTAATAAGTTTGCTTTTAATTTGTCTTCTGTCCTTGTCTCGTCCTTTGATAAATATTGTCCACTTAAGTCATGTAACCTGAAAATTAAAAAGAAGCCCTGGGTTATTCCTGATATACGTACAAAGATGCGTGAACGTGATCGAGCTTATCGCATTGCTGCTCGTTCTGGCTCAATGCTTTCTATTGTTCGGTACAGGAGACTCAGAGGTGAGGTTTCCAATGCCCTTGGTACAGCCAAGAATACATTTATCGCAGATCGACTATCCTCTTCAGTGAAGTCTTCAAATCGCTGGATAACTCTGCATAAAATTGGGCTTTCTAATAAGGTCTTACCATCACTGCTTCAATATTTTTCATCCAAGGCACTACTAATTCACTATACATCTATCTCGTCGTCTTCATCACCTTTAACTGATAGTGAGATAAATGAGATGCTAGCTGAACCTCTTCGTGGTGATCTACCAACCTTTGAGTTTTCTCAGGTTGACCAATCGGTCATCCATTCTCATCTTAATCTTGCCACTTCTAAATCAGTGGGACCTGATGATTTATCATCTGACAAGCTTAGGGTTTTTCAGGTCTTTATATCACCTCACTTGACACACTTGGTTAATTTGTCATTGTCAACTGGGATTTTTCCTTCTTCATGAGAACGAGCTTACCTTCTACCGTTGGCTAAATCAACTAAATTAGATTCTCTCTCTCAGACTCGTCCTATAGCTAAGTTGTGTGAAATTTCAAAAGTTTTAGAAAGGGTTGTGCATTCACAATTTTATTCATACATTGAGACTCATTCTCTGCTTAATCCATTGCAAACAGGTTTCCGAAGGTCGAATAGTACTCAAACAGCCCTCTTGAAGCTTCTGGAGGATACTCGGTTGGTTATCGATAAGAGAATGCTCACTGTTCTACTATTGTTTGATTTCTCCAAGGCCTTTGATGTAGTACCTCACGCTCGTTTACTACGTAAACTTCGTTCCTCCAATTGCTCCGATCTCGTCATTCGTTGGTTTGCCTCATATTTAGGAGATAGATCTTATGCTGTACCAGATCTGGATGGGCGTGTGGGTGATTGGATGCCATGTTCGGCTGGAGTACCTCAGGGAAGTGTGTTGGGTCCATTGCTTTTCTCCATCTATATTAATGATCTTCCGTTGGTATTAACCAGGGCCCGACATATCTTGTTTGCTGACAACCTTCAGTTGTACCACTCGTTCTTGCCTGCAATGATTGATGAAGAAATCACTTTTCTGAACCATGAGGTAGCCGCTGTTGTGAAATGGGCAAATGATAATCAGTTTTCACTAAACCCCTCTAAAATGCAGGCTATTTTCTTGGGTGGTGAGCTGTATATTGCCAGGATTGATCCCTTGTCTTGTCCTTCTATTGTTGTAAATGATGTTCATATTCCTTATTCTTCTATTGTTAAAAACTTGGGTGTCTGGATTAATAGTACACTTAATTGGAATAAGCATGTTAATTCGATCAGTCGTGTTTTTGGAACGCTCCAGTCACCCAAGTTCCATCGTCATACATTGTCTAAGAGCGTCACAAAAGAACTGGTTGAAGCTCTAATCTTTCCCATCATTGACTATTGCTGTGTAGTCTATGATGACATTCCTCAAACTCTTAACATCAAGCTTCACCATGCACTCAACGCTGCAGTCAGATTTGTTTTTGGTAATATTGGGCGACGTGACAGGGTGACTTCATTCCATCTCGAATTGGGTTGGTTGTCTGTCCAAAATAGGCGGCTGTACTTCAAGACGACGTTGGCACACTCTTTAATCTCGTATCAAAATCTGCCCTACCTGGTTTCCAAGTTCACTCGAGCAAATATTAATGTAATGATTAGGACGTCGGCCAGACAATCTCAAAGACTCTTGGTGTGTCCTGTAGTACGCACGGTGGCAATGCTGAACTCATTTACTTCTATGTCCTTCGTTTTTATTAACAATAATGCTGACCTTTTCTCAGGGTTTGAAATCGGACGGACGCAACTAATCAAGTCCCGTGTATTTCACAAACTCCTCAGTGATGAGCGCACCGAATGGTTGAAAACACTGGTTAACTGATAATAGTACACTTACTCAACTACAATGCACTCTCTTTTGATCTATGGATGGACATCAAATTTGTCTTACACTATTTGTGCGACTACGTAGTGATTATAGTCTACTCAAGTTAACTTCAGTTAATAAATCTGTTAAATTGAAGTTATATACTATATACTATACATTATGTTATTTTCTTAATTAAGCATTTATTATTTTTTTTCCTTTCTGATGTTTATTATTAAGTTTTCGAATGATGTATTCTACGATTTATTTTGTCAATGTAATGAGAACTACAAATCTAATTTCAACTTTAAACATGTTATTATCTATATTAATTTCTTTTTATAATATTTTGTATTTACTATTGTTATTCAATTGGGTCATACGGGGTTGTATCCCACGACCTTAAGTAAATAGATCAATCAATCAATCAATCAATCTCTCTCTCTCTCTCTCTCTCTCTCTCTCTCTCTCTCTCTCTCTCTCTCTCTCTCTCTCTCTCTCTCTCTCTCTCTCTCTCTAAAC
Source organism: Anastatus disparis (assembly GCA_017163975.1). NCBI lineage: Eukaryota > Metazoa > Arthropoda > Insecta > Hymenoptera > Eupelmidae > Anastatus > Anastatus disparis. Next base: position 6,676,579 of record JAFFSR010000274.1, on the reverse strand, counting down.
TAGGCTTGAATATACATTGCCTGGTATAGTATCATGTTCCCTCTCTCTCATATTCTTATAACTTAGTTGTGTATGCGCGCACAGATAGGGTCACACGTATACAACAGGAATTGAAATGTAACGTGACGGCAACTTGGATTTTTATGCCCAGCAAATTTTCGAGGCACGCCAAACGTAGTATTAACTTCAAATAAAATCTTTTTCTTATTCATTTTTCAGTCTATTTTCAATAATAATAAATTTTATTAAAAACGGAGCAATTTATTTTAACATATTTTAACAATGAAAATAATACTTTTGATTTATTTAGAAATAATACTTTTAATCATATTTAAATAATGGAAATAATTTTATTTATAAAATTCATAGTAAAGGATTAAATATTTTTATCTTACCTGCAAGAAATAAAATGTTGGCTCTCGAATATTCGCTTTTGTGACTTGAAGGATTACAGTGAAGTTGATAGTGGTGATTTTTAACAAAGTAAAATCCGTTATTCTCAAAGTCCTTACAATCGTCTGGCACAAAAGACACAAGAGCATCTTTTTTTCCTACTTTTATATCTGTCAATTGGTCGACCTTGAATGAACTTAATTTTATTTTCTATTTATGTTAATTTATTATAATGTGATGTCCTGTATATAGGCTTAAGGTATGATTGTAACAATAGTTCTCGCAACAATTTGAAAGAATTTGACTATGTAATACACAATAAAATACTGAGACGTACGCGCACTTAAACTCGGCACCCCCTAAATATTCTGCGTTTCTTAAAGTTTAAGTGATATATATATATATATATATATATATATATATATATATATATATGTAATACTATAACCGCTAAAGCGAATGATTGTGTTTTCGTGTTTGAACACTTGCATAAAACTTTGAGCGAGAAAGTTGTTTATTATTGTTTTATAAACATTTGTGTAAATTTTCAGCAATTTTTATACTATATATTTCAAAATATACGAGGTGAAAATGCGAGAATTCATGTACGCTAAAGACATTAAAAATTCATAATAAATACTTTCCTAGCATCAAACTTTGAGCGGAAAAGTTGTTTATTATAATCTTATGTTCAGTTTTATAGATTTTTAGCTATTTTGATACTGTACATTTGAAAATATGCGAGATTATGATAAAAATAAATCATGCGTGCCAAAGGCGCCGATTGTCTTTAAGATTAAAATTCATAATAAATACTTTCCTAGCATCTAACGTTGAGTTAGGAAATTGTTTATTATTGTTTAATTTATACTTTTATAGATTTCCCGAAATCCTGATACTTTATATCCAATATTATGTCAAATAAAAATGCATAAATACATGTTCGCTGTTTATATTTAATGCTCACTGATGATCAAGTAAAATAAATTGAATCACTATATTTTTTCGAAATAAAACTCAAGAATTAAATGAACTATCTAATTGTGTTTGTTATTACCTAAAAATAATACATTTTTTTAAATCTTACCACTATGGAATATACATTTTACTTTAAGAAAACAAATTCAATATTAAATTTGAAAATTTAAAATTTTTTTAAAACTTATTTTAAAGTGGATATTTTCCGTAGAATTCTCAACTTGTCAATGAAATTTGGAAATTTCAATTTTAATTATATTTTACACAATAAAATGTATTAATTATTAAGTTCATGCGACGCAATTTATTTTATTTTGTCAGCGAGTGTTCAACGAAAACAACGTACACTGGACGGACACTGATTCGCGACCCACTGAAAATTTACACAAATGTTTATGAAACAATAATAAGTTTCATGCTAGGAAAGCGTTCGCTAATAATTTTGAATCGCAAACACTATCATTCACTTTATCGGTTATAGTATCAAATATATATATATATATATATATATATATATATATGTATCTAGTGGCCGTGCGTTGAAGTCGTTCTTTTATCCAGCCCTTCAATTCTGATATATATTTTTATTAAAAATGAACGAAATTACTTCTTTAGCTACTTTCCATCAGTAAAAAATGTCTAAATTCTCTTCTGAAACTGACGTTTGACATGACGAATAGTATAATAATAAAATATGTGTATTACCTTACTTTTAACCTTTATGCTTACATTGCATACAAATTTAATTCTTATTATAAAAACTATGTGAATAGTCTGTATGAATATGATTATACATCATGGTTTGAAATTGTATTCAAGCACGATTTCAAAATTTTTCAGATCACACTAGATTCACGACTCAATTAGGAAAACAAGCAATAAGATGGCGATAATACTCTAAAATAGAAGTAAAATCAAGAATTCTTGCGTTATAAAAACCTATATATTGTTTAAATCTGTGTGATGCTATTGTAAATGATATGTGAGAATAATTTATCAGTATGATAAAAAAAAGATATTAAGTACTAAGTCACTGCCAGTTCATTGAAGGTAATTTGTCATAATGTCCTAAGACATAAATAAAGTTGCAACTGTTTTTACGGCGATATGCAAATTGTGTAACAATTGGTAAGACTTGTTATGCCTTAAATCTAAACCAGATGCAGCGTGCATCATAGAACGACACCATATATTGATTAGAAGAACTGTTATTAATCAGTGAACTGACCCCGAGTCTCGTATACATGATTTCGTCTGTGATATGAAATAAGTAACTTAATTTGTGAATACACAAATTCTGTACAAACCTTTATATACGAACGGCATTGCTCCAGACCTCACTGAAAAGTGATGGCCTTCTCGAGTGTAAAAGGCGATATGCATAATTGTAGTGACTAGTATCTCAACTATTACTTGTAAATACCGTCTAAATCTTCGTAAAAAATTTGTTTGTTTTCATTATTATTTAATCATCAAGTATAATTATGCTCGAATATAGTTTAAAACCATAATCCATAATAGCATGCTTCAGATAACGATTGTTTTGTAGATGTAGAATAGAATCATTCAATCGTAATATTAAAATATATAAAAATTAATTGAATTATAGACCAAATTTCAGATTTGATGTCGTTGACATTGATTACAGCTATAAGTGTAAAAGAAAATAAAATTTCTTTGTTGGCCCTTTTCAGGGCCAACACGATGTGCAAAGTCCGATCGAACAATCTCCCCGTGGTGCACATCAGGTGACGTCAATGTCGACGGCGAACTCCATAATGGATTGCAAGAAGCGAAATCAAAGCTATGTGAACATGGCTGACCTTCAAAGTCCAAGAGTCAGACGTGATGAAGTCAAACAGATTCTGGATTCAGATTAAGCTATTCTAAAAATGTAAGCAGAGATCCATTTTAGTTTCCTGAAAGTTAATTTTTATTTGACCTTATATTGGTTTTTTTTTATATCATGAGCCTAGAAATCTCGCCAAAAAACAAAAAAAAGCGACATTTTCATTTGCTCGAAGTTCTGCACCTGATGCTCGAAACGATATGCTCCAGAAAAAGAAATTGCTTAAAAAAACCTAAATTTTAAGATCCTACAATCAGGATCATTTGTTTGATCCATTCAAAATTGGTAGCATCGCTCAAAAATGGCGCTTTTCAGATTAAAAAATAACTTCTCACTTATGTTGTCTTAGCGCATGCGCAAAAAGACATAACTGAAAATTTCGAACGTGATTTGAAAAAAGAAGCTATACCCTTCATTTTTCATTTTGAAACACTTCGATTACCCTATTTTTGGTGGATATATGGCCATTTGAAAATCGTCATTTTTCAGACCAAAAAAATGGTGCGTTTTTTTTGTCAAGTGTATAATTGAAGCTATACACCATAGTGTAGTCGATTTTTTCTTCAAATTCTTAGAATCAAATACTAAATATAAGTAATTTTAAACTGACTAATTTTACTTTGAGTATGTTAAAACGTTAAAAGTGACCTTTCTAGTGTATTTATAAGCGATTTCAATCAATCAATGATGTGAAATATTTGCAAGACTGTTGTACATTTAAGGTCTAAGCACCGCTGCGCTACGACTTTTACTGGTAAACTTATTCACAATTTGTCTACATACCCCTACTGACAAATAGCCCCATTCTCCCTTATATCTTATATTTTTTTCTAACGTGCTCATTGGTTGCAGCAATTTGTAAGGTGCGATAAAATAAGTAATGCCTGAAATCTTTTCGTTAATTTTTTTTCCTATTTCAAGTTTAACAAAAATTAGAAAAAAGTTGACATTTTTAATAAACAATTCACAAAAAATTTAACGAATGAAAACTAATAAATTTATGAACAATTTGAGCAAAAATAGTCCAAATTTAAATAAAACGTTGTAATTTACTTCTCGCTACTCATGTCTCAAAGTTCTAGTAGTGAAGGTTTGGTTTTATTCACTCTTCCAACAGTGAATTTTTTGGATACACTAGAAAAAAATTTATTACATTCAAGTAAAATTTCTTTGAACCAAGTAAATGGTTTCCTTGTATAGTGTCAAATAATATTTAATAAATATAAGTAAATGAATTATTTAATTTAAAAATTAATTTAATTTGTTTGTCTAAAGAAAATGTGTACTTAAAACTAATAATGATTTATTTGATACTGAATCAACAAAATCATCTCTTGATTTCAAAAATATTTACTTGAATTAAATAAATATTATCTTATTTCAAAAAATGCAAAGATAGAATCAAAATAATAATCTCTTGGATTTAAAAAAATTTATTCGAATCAAATAAATATATTTTTAAAGTGAAAAATTGATATACTGAATTAAAAAAATCATCTCTTGATTTTAAAAATATTTACTTGAATTAAATAAATATTTTCTTATTTCAAAAGATGCAAAGATTGAATCAGAATAATAATATTTTGATTACAAAATTGTTTATTTATTTGAATTAAAAAATTATTTGTCTATACTAAATAAATTATTTATCTTAACAAAATATTTATTCAAGATGAATAAATATTCATTCAATTTGAATAATAAGCTTTGTAAATCGAAATAAATATTTATTTGAATTGAGAAATTATTTGTTTATAACAAATAAATTATTTAATTCAAGCGATAAAATATTTATTCTAAATAAATAAATATCCATTCAATTTGAATAAAGCTTTATTGATTGAAATAAATATTTCTTTAAATTAACACAATATTTATTTGATTCAAATAAATATTTGGTCTCACCGAACAAATATTTCTCTCAAAAAAAATAAAAAATGTGTAGTTAATTTGCATATTTTAATTAATATTACCAACAAAGTATTTATTTACATTGCTGATGATGACCAACTTTCTAGAACAGATGAATAATATAACATTATGTGTTTGTATATATATATATATATATATATATATACACTGCCGCTCAAAAATTTAAGCTCACCTAATAAAAAATATTAAAATGTTTAAAGTTGTATATTTCAAGAACTATATGTCATAAAAGATTTTCATACATCTCATTTGAAAACTCTTGTGATGCCCTTTCAAAATGTTATGTACACATTTTTTTTACGATACGTAAACTTTTTTCTACACATACTTAAAATCTTGAAATTTAAAAAAAATGACATTTTTTCATAGAATGCATAATATTAAAAACATGATATATTTTCGAAAAATGGCATTTTTTCACAAAAACATCTATAACGTAATGAAAAATCATTTTTAAATAACGTTTCACGTCTCATTTTAAAGTTTTTGCAATTTTCTTTCGAATCGCTTTGGATTTATTAAGATACATTAATTTTTAGAGCTTGTAGAAGCAGTTCAAGTTGCACCAAAATTTTTTTTAAATTTCAAGATTTTAGGTATGTGTAGAAAAAAGTTTACGTATCGTAAAAAAAATGTGTACATAACATTTTGAAAGGGCACCACAAGAGCTTTTAAATGAGATGTATAAAAGTCTTTTATGACATATAGTTCCTGAAATATACAACTTTAAAAATTTTAATATTTTTTATTAGGTGAGCTTAAATTTTTGAGCGGCAGTATATATATATATATATATATATATATATATATATATATATATATATATATATATATATATAATAATTAACAAAGATATGGCTGATTCCATTCAGATTCATGCAGGCCGTCACGGATCAATTTTTTTTAGCTGAAAACAATGTGAATGTGTTCTAATACTTAAGAGAAGATGTGGAGACCCCGAAATACTGCTTAAAAATTTTTTTTCACGATGTTATAGCCTATTTTGTGTTAAGTGTTAAAATGAAAGGTGAAAAAATTAAAATGGACCTCCGTATTCAAAAGGCTCCATCTCCGTCAATTTTTAACTTTTTGAGACGAATTTTTTTATTTAATGTGAGGAATATAGTCTAGTTTTAAATGCCGTTCCGATTTTTGCGATGCGAGTTGATCCCTCTGAGTTATTCATGGAAATCCTAGAAAAAACGATTTTTTTTAAATAATCACAATAATTTTAATTTGTGTTTTAAGAAGGGGCCGAACTATCTGTCTTTGTCTAATAGCGTTTTTCATCATTTATGTAAACACTATCCGGTATAACAAGAAAAAAATAGCAGCCCCCGCTAGATATTAATATAATAAGTAAATTTTGTAATAACAACCAAATTTTTTCACTGCGTAGTTTTTGAATAATTAGAGACCTACCAAAAAAAGATAGGTTATATTCTAGATTGCTAGTAGGTCTCTAATTAGTCAAAAACTATGCGGTAAAAAATTTGGTTGTTATTACAAAATTTACTAATTATACTAATATCTAGCGGGGGCTGCTATTTTTTTCTTGTTATACCGGATAGTGTTTACATAAATGATGAAAAACGCTATTAGACAAAGACAGATAGTTCGGCCCCTTCTTAATAGTTATTTTTTATATTTGTTTAGTATATAGTTATTTTTGAAATGAAAAAATTATTATTTTGATTAAATAAAAATTTTTCAGAAGAATTAATCAATATTAAATAATTAAATGATAGATTTATTCAATTTAAATTATTAATTAACAATCGTACTGTAGTATTATTAGTTAACTGTAGTTGTACTGTAGCCGCTATCAAATTTATTGTATCATGCGACTAATCATTTAATCAGTAAAACAATCATTTTATTAAATTCAAAAAATCTGAAATAGTTTGAATAGGTTATTTATTTAAAATATAAAAATATTTTGTTAATTTGAATAAAATACTTTTTTATTATAAATAAATATTTTTTTTATTCTAATTATTTTATGACTGCCGAATAATTAAGACAATTTAGATATTTTTTTTTTATTTGAATAAATAAGTTTTTAAGTTTGACTAGATATTTATTAACATAAGTTTAATTTATATTTATAAATTATGTTTAAAAAATAAATTGAAGAAATCAGAATTTAAGCAAATTATCTTATTGTAATTAAATAATTTATTTCATTTACTAAAAATTGTTTGAATCGAATGAATCTGTTTTGGTACTTTCTTTAATGCAACAAAATCCGTTGCTTTCATCAAATAGCAGATTTATTTAATTAAAATGAACTTTTTTGATTCGAATAAATAAATTTTTCAATTTGACTAAATATTTAAAATATAAATTATCATTTAAAAAAAATTGGAGTTATTTGTTTTAAATAAATGATTTCCTTGACACAACAAATTCATTATTCCGAACAAATAAATTTTATTTGAATTAAATAAATGAGAATTTGAGTAAAAAGTTTCGTTATTTTGACTAAATAATTCATTTAATTCACCAAAAGTTTATTTGAATCAAATAAATCTTTATTCAATTCAAATAAATAAAAATTGAATCGAATAAATTTTTTTTCTGTATAGAGTGCATTAAATAAATAGAATAGTTTCTTGGATTTAAAAGTATTTGTTTCATTAAGAATAAATAGTTTGGAGTCAAGAAATGAGTTTATTGAATCAAAAGGAGAATTATTTGGTTTTAAAACTATTTACTAAAATTTAAGAAATAATTTGTTTATTCAAACAAACTTGATCTTGATCCAAATAAATGATTCTTTGATTTAAAAAAATATACATATTTTACTAGAGTCCAAATTTAAGTAAATCAGTTTTCTTGATTCGAATAAATCATTCATTATTTTTTAGTAAATATTGGAATAAATAGAATTATTATTTTTCTTGTTTTTATTAAATATTTTTTTAAAATTAAATTAATAAATCTGAACTACAATTTATTAGTTTTAATACAATTTACTTCATGCAAAATGATATTTACTTAAAAAGTAAACTTATCTTTTGATGTATCAAATACGATAAGATCTTTATTTAAGTTAAATGAATAATTTCTGATGTTTCGATACAACTAAATAGATATTTATTTAATTTAAATAAACATATATTTTAGTGGTTCGTTATATTTCAGAAAATTATTTTTCTTGATTTAAATAAATGATGTTTTTTGAGTAATTATATTAAATCAAAATTTTTATATTACTTGTTTTAAGTAAATATTTTCATGTTAATCCAGATTTAATATTCAAATAAATATTTATTTGATTCAAACAAATTATTTATTTATCAGTAATCCTATGCATTATGTTTAACTAAATAATTTATTTGTTTATAATAAATATTATAAATTAATTTAACCATTTACTTTAAAATAAATATTTATTGAATTCAATTGCGTTTTATTTCATTTTAGACCATATTTACTTGATACTAACAAACTGATATTAATTCATTAGTTTGTTTGACTAAGCCCCCAATGCCGTCACAAGCGCCTTTACCATGATCTGTTGCAGAAAAAAGCCATTTTCTGCTTATTTTGGAGTTTTGAAGTTCATAAAATTGATATCTGTTTTTGAAATGACTTGCAGCTCCATCAGAAATGGTTATGATTTCATCAAGCTCTTGCGAAATGTTTTTCTTTTAAGCTGTTGATAATTAAATTCATAGCCATCAGGGCATGAGACGAATCATGTTTAATATCCTCAGAGATGATGACATAACTTACTGTTTTATTAAATCCAAAATAGCATACTGATGTGAATATTGATAATTGGTTTTCACTCCAATGGTAGCTTTAAATTTCATTTTGAAGTTGGACTGTCCAATTTTCTGCAAAATTAACATGAATAACTAATTGGGATGGACTTATTTTGCTAAGAATTTCAATATCCTTTTGAGTTGCAATACGTTGAATTTTTTTAACCATTTTATAAGTAGTTACAGTGAGAGCCTGCTCTCTTAACTCAATTAAGAAATCTTTAGTTGTGCTAGTTTTATTCAGTAAATCTGATTTTTACCAAACACCATAAGTTAGTTCTTCATATAAATCTTCTTCTGTCAAAGACTTCACTTTTAAATCAATACTATCTCCAATTGGGAATTCTTTTCATTCTCTTAGTACACATTTCATATCATCTTTTAAACAAAAAAGTGAAGAATATATTTTCAATTCCCAATCCGCAATGTCATGTTTATTCTTTTTCTTATATTTATTCAAAACTTCCAATATAAGTTTCAGGTTCTCGCAATAAACGCAAAGACACTAATCATTGGGTGGATGGGGTATAACCCACTTTGGTCTTAAGGCATAGAATATTGATTTACTAATTTTTTTTTTAATTTCAGGATTTTCTTCTAATAATAATTGATATATTTCTTTTATGCTTTGTGTAAGAAAGCGTTTAACTTTTTTAGTTTTTATACCATTTTCATTAACAGATATTGTGTCACTTTTATTTGCACTTTGACGAGAACAATTGAAATCATCGTTCAAATAATAATTTTTTACTTTCGTTATAATTTCACTATCCAAAGAATGGCCACTATAGTTCTCAAGCTTTTTGTAAATATCTTTATTATTTACCTATCATCTTGCTTGATCAATTATATAAACACTTACATTTGGTAAAACTCATACAAAATAATTTTTGGAAATGTTGCTTGGTATAAGACTTAATAAACGCACTTTCTCAAAAAAATTTGAACAATTATCCAAAGGAATTTTAATATTTTCGAGCCATTTATCACATGTTTCACATTCGTTATTTTCATTTAATGTGGGCAAATCCGTTATATTATAGACTTTCATAATGTTACTTGCTATTTGTGAATCAAATGCATCGTTTATTTGTTTTTTTTAAGAGCATAGGATTTTCGCATCTTTATATTGATACTCTGAGGCATTTCTATTGGTGAAATTTTTAATTCCAAATTACTTGAAATCTGATTGAACTGTTCTACCACAGCCTCACTATAAAAAACTTCTTCCGAAGATTGTTGACTGCTTGAGGTAAATGAAATAGGTTTATTTTTCACTTCATCTAAAAATATTCTGTAACATAAAGGACATACTTTATCTTCTCTAGAAAAAGAAGTATTCGAATACAAGCGCTTTAAAGACTTCGTTAGATCACCTAATTCTCTAAACAGATTTTCGGAGCAATCGTAAACAATTTTTTTGTGCCTTTCTTTCAAATCCTTGCACTTAGTCTTAACAACCTGTCATGCCATTATTATTAATTAGTTCTTTGATAGAGCGAAAAAAAATATTTTGTTAGACAATTTTATTTTTGATCTTACTTGTCTTATATGCTTGAATGCGTCAAGCCGTTAATGAGAATACAAAAAGCGAATCGTTGCCACCTAGCGGTGACATATGTCACTCCTTACAAACTAAATTTAAATCGTAGACGCAAAATTCAAACTAAATAAAAAATTTTTATCATTAACGAAAAAAATTTCTGTTTTTATAAACTTAAAATCGTCATAACTTCGGTTCTAATTGATAAAAAAATTTGATCAGGGGTTTATTTTAAAGATTTTTTAAAATATTTTCGATGAATTGATTAATAAAAGCGTAAACAAATTGTAAAAAGACGTAATAGTTGGGAAAATGGCATGATGCGCCATGGTATCAATGCTTTAAAATGGAAAATTAAAAAAAATAAGGCAAAATCGCATATTCTCACCTATCCTAAAAGTCAGTATTTTTTATACATAAAAACATATATAAATTAAAAATAAAATATATTTTTTGAGAAAATTGCGTTTGAAAAAATCGCTTTTTTCTTTTTTTTATGAATAACTCAAAGAAATCAACTCTTATCGCAAAAATCGAAACGGCATTTAAAACAAGACTAAATCCCTCACATTTTCATTAAAAGAACGCCCGAAAAGGTCGAAAATTAATGGAGCTACGGCAATTTGAAAATTGAGGTTCATTTTAAATTTTTTAATTTTCATTTTTATACCCAACTCTAAATACGCTGTAGCGAGAAAAAAATATATTTTCAAGCGTTCTATGAGGTGAATCTTATCTTCATATACATATTGGAAGGTATTTTTATCACTTAGAAGGGAACAAAAAATTTGATCAGTGACGGCCTGCATAAATCTGAATGGAATCAGTCAATGGATACTTATTTTTTAACGTTATAATTAATATTTCATGATTAATAGTTTATTTGCCAAATCACCCCTAACCCTTAGAAAATTTACCCCAAGATTTTGCCCGGTTGGCATAAAAAATGTATATTAAGCTACGGAATCCACTTCATAGGGCCACATTCGGAATAGTACCATATTTTGTCGCTAATTTGTCGCTAATTTGTTGCTCTATCCCGGATTTTGTCGCTCCAGCCGTTTCCGAGAAACAATGGCTACCGTAGCTTAATATTAAGCTACGGCATCCACTACAGTAACTCAGGAACGGCTAGGGTTAGCAACTCCATTCTGGTTGCATAATTTGTCGCTTTTTTTCGCTCTAAGATAGAATAGTTCGTAAGTCCCAAAACCTGACCCAGACCCGGATATGGCCATTGGGCCCGAGTGAAAATGGAAACTTTTTTTCTTTGTGTATCTAAAAAGTCATGCGATGTTTCTAATACTAAAGTAGCTATAGAAAATTTGTCACCTTCAATATCTTAACATCAGAGCAGAAAGAAAATTCTTTATGTGAAATGGATTTTAATTGAATTTACATGCGTTTGGGAATTTGTCGCTCATGATATTTAAATAAATTTAAACTTTTAATTCAATAAAAATATGATTTTAATTCAACAAAAGCTACAAGGATTTTGTCGCTCTAAAAATCTATGGTTCCTAGCACGCTAAAATAATTTTTATGGAAATTTTTGTTATTAAAATGCATCTAGGAATTTGTCGCTCTTAAAATTTGAAAAAATTAACACTTAAAAGGCAATATAAGAATGATTCTGATACTACAGGAGCTTCAAGGATTTTGTCGCTCTAAAAATTTATGGTTGCTGGCACTATAAAATGATTTTTATACAAATTTTGTGATTTTTATGCATCTGAGAATTTGTCGCTCTTAAAATTTGAAAAAATTAACACTTTGAACGCAATATAAAGATGATTCTGATACTACAGGAGCTTCAAGGATTTTGTCGCTCTGAAAATTTATGGTTGCTAGCACTATAAAATGATTTGTATACAAATTTTGTGATTTTTATGCATCTGGGAATTTGTCGCTCTTGAGATTGTTAACAATCAGAACTTTAAAAACATAGGAAATACTTTTATGCAAGTTTTTTGAATGGGAATGAATTAGAGAGTAAGTCGCTTGTGACATTTGTAACTATTAAGACTTTGAATGCAAAATTGGTCATTAACTGTCGTTAAAATAAAATAAAAATTTGGAGACGGGAAAAAATTTGCTATTTCATAAAGATCGTCAATGTTGATTGATGGCGTTACACAAGGAAAGAGAAGAAAAATTATTTTTACATCTACATACAGTGGGGTTCAATAAAAAAGAGCCACCCTTGAGAAAAAAGTACTAATTAAAAAATTTTGTATCTCAACAAATAAGGGTCGTACATAACTCTATGACCACTCATTTTAAATGTATTTGTAAGGACTTTTCAATGGTGTATTGGTAATTTAATTTTGAGTAGTTGTCTGGGAAATATTACGACTTAAAAATAGAAAAAAAAAATTTTTTATTCGACTGTGTTTAAATTTGAATCATTTTTCGGAAAATGGTGGTAGAAAAATTTTACACGGCTACTTTTAAAGGTATTTTGCTTAACTTGAACTTTATATTTTATTTTTTATCTAGGTTCAAAACTGACCATTTTTGGTTAAAAAAAAAGGATCTTTTTTATTTTTCCGATATCTGCTTAATGAGAGGAGATATAGAAAAATGCCAAATGAAAAAAAAGTGTATTTTTGTTTTTGTATGTAGAATAACTTTAAATTTTCTAAAAATTTTTTGTGCATTCTAATTTTTTATGATATTGTTGCGGTATTCTCATATACATGTATACCATACTCTTATATATATGTATAAGAGTACTGCAACAATATAAAAAAAAATTAAAATGCACAAAAAATTTTGATAAAATTTATGGTTATTCTACATAAAAAAATACACTTCCTTTTTTCAACAAAAATCGCTAAATCTCGGTCAATTTTGAACCTAGAAAAAAAAAATAAAATATAAATTTTAAGTTAAGCAAAATACCTCTAAAACCAGCCGTGTAAAATTTTTCTACCATCATTTTCCGAAAAATAATTCAAATTTAAACACAGGCGAATAAAAAAATTTTTTTTCTTTCTATTTTTAAGTCGTAATATTTCCCACAAGTACTTAAAATTAAATTGCCAATACACCATTGAAAAGTCCTTATAAATACGTTTAAAATGAGTAGTAGTAGAGTTCTGTACGACCCTTATTTGTTGAGATACAAAATTTTTTAATTAGTACTTTTTTTTCTCAAGGGTGGCTCTTTTTTATTGGACCCCACTTTTTATATATATGTATAGATAGATATTATTTTATTTTGTATAAGAGTACAAAAACGTGCAATACAATTTGTAAATACAAAAACAATTAATATTGCACAAAATGCTATAAAAAATTATAAATGTAAATATTGCACAATTAATATCACAGTCAGTCACTAAACCTAATAATACTGAATAAGTAAGTCACAAATAAAAATAAATAAAAGTGGTATCACAAAGTAATCATAAAATACACGCAATATAAATAAAAATAATCATATAAATAAAAATCAGTCTTACAATATCTATCAGTCACAGTATTAAAATTTAAAAAAAAATTAAATTTAATACATAATAAAATAAAATAACAAGCGTACGCAATAGCATGAAACGCAGTCAAAAATAAAATCAAATAAAAATTCTCACTCACCAACCATTCAGCCAACACTCATACAATAAATACACTTACACCTTAAACCTATATACAGGACGTTAGAAAAATAAATTAAATAAATTAACATAAATATATAGTAAAAAAATATTAATCTAGGTCGAGCAAGTATCCTATCACCGTTGCTTTGAACCTGCTGAGAGATGGAAGATGTTTAATCTCAGCAGGCAGGGAGTTCCAAAAATGCGCACCTTGAACTTGGAAGGAATTCCTTCCAATCTCAGTGCGCATAAAGGGCACCGCAAGATCCTTAGTCTCTCCCCTAGTAGCCGCCCTAGGTACACGTCTAGTGAAGAGACTCACTAGATGCTCCAGAGTATTCATGCGCACGATTTTGTACATAAGCACAGCCAAAAAATACTGTCTCCTCGAATCAGTGCGCAGCCAACCTAACACGGTTCTATAAGGAGAGACATGATCACCCATTCTCAAACCCATTACATATCTCACACATGAATTTTGTAATCTCTGTATTCGTCTTCTCAACTCCTGAGAAGCATCGAGCAGAACTACCGAACAATAGTCAAGATGTGGAAACAGCAGGGCGGTTGCTAGCTGTTTACGCAGAGTCTCCGTGGTGTACCGACGGAAAAACCGCAGGGCATACAAAACTCTATTAAACTTTTTTGTAATCATATCAACGTGCGGTACCCATGAAAGTTTAGGGTCAAGCACAACACCAAGACTCGTCACGGAGTCAGAGAAAGGTATACTAATGCCTCCCCCAAGATCAATTGTACGTCACCTATCAGCATAAAAAGAATTTACAAAACGACTATTGCCAAAGACGATTGCCTTGCTTTTATTAGAATTCAAAGTGAGAGAGACACCAGCACCCCACTCCGACACTGCTTTGGCCGCCCTCTGTAGAGTGAGAATACCCTCTTCCACATTCTCGCGAGGCACCTGCGTGTAAATTTGCAGATCGTCTGCATAGAGTAGGTGCTCAACGCAACTAGAGTCAAGAGCGTCACGTACGACATTAATGTAAAGACAAAACAACAGAGGCCCCAGTACTGAATCCTGCGGAACTCCAAGGTTGGTTGTCAGCCAACTCGATTCCTCGTTTAAATGCGTGAAAACCATTCGTTTCCTTTCTGATATATAGGAGTTAATCCACAAGAGAGCAGCCCTGGAAAGCCCCATCGATCTAAGCCTAGTAAGTAACTTGAAGGGAGAGATCGTGTCAAATGCCTTACTGAAGTCAAAAAGTAAAAGTAACGTGACGAATTTTTTGTCTAGACCCGATCTTATGTCATCAGTTAATTTAAGAATAGCTGTTTGTGTCGAGTTGTGGTTTTTGAAGGCAGTCTGCATTGGGTCAAGTATTTTATTAGCAGTAATGTACTCTTGCAACTGGTCATGGGCGATCTTCTCAAGTACCTTTGAAAGAAAACATAAAATAGCAATAGGCCTGAAGTCTTTAGGCGATTTGGGTGCAGAGCACTTCTTTAATGGCACAATACGTGCCTGTTTCCAAAGGCCAGGGAAAACCCCCTGCGCAAAAGAAGAATTGAACAGAGTCACAAGATGTTCACCAATAAATGGTAATGCTTTAAGTATCACTCTTTGCGGAATGCCGTCCTCCCCACGAGCCTGCGATGAGAAGTGAGAAACTGCAAGAATAACATCGTTAATGTTAATTGATTTAAAGGCGAAACCATTTTCGCTGCATTCAGAAAGAAACTTCTTACGTTCCTCACCATCATCATGTGGCGAAATCGACACCCCAGCAAAGTGCGCATTAAGCTTATCTGGAGCAAATCCATTCAGATCCCCTTGAGGTCCGGATAAGAGTACCAGCTCTCTCAACTCCTTCCAGACATTACCACCTGCAAGAGCCTCGAACACTCTGTTATGATAATATTCACTTCTTGCACGCTCAATCTGCTCGTCCAACGACTTACGTAAAATTAAAAATTCTGAAAAATATTTATTGTCGTTTGTCCGTTTGTATCGCCTATATGTGGCATCCCTCCTGCGCTGCATCTGTGACAACTCTCCATCCATCCATGGTGGCTTCTTTTTCGTACATTTAAATATTTTCACTGGCGCTAAGTCTTCAATAGTCGCAGTAAGATTATCACGAATGCAGTCAAGTGCAGACTTAGGATCCACTATATCAGTTGTCAATTTGGACCAATCATAGCCGGCCAATTTCTCCAATAATAATTTTCCACTAATATTTTTATAATTTCGATACTTAATTGGATCTCGCACTAAACTGCTAGCATTGTAGGCTATAGAAACTTCAATTAAATTGTGCCGACTATGAAAGTTCGCAGGTACGTTACGTGCGTCCAGTATGGTGTCATTGTCATCTACAAAAATCAGGTTAATCCATGTGCGCGACGATGGTGTTATATGCGTGGCACCGTGCTGGACCAACTGAAGCGAAAGCTCAGCGGACAGTTAACTAAGAAACCTCGCATCACTGCTTTCTCGCAGGAGATTGGCATTCAGATCTCCCATTATAATCTTAAAAGAAAAATCGGGAGTCAAACTTACTAATTTATCAATTAGATCCGAATCTTTTGTAAAGGAAATGACAGGAGGACGGTAAATGACGGAAACCAACACAGATTCAGAGTTGCTTGCTTTAACAGAACAAAAAATGTATTCAGGCACTTCAGGCTTGCCACTGGCAGTTATAGTTGTGGTATTCGAAAAAGCTAATATCTCACATTTCAAACTATCTTTGACGTAAAGAGCAACCTCTCCTCCATGAAGGTTTCTATCCTGTCTAAAAATTTTATACCCTTTAACCTGAATGACGTCATCCGAGACAGTCGGACCCAGTCAGGTCTCAGCCACTCCAGACAGATCATAAGAATAGTCGTCACATAGGAGCTCACGCACCTGTCCAATGTGAGCCCTCAAAGAAGTCACATTCAAAAAGCTCGCTCGCAGTGCACCCCTTCTCCCTTTTCGACTCACCGAGGAGATCTGGCTTAGTCATTGGGGAGAGAGTTCATTATTATTCAACTTACTTTTAATAACAGGACATTCATCATTGGGAGCTATCTTAACAACATTGTCAACCTTATTTAAACATCCACTAATCACACACGATTTGTCAGCAATAAAATTTTTGTCTACAATAACATTATTTGAATTACTTTAAATTTGATCTATATCATCTTTAGTAGCAAATGTGTATGCTCTCTCCCCTCTCGCCCGTCTTGCCAGAAATCTGCCACTTCTATGCCAAATAAATTTAATACCTTTAACCTTAGTATAATTCTTTAGACATTTGAAATTTTTATATGTATCTTTTTGAAGGTATTCATTAATAAAAACCTTATAATGGTTTTTTATGACAGACAGACTGGCAAAACGAGAAAGATCAATGTCTGCCGTTGAGAAACTAGTGATTTTTCATTTTTCATTCAATATTTTTTGAGGCAGACTGGCCTCGGAGAGTCTGACCAGCAGCGAGTGAGCACCCCCCGGACCGTCTCTGATCACGCCGCTTCTAGATTAAGACGATGTTAAACATACAACCGACAAAATGTGTGACTGCATCGAATCCGGAAATATGGTACCGAGGACAGCACAAACATAATTTTCCTGTCGAACATTAGCCGCTAAGCAGTCCAGTTCACTGGAGACCACCAATGAGCCACCCTCGATACCACAATTTTGTGTATTGTGAGGATTATCCTTTGCTATTTCTGTGTTGATAATTTGTGTGTTGACGTCTGCTGTTTCCTTTGAATTCGTGTCGGTGTGTGAGACATTTTCACGCTCTTCTACACGCTCCTGCACACTGAGATCAGAGACGGTCTGCACCACGCATGCCAACCCCACCCTAAGTTCTGAAAAATTCTTGTCCATTAAATTCAGCTTGTATAGCAGATTAAAGGCTATTAATTTTAGAATTTAAATTTAAATCAGTCTTATCATACTTCTCAATTAGAGTGGACAATTTATTTTCCTAACTACTGACTATCTCCCTTAATTTAATATTTTCATCAAGCAGCCTTGTCTGCATTACTTCAAAATTCTTTATTACTTTGTCCTGATTTTTAAGTTTATCTAAGATGCCTCGCAAGCCATCATCAATACCCATTATGCTGCTCTCAACACTCCGGATCCGATCGAAAGCGCCTAAGACTGAGTCAAGCTTACGAGACAAATTTCCTTCAATTTCAGACAAAGCAGCTTGAGAAATGGAGATGTCAGCATTACTATTTAATTTTACATTGTTATTTGTTAAATTCATTGTTTTATCATTTTTAATATTGGCAGCGGGGGCAACATGCGCAGCGCCACCTTTATTATGCACCGGTTGAATTCAATTGTTATTATTTAAAGTGTTACTTAAGCTAATCTTTTTATTTTTCGCCGCGCCACTAGCCTTCTGATGTTCCTTGGTTGTTGATTGCCCCTGTATGACGATAACCGGTGGTACTTGCGTGCCAGTTCTCGATGGAGTCGATGTGCTGAGGGGCGACTTCTTCTCTGCCTTACCGACATCAAGTAGTTGGCTATTATTAATGCTAGCATCACGAGCATGTGAGCTGGAGGGGGTGCCTCTCTCATTCTTTGTCTTTGTCTTCACACATTTGTTGCAGGTATAGTGGTAACCTGTGCCTACTAATTGTATGCGTGTCATACATTTAGCATGACAGTGCTGACGACAAGTCGAGCAATTATACAATCTCTTTGTTCCACATATGTCAGATGACGGCTGCTTACATATGGCACATCGATCCATAATAGCGACCTCTTGCGGCAAATTTGAAAAATTTCGTCGCTTGGCGTGTTCTGAAAACCACCAAAATACTGCCTTTCCTCCAAAAACATTCAATTTGTCACTAACCTCAAAAAAGCCCACCGGTTCAGAAAAACTCACATCAGCAAAGCAAGAACAGCATCACTGCTCACAAACTTGAAACAGACACTGTCTTGCATTAAGGCGCCTGCAAGTACCCTGAAACAAAAACGCCCGAAGGCAGCTTGCGGCAGAAAAAAGTCAAAAAAGTACAGAGCGTCTCAAAGCACGTCTGGCGCTACTTACGTCATATATATATATATATATATATATATATATATATATATATATATATATATTTATATATAAAGAAGGTGTGACAATTTTTGTTATTACAATTACTTCTTTTTTACTTGATCTACTATTAATTTTCAATAACAATAATAATAGATTGATATATTACTAATAATACTAGTTCATAGTAATAAAAATCTCCTCTTTTACAAAAATTATGGATAAACTCTGTCATCATGGAAAGACTGTATTTATTGGTTGAAATGAAACAATATCGCCGAATAGAGCGAAGTTATAAATTTAAAAGTTTCATAATATATATAAATTTATTTTTTCATACTCAGCGCGTAAAATTCAATTTCTTATGTCTATTCTTAGGGGCTAAAATAGCTCCTTTTTACCCTAGGGCAAAAAAGTAATTTTCTCATAAGCGTGATTGATTTTTACCCTATTTTCAATAAGAAATTTACTTTTCGTGTCCTAGAGCTGTACTGAATGGTAGATGAGTCGATGTATAAATTGAGTAATGGGTACGTGATTCAATGAATTCATGGGTGGATTCATGGGGCGATGAAATGACAACTCAATGGTTCGATGGGCGGATCGATAAATATGACGATGGGTCGATGGGCGGATAAATAATTATGTAGATGGGTCGATAAATAAATATGTCGATAGGTTGGTGAATCGATGGGTTGATAGACTGATGGGTGGATAGATGAATTGGTCGATGAGTTGATGGGCGGATAGATGATTTTGTTAATGGATTGATGGGTGGATAGATGATTATGTTGATGGATTGATGGGCGGATAGATGAACTTGTTGATGGACTGATGGGCAGAGTCTTACTTTCACATTTTCATTTTGATTTTATGATCTATTAATGATGTTACTTTATGTATTATTAATGAATTTATATTCAATGTGGTTTAATTGGACGCCCTTCGTGTATGAAAAAGTAATATGTTATCCACGGAAGTAAAGGTATTTTTGCCCTTGTCTTTATTGTCGTCCTCACTTCTCCCGTCGCTCGGGCAAGAATCACCTATTTTACTACCTCGGTTAACAATGTACTATTATTATAAAAAAAAATTTTACAATCTTAAAAAGCAAGTTTTTGGATATTTAGAAATATTTATATTGTTTTAATTGAAAATAATTTTCTTTTGATTGAGAACTTATTTCATTACATAAATTTTATACAAATATATATATATATATATATATATATATATATATATATATATATATATATATATATATACATATTTTTATGAATGAGGTATTATGCAGACAAAATCATAGATGAATCGTGACTTATGCAGACATTAGCGTACTTATGCTGACGTCCGCATAATGCCACCCGTTTTTCATTTATTTATTGATACTTGTGCTGACAATTCCATACAGTAGATTTTTCTTGAGTTGAGTTACGAAAAAATTCTACAAAACAAAAACGCGCCCACCAATCAAATTTCTAGAACAAATGTGCCCACCAATCAAGGTTTTAACAAATTCGTATTTAACATATGCGTAAGTAACAAAGGAAGGGATAACATAGGAGACTGCCACACACCCGCGACGTGTGCAGGACACTAAACAAAGGCTGTACTGTATGAGTCAGCATAATGCCGCATACATACGTTTATATAAATATATACCCAACTTGGGCGTACGAAGGATTTATATGAGCGAGACTAATGTTTTTGGCTTGAGCAGTAGTCGGTTGAGGGCTTTAGCCAGAGACTGACTGCTGTTCAAGCTATAAAACATTATTCGAGGTCATATGCATTCTTCGTTAGCCCAAGTTGGGTAGATGATTTTATGTTATCGTAGGTCGTATGAGGGGCTATAAATAGATTAAACACAAATAAAAAACATTATGATAAAATATCCAATTTCAGACTATTTATTTAAAGAATTCTCATGAGTAAGGAACTGACCGGTGCCGCTATACTTCTGCCTATGCGACAGAGAGAGACGACGAGGAATTGCGGAAACGATCGAGCGACGCCGACGAAGAATTATAGCTCTTATAGAGTTTAACTTGTTTGTTTACTTTTCACTGCGCTCTTCTTTATCTGTCTTTGTCTTACTATAGCAGGGTGGAGAAGGTTTGCCTTCTTGTAGCAGCGCGCTGACTCTACTACCCTTCAAAAACATATTTTAGTGTATTCTTCCGAACGCTGTTCAACAATCCTGTAGAATATTTGCCAATACACTTGAATGCAGTGTGGCGTATGCAATAATATTCCATAATACAGAGTATTTTAAAGTTGTATACTCCATTGTATAGTGTATTGCTAACTGAATATACTTTAGCTATAAATAGGGCGGTATAACACCCCAATACCCATTTAGCTAGCTCCATGGGTATTCTACCGAATACGACATACTATTAAATAAATATATATATATTTATGTCATAGCAGGCCGTATTTCGTGGAATACCTATAGCCCATACTAAATTTGTATATGCATTGCACACGTTCATGCTAATATTCCGACGATATTATCTCTGTCAATACTCCCTTAGGAAGTATTGACAGAGCTATACTCCCTAAGGAAATATTAGACAATTGAATATCGTCAAGATATCGCTCAGCATGGTCGTACATTACGCTAGTAACATCGATACATAGGTTAGTAAAAACAAGAGTATGTAATCAGATACGTAAATGCTCATACAAATTCTTATTAAATCTTAACTTTAGAGAATGTTTTGTTTGAAAAAATTTTAAAAGTTAAGCAATTTATTGTAAAAATTAATTACTCATGTTTAAAAAAATATAAATCATTAATTTGAAAAAATCATTTTTATAGTTCCTTATACGGCCTAAAACGACATAAATTTATCTACGTGACTTAGGAGTACGAAGTATTCTGATTCCTGGCTTGACTACAGTGCTTGTTGCTTGAGCAGCAGTCCGTCTTGAGCGCGCTTCGCGTGCCCTCGACCGTCTACCACTCAAGGGATAACCGCTTTAGTCCCACCTGTATTCATCCTTCTTACTCCCAAGTTACATGTATATATATTTATGTCGTCGTAGGCCGTATTCGGTGCAATACCTATAGACCACGCTAAATTTGTATAGGCATTGCATACGTTCATGCTAATATCTCGACGATATTCTCTCTGTCAATACTCCCTTAGGGAGTATTGACAGCTCTATACTCCCTATGGGAGTATTGATAGATCGAGATATCGCACAGCATGGCCGTATATGACGCGAGTGACATCGATTCGTAGGTTAGTGAAAACAAAAGAATGTCGTTAGATATGTCAATGCTCATACAAATTCATATAAAATCTTAACTTTACAGAATGTTTTGTTTAAACAAATTTTCAAAGTTAAACAGTTAATAAGTAAAATAAATAAGTAAATAATGACATTATTTACTTTTTTTAAATAAAATATGTATCATTAATTTTAAAAAATCATTTTTATAGTTCCTCATACGGCCTACCAACGACATAAACTTATCTACGTAACTTGGGAGTACGAAGGATTCTGAATCCAGGCTTGACTAAAGTGTTTGTCGCTTGAGCAGCAGTCAGTCTCGGGCGCGCTTCGCGCGCCCTCGACCAACTGCTACTCAAGCGACAAACACTTTAGTCTCGCCTGTATTCATCCTTCGTACTCCCAAGTTACGTATATAACTAATATATAAGTTATTTATGTCCTTTGACCGTATTCAGGTGGACAATGAATCGAGGACCATGTTTGTCGTTTCAGCTGAGATTGAGCAGGGCGATTTAAGCTGAAGGTAATTTCGCGTCCGAGGTATTTAAGATATAGTATCGGAATCATCTTTTCATGGCGTAATGAGTTTTATTGTTTTTAAATATCATGAGCGACAAATTCCCAGAGGCATCTAAGTTAAAAAACTAGCATAAAAAATTATTTGAAATGACCCGATTAAAGAATTACGAGGACGACAAACTCTTTTAAGCCACAGTAATGTCAGAAACATCTTTTAATTGCACTCAAAGTTATAATAGCTTCAAATATCAAGAGCGACCAACTCTCTAAATCATCTCAATTCAAGAAACATGCATAAAAATATTTCCAATGTGTTTGAATTTAAAGATTTTTGAAGCAACAAATTATTTGTAGCTACCGTAGTATCAGAAACATCTTATTATTACTTTTAAAGTTATGGTTTGTTTAAATATCATAAGCAACAAATTCCCAGAGCATTTAGGTTTAAAAACTTATAAAAAAAAATATTTAAAGTTAGCTGATTGAAAAATTACTAGAGCGGAAAATTCTTCAAGCTTCAGTAAGGTCACAAACATCTTTTAATTAAAATCAAAGTCTTAATAATTACAAATGTCAAAAGCGACTAACTCTCTAATTTATTCCTATTTCAAAAACTTGCATAATAGCATTTCCCATGGGCTTTGATGCTATAAAGTAAGAAGCAACAAAATCCTCGCAGCTTCTGAGATATCAGAAATATCTTTTATTTATTTTCAAAGGTCTGATAATTAACAATTTCAAGAGCGACAGATTCACAGATGCATGAAAATCACAAAATTTGCATTAAAATTATTGTATAGTGCTAGCAACCATGAATTTTTAAAGCAACAAAATCCTTGAAGCTTCTGTAGTATTAGAATCATCTTTATATTGCGTTTAAAAAGTTAATTTGTTCGAATATCATGAGCGACAAATTCCCAGACGCATTTATAATCGAAAACTTATATAAAAAAATATTTAGAGTTGGCTAATTAAAGAATTACAAGAGCGACAAATTCTTCAAGCCTCAGGTGACAAACATCTTTTAATTGCATTCTAAATCTTAATAGTCACAAATGTCACAAGCGACTAACTCTCCAATTTATTCCAATTCAAAAAACTTGTATAAAAGCTTTTCCTATGTACTTGGATGCTATTAATTAAGGAGCGACGAATGTTTTACAGCTTTTGTAATATTAGAAATATCTTTTTATTGTTTTGAAAGGTCTGATGGTTAACAATCTCAAGAGCGACAAATTTCCAGATGCATGAAAATCACAAAATTTGTATAAAAATCATTTTATAGAGCAAGGAACCGCAGATTTTAAGAGCGAAAAAATCCTTGAAGCTTCTGTTGTATCAGAATCATATTGTTATTGCGTTTAAAGTTATGATTTGTCCAAATATCATGAGCGACCAATTCCCAGAGTATTTAGGTTCAAAGACTTATATGAAAAAAAAAATATTTAGAGTTAGTTTATTAAAGAATTACTAGAGCGAAAAATTTTTCAAGCTTCAGTAAGGTCAATAACATCTTTTCATTCTATTCAAAGTCTTGATAGTTACAAATGTCAGAAGCGACTAACTATCTAATCCATTCCAATTCAAAAAACTTGCATAAAATTATTTCG
The DNA here is from genome assembly GCA_017163975.1 of Anastatus disparis. Taxonomy (NCBI): domain Eukaryota; kingdom Metazoa; phylum Arthropoda; class Insecta; order Hymenoptera; family Eupelmidae; genus Anastatus; species Anastatus disparis. The sequence goes on along the minus strand of JAFFSR010000274.1, from coordinate 6,652,107 downwards.
TATGTGCTTGAATTTAATGAATTAAGGAGCAACAAATTCTTTCCAGATACTGTGATATCAGAAATATCTTTTTATTGCGTTAAAAGTATTAATGGTTGTCAATCTCAAGAACGACAAATCTTCAGATGCATAACAATCACGAAATTTGTATAGGAATCATTTTATAGATCTAGAAACTGTAGATTTAAAGAGCGACAAAATTCTTGAAGCTTCTGTTGTATCAGAATCATATTTTTATTGCGTTTAGAGTTATGATTTGTTCGAATATCATGAGCGACAAATTCCCAGACGCATTTATGTTCAAAAACTTATATAAAAAAATATTCAGAGTCGGCCGATTAAAGAATTACTAGAGCGACAAAATTCTTAAAGCTTCAGTCAGGTGACAAACATCTTTTAATTGCATTCAAAGTTTTAATAGTTACAAATTTTACAAGCGACGAACTCTCTAATTCATTCCAATTCAAAAAATTTGCATAAAAGTATTTCCTATGTACCTGGATGCTATTAATTAAGGAGCAACGAATTCTTTGCAGCTTCTGTGATATTAGAAATATCTTTTTATGGTTTTTAGAGTTCTGATTGTTAACAATCTCAAGAGCGACAAATTCCCAGATGCATGAAAATCACAAAATTTGTATAAAAATCATTTTATAGTGCTAGCAACCATAAATTTTCAGAGCGACAAAATCCTTGAAGCTCCTTTTAGTATCAGAATCATCTTTATATTGCGTTTAAAGTGTTAATTTTTTCAAATTTAAAGAGCGACAAATTCCTAGATGCATTTCAATCAAAAATTTTCATAAAAATTATTTTAGCGTGCTAGGAACAATAGATTTTTAGAGCAAAAAATCCTTGTAGCTTCTGTTAATTTAAAATCATATTTTTATTGAATTAAAAGTTTAAATTTATTTAAATATCATGAGCGACAAATTCCCAAACGCATGTAAATTGAAGAACTGATATAAAAAAATATTCAGAGTCGGCTGATTAAAGAATTACTAGAGCGACAAAATTCTTAAAGCTTCAGTCAGGTGACAAACATCTTTTAATTGCATTCAAAGTCTTAATAGTTATAAATTTTACAAGCGACGAACTCTCTAATTCATTCCAATTCAAAAAACTTGCATAAAAGTATTTCCTATGTACCTGGATGCTATTAATTAAGGAGCAACGAATTCTTTGCAGCTTCTGTGATATTAGAAATATCTTTTTATGGTTTTTAGAGTTCTGATTGTTAACAATCTCAAGAGCGACAAATTCCCAGATGCATGAAAATCACAAAATTTGTATAAAAATCATTTTATAATGCTAGCAACCATAAATTTTCAGAGCGACAAAATCCTTGAAGCTCCTTTTAGTATCAGAATCATCATTATATTGCGTTTGAAGTGTTAATTTTTTCAAATTTCAAGAGCGATAAATTCCTAGATGCATTTCAATCACAAAAATTTCCATAAAAATTATTTTAGCGTGCTAGGAACCATAGATTTTTAGAGCGACAAAATCCTTGTAGCTTCTGTTGAATTAAAATCATATTTTTATTGAATTAATAGTTTAAATTTATTTAAATATCATGAGCGACTAATTCCCAAACGCATGTAAATTGAAGAACTGATATAAAAAAATATTCAGAGTCGGCTGATTAAAAAATTACTAGAGCGACAAAAACCTTAAAGCTTCAGTAAGGTGACAAACATCTTTTAATTGCATTCAAAGTCTTAATAGTTACAAATGTCACAAGCGACTAACTCTCTAATTCATTCCGATTCAAAAAACTTGCATAAAAGTATTTCCTATGTACCTGGATGCTATTAATTAAGGAGCAACAAATCTTTTACAACTTCTGTAATATTAGAAATATCTTTTTATTGTTTTTAAAGTTCTGATGGTTAACAATCTCAAGAGCGACAAATTCCCAGATGCATGAAAATCACAAAATTTGTATAAAAATCATTTTATAGTGCTAGGAACCATAAATTTTTAGAGCGACAAAATCCTCGAAGCTCCTGTAGTATCAGAATTATCTTCATATTGCGTTTAAAGTATTAATTTTTTCAAATTTTAAGAGCGACAAATTCCTAGATGAATTTTAATAACAAAAATTTCCATAAAAATTATTTAAGCGTGCTAGGAACCATAAATTTTTAGAGCGACAAAATCCTTAAAGCTCCTGTAGTATCAGAATCATCTTTATATTGCGTTTGAAGTGTTAATTTTTTCAAATTTCAAGAGCGACAAATTCCTAAATGCATTTCAATCACAAAAATTTGCATAAAAATCATTTTAGCGTACTAGGAACCATATATTTTTAGAGCGACAAAATACTTGTAGCTTTAATAAATTCTGTTTAAATTTATTTAAATATCATGAGCGACAAATTTCCAGACGTACCTGAATCCAAAAACAAACAAAAAAATATATTTAGAGTGTCTAGTTAAAAGAATCACTAGAGCAACAAAATCCTTCAAGCCTCAGTAAGATCAAAAACATCTTTTAATTGCGCTCACAGTCTCAATTGTTTTAACTATCAAGAACGACTTATTCCCAAATGCATCCCAATTAAAATTCATTTCACATAAAGAATTTTCTTTCTGCTCTGATGTTAAGATATTGAAGGTAACAAATTTTCTATAGCTACTTTAGTATTAGAAACATCGTATGACTTATTAGATACACTAAGAAAAAAGTTTCCATTTTCACTCGGTCCCAATGGCCATATCCGAGTCTGGGTCAGGTTTTGGGACTCATGGACTATCCTATCTTAGAGCGACAAAAAAGCGACAAATTATGCAACCAGAATGGAGTTGCTAGCCTTAGCCGTTCCTGAGTTACTGCAGTGGATGCCGTAGCTTAATATTAAGCTACGGTAGCCATTGTTTCTCGGAAACGGCTGGAGCGACAAAATCCGGGTTAGAGCAACAAATTAGCGACAAATTTGCGTCAAAATATGGTACTATTCCGAATGTGGCCCTATGAAGTGGATTCCGTAGCTTAATATACATGCATAAAAGTGTGCCTCAAAAAAACTCTTTCATAATTTATTTGTTATTAGATTATCGATTCTCGAAAAATCCTCAAATGTTGCTATAACGAAGTGCATTTACAAGTGCTTTTTATCTTTTTATAGGTCTTATTGTTTCTGAACAAAAATTCAAATTTAAAAAAATTGACAACTAGCCCCAGTCTCCCCTATTATTTTGAATACGTTTAAAATTTAATAATAAAAAGTTTTGGTTACATAAAAATAAGTTCAATAAGCGACTTTTCCTTCATTCCTTTCTTTCGCTTAATTATAAATAATATATTAAATTATATAATAATTATATATGTATGCAAAATATACATTTACCCACATAAACTATATGTACACATACATATATATATACATATACACATTTTTTTCATACGCATACACGCAACAAAAAAATTACCACCTGCCTTCTCTCTCTTCTTTTCTTAAATGAAAATGAAATGGATAAATCAGTAAGTTACGGTATCCCAAGACATAATTTTTTTTTGTTGTTGTACCTTATAAAAGGAAAATGTCCATGGAAGGCGAACATCGATTCGTGCCTTATTATCATTTTTTCCTTTTCTTTTTAAATTAATTTTTGTATAACACTTTTTTATGTATACAATCAAGGTATAATATATAGAAATGGTTAAGTAAAATTAATAATATATCACAATATAGAAAAATAAACAAAAAATTGTATTATTTTCTTCTTTTTTTATATGAATGAATGAATACGTAGATACGCGCGTATACATGTGGGTAACTATATATGTATAAATATATGTATATATATATATACTGGGGGGGTACCCCCCTGTTCGCTCCGCTTGCTAACCCCCCGAATGCGATCACAACTGAATATTCATTAACTTTGGATGTTAATTCTATAAATACACTGCAAATAGAACACTCCCTCTCTGCATTTTAATATTTTTGATCTCGAGATCAACATATATAAATATATGGCTGAATTAGGAGTGTTTTTTTGTTATATTGTTAAGAAATAGACCATCCGTTTTTGTTTATAAAAAAATCTTTATTATAGCTAAAAAAGTTTCCAGATTATTTTTTTTTTTTAATATTTTGAAATGACATTTAAAAGTGCATGAAGAATCAAGCTCAAATGTTTATTCATGCAGAAAAATTTAACAGGAAAGATAATTTAAATTGATATATATGAATATAAGATATAAGAAATCTCAAAAGAATGAACTACGCGTACATCGTATGTAAGAGGTTATCTATGGATAATTATTCATTTCAGGATGGCGACGCTTATTTTGAAAAATAAAGTAATTTTCGATTGATGTGGATTCTTATATGAATTTAGATGAAAATGAAGATTTCACAGACATTCTTTTAGGATTAAAAGTAGCTATTAAGAAGAAACCGAACTCTTTGTATTTGACTAATAGTTTTGGTATTGATGATAGAAATTGATAAGAAAAAATAGCGACCTCCGCTAGATAAAAGTATGATAAATTTAATAATAATTAAATAATATTATTGCGTAGTTTTTAAATAAAATTAGACCTATACAAGTTATTCTTAATATAACTTATCCATTTTCTGAAATTTTTATAAGTTTTATTTCATTTAAAAATTATGAGATAAAATAATTTTGTTTTTATTATAAAATTTCTTCATTTTGGTCAATAACTACGCATTAAAATGATATAGTTATCTGTTGCTAATTCAGTTTTCGTCCGATTAGATTTACTTGTTAATGAGGTTTTCAACTATATTTATTGACCATCAAAGTGATATTAAAGTATGTTTGATCACATAAATTTAATTTGATTTACATGCGTATACTTCGAGTAATAGCAAAATAGGATCTAAAAACTCTTTTATATATAACCTATATTATTTATGAAATATTTATAAATCTTATTTTATTAAAAAACACCGCGATGAAATTCTTTTATTCTCATGAAATTGTAAAAATATTGTTAAAAATATTTATAATTGCATAAAATATTTGGCTGTTTTTTTTTATATATTAATAAGAAATTAAAATTTACTAAATTTACAAAAGAAGAAATGAGCATACATAATTTATGCATAGACTATGCATGTTCATTTTTTGACGCAACCTATACATACACTGAAAAGGGGTTAGAATACTGATTGTACTCTACGGCGACGAGTGGCGTTAGTGTCGCTAGCGAACATTCATTGTGTTACGAGCGAGTAGGCAGTGTTTTCTAGAGACTAATGAGTGTTCTCTGCGAAGCTTCTTTCTACAAAGAGAATAGCAAGTCTACGCTCAGAGAGTAATGAGTCGTCTCTAGAGACTACTAGTTCGTTTTTCGAAGCTTGGACTTACTGTATTCTAAAAATGACACACACTGTACCGTAGAGAACAGTGACAGTTCAATTCCCTTTTCAGTGTAGGTTACTATGTATAAATTATGTAAAGTTTATACATAATTTTTTTACACGGGTTTAAATAATCCTTAAGTTCATCTGTTGTATTGAACGTATCTTCTAATATTGTGTTAAGTCCTGGATTGCACCAGGACTAAATAAAAGTGAATAAGTTATTTATTTAATTGTATAAATTTATATATGAATTGCGTTCTCTTGAAATATTTGACTTATTTATAAAAATTTAGTAATAAAGAAAAAGATGTATGAATTCGAGTGAAAATTACTAAAGGATAATTTCAATAGTTTCAAATAATTATATATTCTTACCTTGTAGTACTACTTAAGTAGATTGGTGCTGGGTACGGGCAGACAAATGAATAGGTACGATATGTAAATATATAGATCCTCGAGGTTTATTAATTTCTTTTTAACACTTTTAATACAATAGATTTTTATACGCGTATATATTTTAATAATCGATATATTTATATGTAGTATTAGCAATTGCTTTTGAAATATAGAACTTACGGGCAGTGTAAACTTGTTACCAATTAGAAACCCGGAGTAATGTCCCAAATGTCATTTTGTTTCGTTTGGCTTTTACACTCATATTTGTTTATAAAATTTATTATCTTTTACATCAATTTTTATTTATAAATTTTCTTAATATTTGATAATATGTTTCGTAATGGTTTTTAGGATTCGTTTGGTAATTTCGAAATATACATTTTGATTCTTTTCTTATGATCTACTTAATTTCGCTTGATAATGAAATAATGCGACTTTTCAATAACTAAGGAATTTTGATTTACCAATGTTAATAAAAAAGATACGTTTATGACGTAATACCTCGGTGCTCAGGAGATTGCATATCGGAAGGATAGGCAAATAAAAGATGAGTCAATTATTGAGCATTTACAACATTATGATCAAAATCTTAAAATTAATCAGGAACTGTATATTCAATCGATGTCAATGAATATCAATCGATGGAGCAATGTTTATTATGCATTTTGACTCTTATTGAATGGTGTGGTTAACATGATAAATCTGGTTCATGTGGCCTTTTCCCTGTTCTTGTTTTGTTAATTTTGTAAATCGCATTACACTTTCTTTTGTTTCTTAAAAAATGATTTAATTTTACAATATTTTACTAAGTTAAATTATCTGATTGATCAATAACTGCATATTTTAGAATAACTAATTTTGAAATAAAAGATATGTCGCGTCGTGACGTAACACCTTGGGGCTCAAGATGTTGCTTATCGGTACGAGAAGTAACAAAAGAAAAATTTGAATGTAATAACAGTTTTTTTAGTTATTGATCAATTTACATGAATATCTTAAAATCTATTTAAATAAAATATTTTATTTGAATGTCTCAATTATTCGATGTATTTTTCCATTCTATAAATGTTTGGTATGAAAAAATGGAAGATGAAAAATTCTTAAATTATATTGCTATTTTAAATTTGTAATATTTTAAACATGATATTGTTTTTTCTCTCTAATAGGAGATCGCCTTAAATTATTCGTGATTTTGCTTATAAATATTTTTCTAATATCTTTATAAATCTTATATTCTAGCTTATGAGATATTTCGTAACAAAAATAACAAATTACATGCCATGTAAAATAATTATAAAATAATATTAGATTTGTCAAAATAATAATAATTGTTCAAGTTCAAATATAAGAAATGTTTGTTTTTTTTTTGCTTTTTTTCCTTTTAAATTTCAAAAAATTACAGTCGGATATAATTTATAGATTCTTATAATTATTTCAATATAAGTGAATATTCATTCACTTCCCTCCCGGCTTAAGATAATTGCGCAGGTGACAACTAAGCAATAAGAAGAAAATTTTTCTATATTCTTATTTTCATATTTTCACTTGATACACTAAATGTGGCTATATATATTTATTTATTAAACCAAAAGTAAAATCCTATGCATAGTGTAGGTTACAATGCAGATTCTTACAGAGGTGGAACTAGTTTACCTGAACGTAGGTCTGGTATAAAATTAAAATAGCTAGATACATAAAAAAAATTAAAATTAACTAAAAATATCTTATATTATATTAAAGTGAAACCACTTTTTTCTCCGGTTCCCGGTTCTCCGGTTCTCCGCATTTTTTGAATGTGTCTTTCTTGGGCCTTATATTTTCTTGGGCCTTTAATTTTCTTGGGCCTTTTATTTTCTTGGGCCTTATATTTTCTTGGGCCTTACGTTTTCTTGGGCTTTGTAATTTTTTGGACTCAATATTTTTTTGGGTCTAATATTTTTTTGGACTCAATATTTTTTTGGGCCCAATATTTTTTCGGTCTCAATAATTTTTGGGCCTTATATTTTATTGAGCCTTATATTTTCTTGGGCCTTATAATTTTTTGGATCCAATATTTTTTTGGGCCCAATATTTATTCAATCTCTATATTTTTTGGGCCTTATATTTTATTGAGCCTTATATTTTTTTGAACATCATATTTTATTGAGCCTTATACTTTCTTAAGCCTTATAATTTTTTAGACTCAATATTTTTTTGGGCCCAATATTTTTTCGGTCTCTATTTTTTTAGGCCTTATATTTTATTGAGCCTAATACTTTCTTGGGCCTTATATTTTTTTGGGCCTTATGATTTTTTGGACTCAATATTTTTTTGGGCTCAATATTTTTTCGGTCTCTATATTTTTTAGCCCTTATATTTCATTGAGCCTAATACTTTCTTGGGCATTATATTTTTTTGGGCCTTATAATTTTTTGGTCCCAATATTTTTTTGGGCCCAATATTTTTTTGGTCTCTATATTTTTTGGGCCTTATATTTTCTTGGACCTTATACTTTCTTGGGCCTTATATTTTTTTGGGCCTTATAATTTTTTGGACTCAATATTTTTTTGGGCCCAATATTTTTTCGGTCTCTATATTTTTTGGGCCTTATATTTTCTTGGGCCCTAATTTTTTTTGGGCCCAATATTTTTTCGGTCTCTATATTTTTTGGGCCTTATATTTTCTTGAGCCTTATACTTTCTTGGGCCTTGTATTTTTTGGGCCTTATAATTTTTTGGACTCAATATTTTTTGGGCCCAATATTTTTTCGGTCTTTATATTTTTTGGGCCTTATATTTTTTTGGGCCCTAATTTTTTTTGGGCCCAATATTTTTTCGGTCTCTATATTTTTTGGGCCTTATATTTTCTTGGGCCTTAATTTTATTTCGGCCTTATATTTTATCGAGCCTGATACTTTCTTGGGCCTTATATTTTTTTGGGCCTTATAATTTTTAGGACTCAATATTGTTTGGGCCCAATATTTTTCGGTCTCTATATTTTTTGTGCCTTATATTCTCTTGGGCCCTAATTTTTAGGACCCAATATTTTTCAGTCTTTATATTTTTGGGCCTTATATTTTCTTGGGCCCAATATTTTTACGGTCTCTATATTTTTTGGGCCTTATATTTTCTTGGGCCCTAATTTTTTAGGACCCAATATTTTTTCGGTCTTTATATTTTTTGGGCCTTATATTTTCTTGGGCCCAATATTTTTACGGTCTCTATATTTTTTGGGCCTTATATTTTTTTGGGCCCTAATTTTTTTTGGGCCCAATATTTTTTCGGTCTCTATATTTTTTTGGCCTTAATTTTATTTCGGCCTTATATTTTATCGAGCCTGATACTTTCTTGGGCCTTATATTTTTTTGGGCCTTATAATTTTTAGGACTCAATATTGTTTGGGCCCAATATTTTTTCGGTCTCTATATTTTTTGTGCCTTATATTCTCTTGGGCCCTAATTTTTTAGGACCCAATATTTTTTCGGTCTTTATATTTTTTGGGCCTTATATTTTCTTGGGCCCAATATTTTTACGGTCTCTATATTTTTTGGGCCTTATATTTTCTTGGGCCTTAATTTTTTTTGGGCCTTATATTTTATCGAGCCTGATACTTTCTTGGGCCTTATATTTTTTTGGGCCTTATAATTTTTAGGACAATATTTTTTGGGCCCAATATTTTTTCGGTCTCTATATTTTTTTGGCCTTATATTTTCTTGGGCCCTAATTTTTTTGGGCCTAATATTTTTTGGGCCTAATATTTTTTGGGCCTTATATTTTATCGAGCCTTATACTTTCTTGGGCCTTATATTTTTTTAGGCCTCATAATTTTTGGGACTTAATATTTTTTTGGGCCCAATATTCTTTCGGTCTCTATATTTTTTGGGCCTTATATTTTCTTGGGCCTTATATTTTCTTGGGCTTTATATTTTTCCGATTCCTACATTTTTTCGGTCAATATGTTTTCTAACGTAGCTTTTCATCCAAGCCTGTATACTTTTACATTAGATTCTTCAGTGGAGCGTCTTTTTATAATGTTTTATACAGGCTCCACTCCAGATGCTATAATATTTTTTTTTATTTCGAATGCAATGTTTTGACGTCTCATTCTTACACTAGACATTGCAAATCAAATAGCGCATCTCCATATGCAGCCGATTAAACATAGCGTTTCAATATGCAGCCATTTAAACAGCGCATCCCCATATGCAGCCGATTTAACAGCGCATTCCAATATGCAGCCGATTCAACAGCGCATCCCAATATGCAGCCGATTCAACAGCGCATCCCCATATGCAGCCGATTCTACAGCGCATCCCTATTTGCAGCCAATTCAAGAGCGCATTCCCTAATGTAGTCGATTTAATAGCGTATCCTCGTATGCAGCCGATTCAACAGCACGTTTCCTTATGTTGCCGATTTAACAGCGCGTCCTTTATACAGCTGATTCAACATCATATTAAACTAATTTAAAAGCGTCAGTTGATATTTATTTTTATTAAATATCATATATTTTATTATATTTCGAGTTCAACTATTAACACAACCTAAAACATAAATATTAAATACATATTGACATATTCTTTATAATATCTCTTTATAAACAATGTTTTTTGTATATATTATGTTCTGATCATTTTTATTTTCTCCGTTGACAATAGCGTAGTCACCGAAATATAATTTTTAATTGTTTTTAAATTTCGTCCTTGAAAGAGCAACATATAATTGCCCATGACTGAAAACGGGTGACGGCAAATAAACACCAATTTTTTCATAAGAGTGTCCTTGTGATTTATTAATAGTCATTGCAAATCCTAATCTTATAGGAAACTGTTTTCGTTGCATATTGAATGGGATTCCTTCCGTAGATGGAGATAAATTTATTCTTGGAATGAAAACTAATTTACCTTTGTTTTGACCAGTTGCTAATTCCGCTTGAATGGAATATTTAAGCATTTTTTTTACTATCAACCTTGTTCCATTACAAAGTCCCTTATTGACATTTAAATTTCTTAAAAGTATAATGATAGCCCCTACTTTTAAATGTAATTTATATGGTGGAAGTCCATTAGGAGTTAACTTATTTGAAAATTATGTAGGTAACATAATATCTAAATTTTCTTTGTTATCATCTTCAGCAGTATCAATACTCAAATATTCAACATGGTTTCCTTCCATTAAATTGAAAACATTATTATTGATTTCAGTTACATCATTATTTTTAGGAGCCAAAATAACTTTTTTCGTTATATTCGTATTGCCTATTTTTATTGTTTTTCCGAATATTTCTTCGACAAGATTTTCTTTAATGATAAAATTATCTGGTATATCACTTACTTCATTATCATCTTCAAAAACATCGCGGCGTTTTCCTTCTCCGATGTCTAATAAACATTGTTTAAAATTATTATCACTATCCGAAACTCGCAGATTTTCATTTAACTTCATTTGCTTAAAATTTTGCCATAATAAACTAAATTTAACTGAATTTTCAATAATGTTCATACGGCTACCATGTCATACAATTGGTAATGTTTGCCTGAAATCTCCTGATATAATTACAGTTTTACCACCGAAGGGATGGTTTACATTGCATAAATCTTGAAAAAGACGATCAACCGCTTCAAAAGCAAATTTTGAAGTCATGGATATTTCATCCCAAATAATTATTTGTGTTTACTTTAATTGTTTGCTTTCTGCAGAATTAGGCTTAACATTACAAGTTGTACAATCTGTTATATTTAACGGTAGTTCAAATGTTGTATGCACGGTACTTCCATCGGCTAATGAATTCGCTGCTATACCTGTCAAAGCTACACATTAATAATGTATGGTATAATATTTAAAATAAGCCATTAAAATGTTAAGTAAATAACTTTTTCCACTTCCACCCGGTCCATCTATGAAAATATATTTTTCTTTACTTTGATTGTTTAAACTTTTTAGTGTAGAGTCGAATATTTGCCTTTGTTTATTATTTAAAGAATTTATTTTCATTTCTAATTCATTAAGAATATAATTATTATGATTTAAAATTGTTTCATTATTATCTTCTTCTATAAATGTGCTTATGTTAGGTCAATTAAAATCGTTCAATGAAAATCCATTGACTTGTAAATTATTTTTAATAACATTCAATGCAAGATTTTCACCTACATTTTTTTCGTATTTAGTGTGATAAAATTCATCTTTATATTTTTCATATAAATCTCGTGCACTTATAGGATTATGAAAAACGCAAATAAAAGCAAATGATTCACAAAGAGCATGAGGGAATTCTGTTGAAGATGCTTCTCCCAAGCATCTATCCCATTCTTTATCTTTATTAATTAATTGTTTTGCCATAGCTGCCTCATAAAACGAATTGTACAGCACATCATCAACAGTACGCAAAGCTTCAAAAGACGTGGCTCCTTTAACATGTAATAGTAATAACCTAATAAAATAACGTTCTCTATTTTTCGGACTTACTAAGTACATTCTACTGAGTATTGGTTTTCTTTTTTTCTTTCTTTTATTCCACTTTTTCAGTTTTTCATCAAATGTATAAAAATTTGGTATTTCTGAATATAAGTAATTTCGTGCTTCGAAATCTTCTCTATTCGATTCAAAATATGCTGTTAATGTTGTTCCAACATTTTTTTGCATGATCATTTCTTCTTTTCCTTCTTTAAAAAATACGTTTTGTTGATTCTCTTCATGAACGCTTAGACGTTTTATAGTATGTGGGATAACATGTAAAGGATATTCTAATAATCTGTGCATTGCTTCAGGTGGACATAAATATCGTGTATTAATGTATTGTTTGATTTCGTCATATTCATATTCAACATTTTCACTATTGTCATTTTCAAAAGTGTCTTAATTTTCTGATCTAAAATCAACATTTACTTGATGTATTTCAATGTATGCACAATCATGACCTTCATAACAGTATTTGAATAAATATTTAATGCATTGTACAGTGGAACAAACTTCTACGTTTATGTGTGCATTAAATTTCAATAATAAATAAGGATTATAAGGAACAACGAATCCATTATCTGCAATTCTTTCTGTAAATTTATTTTTAAAAATAATTTCGACGCCATCATTTTTGCGTTCGTATAGTGGATACCTATTTGATTTAATTGTTGTTGTAATATTAAATTTTTTTGGAAAATTTTTCGTACATTGTTTCGTATTTTTATCCATACACGGACAATTTATATTTTGCATACCACAGGGACCGTGTATCATAAATTGTTTAACAATACTATATAATTTTGGATAAATATCTCTATTTGGGATTTCTGCACTTATTATTATATCAACTTTTTTGGGAATGTCCAATTTATCATTTTTATCTAAGAACAACAACATATGCATATGTGGTAATCCTCGTTTTTGAAATTCAATTACATAACTATATGCAATACATTTTCCTAATATTCCCTTTTTTATTACTAAATTTTTGAATTCTTCTACTTTTTGATAAAATACTCTTGTTATAATATCTGGTCTATATATTGCATTTTCATAAATTTCCAAGTTTTCAGTTATTTCTTTCCAATGTGGGTCGCAGGTCATAGTTACAAAAAGGTCAGGTTTACCATGATAATTTACAAGTGTTACTGAATCAATGTAATTTTGTTTTGAAAATCGTGGACTATCGGGTTGAATTTTTAATCGTTTACACTTAACATTTTCTAATTTTTCTTCACATTTTTTCGGTTGTTTTTCTTTAATTTTTATATAAGCTTCTTTTTTACGTAAAGCCTCATTCGCACGTATTTGTTCAAATTTATCAGTACTCATTGTTTCCTTGATTTGCCATTTTGTTATCTAAGTATTTTCTAATTTCTGTTTATATTTATTTGGTTGTCCTTTTTTCATTTTCATATAAGCTTTTTTCTTACGTAAAGTTTCTTGAACACGTCTTAGTTCTAATTTATCATTACTTTTTTGTTTCTCGCATTTCCATAATAATGTCTTCTTCTGAAATTTTTTTATATTCATGTGATTCTTCTGTTACCATTTTCCTATTAACGGGATGTCGGAGCTGCATCACTTGAGTTTTGCTTTTTTTATTATATCAGTATCTTTTTAAATTAATAAATTTAATAAAATATAATGACTTGTCCGTACTAAAGCTATATTACTACAATGATTTTTGTCAAAATAAAAAATCATTTAGACTTGTTATTTTTTTATGAGCTTGGATTGGAAATTAGATATCAAACTTGATAGACCTAACTTTAAAATACGATACATTGAAAGTTTTTATTATAACTTTATATGTCTAATATTTTGGTGGATTGCTTGAGTTGTCCGCACTGGAGTATAATCTTACAAATTATTACTTTGTAGCAAAAAAATTGATTAAACGCATCGTTTATTCATAAGTTAGGATTGGAAATATTATTAGAAGGGGGCCGCTTCGTCAAGCTCTTAAGTTCTGTTATAAATAAAGTTTCTTTTTCTTCTATTTCTTTTGATTCTTTTTTTTCTTCATTTAATTTAATCTCAACTGTCCCAATTTTATTATCGTTATAATTCAAGTAGATGTCATCGATTCCCATTATATCATTATCTGGTTTTTAAAAATTTCTATCTGAAATGTCATTGTCAATTTCCATCAAAATTGTTTCATGATTTAAATTCTTTTGTTTACGATACATTTCCATGATCTTTTTTTGTTCTGGCAATAAATGCATTTGTGAGTTTTTTTTATAATATTTCAAGCTCGGCAAAATCTAAATTAAATGGTATTTGATTAAGACCTTGCTCATGACAAAAACTTCTTTTTATCATATCCGGTGGATTATCGTAATTAATTTTTGCATTATTATAATTTTGTAAAACTGGAAACATTTTTATTTTTTGCGTTTTAAAAATTCTTTATAAACGTAATCGCATTTGAGAAACATTATATCTTAAACAACATGGACCCAAATTATAAAGTACTGCAACAGCAAAAACCATTGCAAAAACGCTACAATCATAATTATTCGTTTGTGATTGTAGTGTTTCGAATACTGTACTTAATTCTGATTTGTTTGGAAACAATCTGTTTATATAAATCTCATACTCATCTTGTAAATATATAAGATTTAAACTGTCTATATATATGAATTACCTTATTATTATAATACACACGAATCCGGTGACTCTTTACTAAATTTTCGGTAAATAATAATTGTATAAATTCTCCATTAATTAGTACTGAATGAACATATTGTGGTCTCTGAATTAGTGAAGTTAATTGCATGTAGAATGAGGTACACTGGTTTGAAATGTTATTAAATTCTAATATATGAATATCAGTCAACATGAAAGCAATTCCACTATACAATCCCTGTCTTTTAACAATTAATTTATCTTCCTCAGTCAAAACCATTATTGAAAAAGAAAATTCTCTTAAGAATTTTTCTTCATTTTTAATGAACTTTTTCCAAAGATATTCACAAAAGAATTGCTTTTATATTAACTGATTTAATTTACTGCCTTTTCACTTGAAAAGCTGAAAAATTAAAGAAATTATGAAAAATGCTATGAATTAATTGTTATATGATAAATAAATAATAATTAAATTTTTAAAAAATATATATATATATATAAATAATTGCCGAAAATAATCATTTTTTATCATAATATTATTTTTAAAAATTTAATTATTATTTATATATACACGGTGGGCCATTTTAATCTATGCACCTGAAAAACTCAGTAAGTTCGCATCCTATCAAAAAATGACCTTTATAAAAGTTGTAGGATACAAAGGGGGTCAAACAATAGTGACCTTGAATTTGACCTTCAAGGTCAAATCAAGGTCAACTTGAGTTTTTTAAATGGAAACCCCTATTTTTTACACCGGAATCGGAAAGGGCGGGAAATTTTACGTCCGAATATGCTCTCAGATCATCTGACCTCGATGACCTCAAAGGTCAGATGAAGGTCATAAATACGAAATAATTGGGTAGCTGTCAACATTCTTATGTAAGGTGTTGTCGAAAAAGTAAAGGTCAACACTGAATTTCTCGTTAAAAATTACTCAAATTATGATCTTCATTTTTTCGACAACACCTTACATAAGAATGTTGACAGCTACCCAATTATTTCGTATTTATGACCTTCACCTGACCTTTGAGGTCATCGAGGTCGAATGACCTGAGAGCATATTCGGACGTAAAATTTCCCGCCCTTTCCGATTCCGGTGTAAAAAATAGGGGTTTCCATTTAAAAAACTCAAGTTGACCTTGATTTGACCTTAAAGGTCAGCTTGAAGGTCAAATTCAAGGTCACTATTGTTTGACCCCCTTTGTATCCTACAACTTTTATAAAGGTCATTTTTTGATAGGATGCGAACTTACTGAGTTTTTCAGGTGCATAGATTAAAATGGCCCACCGTGTATATATATATATATGGGTCAATCCACGTCAAACGGATAATGACTCTGTCCAAAATTGTAGATCACCAAAAAAATCGTATATGTGCTCAAAATTTTCGTCTTACACTATACTTTCTTTTGCAATGTGGTGATTTAAAAAAATCCAAAATGGCGGCTCCAAGATGGCGGCTCAAACCTAGAGATATCATAAAAAATTTTCAAAAATTGATTTTAATTTATTCAAATCAGATCTTACATATTTTTTTTACATCAGAAATCAATCTAGCGTTCAATTTTACATAGGAATATAGTATTGCACTCGAGGTAAAAAAAATTTATAATGTCATTGGAAGGTCATATCGGGAAATAATAGTTATTTCTCAAATTACTCATTGATCAATGTTGATTAGTGAGAAAATGAAGATACTGATAGATAACTCGAGCTACTGAATTTAAATCTGATGTCCGCTTAACCCTACAAGATCTGTATGAAAGTCATTGGAAGGTCAAATCGCGAATATCTTATATTATTTGATAACATTAGGACTCCTTCAAGTTTTACGTGTCGCTGAATCCGAAACCGAGGTCTGTTGGAGTGTCAAACGACGTAATTATGTGAAAATTAATCAAATATTGACTAAAAGAAAATTTTTGTCCTTCAAAAAACCACAGTTTGAAACGAATTTTTCTGTAATTACGTCGTTTGACACTCCAACAGGTCTCGGATTCGGATCCAGCATCACGTAAAACTTATAGGTGTCTTAATTTTATCAAATTTGACCTTCAAATGACCTTGATGGAGACTGGTAGGGTTAAGCGGATACCAGATTTGGATTCAGTGACTCGAGTTACCTATCAGTATCTTCATTTTCTTACTAATCAACGTTTATCAATGATTAATTCGAGAAATAACTATTGTATCGCGATATGACCTTCAGATGATATTGTAAAATTTTTTTACCTCGAGTGCAATACTATATTCTCATGTAAAATCGAACGCTAAAAAGAGGAGAGTTAACATTATTTTTTACAGAGCTAAATATTGAAGTTTTCTATTGGTTCTTACATGTATTACATGGTAATTAAAATTACTCATTGTCTGCTACTTCAGAAATTGCTTTTCGAGGGCTTATTTCCTTCTATTTTTTATCAACTTAAAAATAAATTTTTGACTGTGTAAGAAAGAGCCACCAATAAGGAGCTATAACAGTTTAAAATATATATTTTCCTGTCTAATTTATTTTTAATATAAAAATTAATCATACATGACAATATATATTTTAAACGGTTTTAACTCCTTATTGATGGCTCTGACTTACATGATCAAAAATTCATTTTAAAGTTCACGTAAAATAGAGGAGAATAAGCCCGCGAAAAGAAATTCCTGAAATAGGGAGCAATGAGTAATTTCAATTACCATGTAATACATATAAGAACGAATAGAAAACTTTAAAATTCAGGTCTGTAAAGAATCATGCTAACTCTGCTTTTCATTTACAACAAGAAGTATTCTCATGAATTTCTCTCTAAAATATTAAGATTTTGAGGAAAAAAAATTATCAAGTTGTGACTTTTCCAAAAATTTTGAAAAATTTCCAAATTTCAAGAATCTATGGCTCTTGATCCTCCCAATCTAAATCCTTGAAAATTTTATTACACATTTTGAGTAACAGGCAGGATATATTCCCAGAGTTTCAGAGATTTTTATTTTTCTGCTCTTTCAGTTGGTTTGAAATGTTCCATATATATATATATATATATATATATTTATTCATTAAAAAAAGTTTGTTGTAAAAAGAACTAAAATCAAAATTATTTTGAATTATTTTTAATAATTGTATTCTTCAATTTATTTACAGTTATTTATGGTTATTCGCAGTATCTACATTTAAATAATGTATAAATGATAATAAACAACCCACACAGCATGAAATATTTATGGAAGCTTCCTGGAACATTGGCAGCGAAGATTTGAAATATTTTAGGAATCTTCCATCGAATATTCCTGTAATATTCGTATGTCCTTGATTCTTCCTACATTGGAATATTCCATGGAATATTCCTGGAAGATTCTAAGAATATTTCATTGGAAGATCTAGGACATCTCAAATCTTTTATTGGAATATTTCAGGAATCTTGCAGGAATATTTCATGAAATATTCCGTTGGAACATTCATTGATTTCCGGAATATGGGAACGGTAGATTTGAAACATTTTATAAACCTTTCACGGAATATAAACGAAAGATCTAAAGAATCTTTCATGGAATATGCACGAAAGATTTAAAGAATTTTTCATGAAATATTCTATGAAATATTTCTGGAAGATTTTAGAAATCTATCGTAAAATATTCCAAGGAATATTTATAGAAGATTCGCAGAATATTAGCACGGAAGATTTGAAATATTTCAGGAATCTTCCTCGAAATATTCCTGTAATATTCGTATGTCCTTAAATCTTCCTAAATTGAAATAATCCATGGAATACTCTTGAGAGATTTGAAGAATATAAAAATGGAAGGTTTGGCTAATCTCTCATCTTTTATGAAATGTTCCTGGAAGATTTTTGGAAAATGTGAAATGTTGTGAGGGGATGGTATATATATTATATAATAACACATTACACTTATACATCAATACATATACGCATACATAAACATTTAGTTATAAAATCGCATTTAAATATTCGCTTCGACTGTGCACATCAAAGTGCTGATACCCTTTTGCTTTTATAGTAAGTGAGGTATCTTTCAACCGCTTGGGGATAAAACTCCCATTCAACAAACATCCCCTTATCGGCGTCACTGGAAACCTCCCGTAACGTTCCGCGCAATCTTCCAACGAAAACTTCATGGAATCATTCTAGAATCTTTTAAGCAATATTCTACTGGAAGATTACTGTAATCATTGCGTAAAATATTTCGCGGAATATTTACGGAAGATTTATGTAATATTTCGCTGTACGATTTAAAAGTTTTTAGGAATCTTCCAGTGAAATGTTTTTGGAATCTTTCTGAAATCTTTAATGAAATATTCCACTGGAAGATTACTTAAATCTTTTTGTGGAATATTTCGTTGACTATTTATGGAAGATTTATGTTACATTCCACTGTACAATTTGAAAGTTTTTTGGAATCTTCCAGTGAAATGTTTATGGAATCTTTCTGAAATCTTTCATAAAATATTCCACTGGAAGGTTACTTGAATATTTCTGTGGAACATTTCGTGGAATATTTATGGAAGATTTATGTAATATTCCGCTGTACGATTTTAATGTTTATCGGAATCTTCCTGAAATCTTTCATGAAATATTTCATCTGAAGATTACTTTAATTTTCCTGTGAAATGTTTCGTGGAATATTTATAGAAGATTTATCTAATATTTCGCTGTACGATTTTAAAGTTTTTTGAAATCTTCCAGTGAAATGTTTATGGAATCTTTCTGAAATCTTTCATGAAATATTTCACTGGAAGATTACTTAAATCTTTCTGTGGAATATTTAGTTGATCAGTTCTAAAAGATTTATGTAATTATCTGCTGTACGATTTTAAAGTTTATTGGAATCTTCCAGCGGAATGTTTCTGGAATCTTTCTGGAATCTTTCATGAAATATTTTACTGAAATATTCATAAACATTACATGGAATATTTTATGAAATCTTTCAGAAATTTTTCGTGAATATTACATGGAATATTTCGAAAAAGTTTTCGAACATTCCTTTGAAATATTCCTGAAATATTCCTGGTAGCTTTCAATGGAAGATTTCAGTGGAATATTCTGAAATATTCCGTGAAGACTTTCAATAATCTGCATGAAAGGTTCCATTGAAATATTCCAGTGGAATAATTCGAAATATTTCGGTGAAATCTTCCATACTATGTGAGAACCATTATTAATTTCTAGCCTAACAATTTTTTATTGTTATTTACAGTTTTCAATATTTTCTTATAATCATTTGTTTATTCGCAGCATTATTCTACTTTAAAAAAATAATTTTCATAGAAGGTGATGAAATATTTTACGATAAGATAATATGTATATATATATATACATATATATATATATTTATGTCCTTGTAGGCCGTATTCGTGTCAGTATGTAAAGAGGATGCTAAATTTGTATTGGCATCCCATATGTCTCAGACGCGCTCCTCGACTTATTGCAAGAATTATATGTCTTCCCGAGACATATTGAGTCTCAATATGTCTCAGGAGAAATTAATATGGCATCACCGATCCTACTATGTTTCGTTCAATATGTCAAAGAGCAATCATATTGAACGTAGGTTAGTGAAAAAAAATGACTCGCGCTTCGACAGCAGCTATACTCATTACAAAATGTCAATGTAAGAAACAAAAGAAAAAATCAATAGAACTAAAATTTAATTTTAAAAGTATTCAAAAAAAGATTAATATTTTCAACTAATAAGTTATATTTCCTCATACGGCCTACTTCAGACATAAAATCATCTATGTCCTTTGGCCATTTACTCAGGTGGAATCTGAATATGGCCAAAGGACATATATAACTAATATATATATATATATATGTTTCATTTCACAAAAAAATTTCAACATCAAAACTAATTCTCTAATGTAAAAAATAAAAAATTAAATTGGTATAATTTTGAATAATGGTAAATTTTTTAAATAACTTGTGGTATTGAATGCTAATTAAATTTAGTTTTAACATGAAGTTAATTATTTAGGTTGGAAATGTATTCAATAAAATAATATAACTATTTATAAGTTATCACTTAATTTTTTAAACTTTTTATTCATAGTTGACAATTATATTGAATATATGATTCTCATTTTAATAGTTTTTATATGATATTATGTGAATTTCATGAATATAAATTATTTAAGGAGATGTGAAATGGACAGCATACTTCCACCCATAAATATTGATTATATTTCCATTGTATTTTAAAATTTTGAATAAATAGATGCATTAACATACAGTATGTATCACGAAGATTATTCAGTTAAATTTTTACATAAATCTATTCATTACTTATTGAGAAGTTTGGGTTCCAATATTATTTACTAAAATTTTTCCATTTGGAATCAGAAATTTAAATATCTTGAAAACTAATGATTGGAATAATTTAAAAATTCAAATAAATAATCATCACGAGATATACTACAAGTTAATACATTCCTTTTATGGAAATTCAGCAATAGAATGGAAAGACAGTTAATTTTTTTATCTTTTTACAGTAAAATATAATCAAACTTTGACAACAAATTTAACATAATGAAATAATTGTACTTTCAATGATTTGTGTTTTATTTAATACAAATTATAGAGTGATATTACAGAATATTATTTTTTTCCGCATTCATAATAAATGTTTCGCAAATAATAATATTTAAACAATTTTTATGCACATTGTAACTTTAATTATTCTTTTTTATAAAAATAGAAAAATTTAATTTAGTACAAAACTACAATATCACAATTCATAAGTTGCGTCGATTCTTTTTTATTTTAAAATTGGCTAATTTATACATAATAATATAATATATGAAAATTCAACCGAGCGACGTTAGGAGCGAGGTATTTTTTGCTAGTATAGATTATAGTTATTAATAATACGTAATTATAGTTAATATTAAATATGATCTAGTTATGATGATGATCTAATCATGATTCGTACTAAAATTTTTGTATATATACTGGTTATTAAGATTTATGAAAAGCTATAAGTTTTAAGAATATAATAAAAGATCTAACATAAGTTGAAAAAGTAAATTTTATTATTTTTGTTTATTTATATATAATAATAGTTGGTAAATTTTTCAAAATTTTCTGCTTTTGTCTGTAATTTGTATAGTAAGTTTAACATAAATCTAACTTAAACGTAAACTGATCGTTTGTAATTTCTTGTCTTTATTTTGACAAATATGTACTCTAAATAATTTTAGAGTTTAGAATGAAGATTGAACAAAGTTCTTTCATTCCATATAGAATTATAATAGAGTTTATAATTTTTTTTCTTCACATAAATTGTAATTGTAAAATAAAATTTTTTTTAAGTCTTAATAAGGATAATAATTTTTCTCTTACTTTTGCAATACGAATTCTAAATAAATTTAGAAGTTGAAATATTCATTTGAATATTGGTTCATGTCACATTTGGATGAAAGTATGTAACTTTCCCTTTCTTTTTTTTTGTGAATATATTTTTCGTGTTGAAAAATGAAATCAGTTTTACGAATATATATTAGATAATATATGCTTGTAAACCTTAAATTCAGAGACGAAAGTAGTTGATTTTTAAACAAAAACATAAGATTTAATATACATTCATAAGTTTAATGATCATTATAAATGTTAGATTTCTTTTACAAGATGTTTATTGTTAATGAAAATAAAAAAGTAAAAGTATAAGTAGTAAGATGCATTGATATAAAATTTTAAAGCTTTAAATCTTATCATAGATACTGTATATAATAATTTTACATATTTTATTAAATTATTAACTAATATTGATTTAAATAAATTGATTTAAATTTCCTAATTTTTCATTTAAAAACCATTCGTAGTTGATTAAATCAATTGATTTAAATGTGATTATTTCTTACTATTCAAATTGATTGATTTAAGTTGATAGAACCCTTAAATCTACAATGTGTAAATTTACAAGCCACATTTTGAAAACTTACAGATTTTTCTTATTTTATCAAAATTGTTTATCAATAAAACATAAATAATATAAATGAACTAGAATATAAAAAAAATGAAATTATAGAGATTCAAAAATTTATGAAATATGCAAAAATTCCTGAAAAAGAGAAAAAGAGATTAAATTTTTTTCTAAAATATTTATAATTTTTGTTCCTGATATAATAGTAGAAATTAAATGTGTTTCTGACTTGTTTGATGTTATTTAAAATTTTTAATGATAAATCAAAATATTTAAATTTATTGTTATTATTTTTTTATTTGAACCTTGCTGATTATGAGTTAATGTGATATTCTTAATTTTAGGAATAATTTTGTTTTCTAGACACGTTTTACTATTTGATGGTTTTGGTTTTATTTTGATAGTATTAGTGTATTTGATATATTTATCAAATACCATTTTATTTTTATTTTTATTCGAATTAGAGCTATTTGTTATAAAGCATTTCTGTATTTTCAAAAATTTATTATTTTCTTGTAGAGAATCATCTTTGTTATTAGCTGTATCGTTTTTAATGAGTTTGAATATATTATTTTTGCTGGCAAGATTTGTTTCATTTAAACATAGTTGAATCAATTCATCAAGGTCTGGTCCATCATTGGATTGTAATACAGAATTATCGCTGTAAATAATTTGTACTTCTTGTGCAAAATTAGTTTCTTGGATTACTTCAGAATTGTTCAGTTCCGGTAAGAAATTTCCAATTATGTTTTCGTATTCTATAAAGTCATTCATTAAGAGGGGGTCGTAACCATTCGCCGCTCTATACAGGGTGGCGCTGCGGTCAGATGAGAGAAATATAGAAAATATTTTTTATTCAGCGATTTATAATTTATCGAGACAATAATATACTTCTAACGTTGTCAAAGGCACTAGCCATATATATGTAGAATTATTATTGATGCTAATATTGTTTGAAAAGTCTAAAATATTATTATAAAACGAAAAATGCGGCGCGTGGTAGAACAGATGTAAACATATGGATATTTTTCCTAAGTGCAACAGAGAAAGTAATAGTAAAGAACGAAGTATACACATGCTCACGCCGGCTCTACTTCGCACTGCATTTTTCGTTTTATAACAATAGCTTAGACTTTTCAAACAAGATTATCATCAATAATTATTCTACATATATATGGCTAGTGTCTTCGATAACGTTAGAAGTATATTATTGTCTCGATAAATTATAAATCGCTGAATAAAAAATATTTTATATTTTTCTCTCACCTGACCGCAGCGCCGCCAAGCGGCAAATGGTTCCTACCTCCTCTTAATGGGCCAATATTGTCGAAAATAATTGATTCTTCTTTTGAATTTTTTAAATTATTTTTGCATTCTTTATTTTGTTTGAGATCATTTGTATACGATTTTTCTTTTTCTACACAATTTATTTTTTTTGTGTTATTTCTTATGGTCGGAACATATGAATGCACTGTTTCGAAATCTTCTAAAACTGGAACTTGATGTATTATAATTTGATTACTTAACAATTTTTCAGTTTGTTCAAATTCAATTGGAATACATTCTAATTCTTTTGTTTTTATATAATTTATACGAGGTTCATTGTATTTAACTTCTCTAGTAGTTTTTTTGGCTAATAAAATAGTATTAGCTTGAACATTTTCTTGATGTTCTATGTTTGTTTTTTCATAATTTTCTTTTTCGTTAATTTCGATATTTGTTACATCAAAACGTGTAGATGTTTTATCGTCTATAATTAGATTCTTCATATCATGTGTTTTAAATTCTGCAGATTTATGTGTTGACGTTTCTGGTTCATTAACGGATGTATTATCTCAGTATTCTTTATTTTTAGCATACGATAAATCAAAAAGTCGTAAATCACCTATCATCTTGCAATTTTTACGTGAGTGACCTGTAGTTTCACAATATATACAATAATTTTTTTGTTCATAGTAAGAAAGTTCATCATTTGGATACAGAATATTTAATGCTATTATAAAATCATCTATGTTATCTATTTTTGCACGATGTATAAGAGAAAAGATGTTACTTCCAATAAGTTTCAACTTTGCAATTAAAAACAGTTTCCTTTGATCATTTGCTAAACTTCTTGCTAATTTTATTTCATTAATATATTATCTGGGTAGCATGTTTTTACCATCAAATATTGGTAAAACTTCAAAATTATCATTATCATTCTCCTCCATTATGATTTTTATCTTTTAATTTTTCATCAGGAAAATTTAATATGTTTAATTAATGTTAGCATTTTATTAAATTAATGTAAAAGATGATTTATTATTATGGATATTTTTAGATTGATAGATATTCATTTTATTCTGTAACAGAATATATACTCTTATTTACCAAGATACATGTAATTCATTTTGCATCAATAATATTTAAATGGTCTTATTACTATCATATTTTCTTTTTTTCCTTTTCTTTTACACCGTATACAATTGTGTTTGTAAACAAAAAAAAAATACTGCAAGTGTTATTTATAAAAATTCTTTGACACTGTCCTACTATTGTGCATGAAAATTAAGAATATTGCTAATTTTTTTTGAAATTTTTATATTGACCTATACTGTTGTTGGAATTACACAAGAGCGTACCGCGAAAATTTTCGCTGAGCTTGTATTTTGCGAGTTTAATAAACTTGCAATGTTTTGATGACAACAGTCTATTTTTTAATTGTAGTCTATTTACTTTATTTTGGTATCTTTAAATTTTTCTTTATTTTATATATAATTTTATATTCTTTTCATAAAAAGAAAGTTAATATATTTTTAGTATTATTGAATATTATTATTAAAACTCAATATTTTAAATGATGTTGGATGTTTACTGTTTAGTCAGCTTTTCTTTTTATTCTTTTATTAACCGTGAACTTGAAACTTATTTCACTTTTCAAATTAAATTATTATGCAAAAATTATTGATATATGTTGTAATTTCTCAATGCACTAAATAAATGATATTATTTGAAAATTTATAAAAGAATTTGTAATATCACTTGATTTCTTATTTATAATTATTCTTGCTAAAATAATTAATACATAGATTTATTTATTGATTTAATGGTTTTACACTTATTTTTATTGAACATTCTTTATTTATTTGATATATGATTTTTAATTGCGCACTTTCGCGTATATAGAAATTATTTCAATTACGCACTTTGCGTATAATATATTAATTTTATTTGTATAATATTTTTTATTTTTAATAACACTATTCGTATTTAATAATACACTACGCGTTTAATATTTTATTTTTAATAACACTATTCGTATTTGATAATACACTTCGCGTTTAATATTTTTATTTTCAATGACGCTATTTGCTTTTAATAATGCACTTCGCGTTTAATTATTTCATGTACATTTATTTGATTTGTGCCTTTAATATATAATATTTTATTTGACGCACTTGGCGGTTTATTAACACACTTTTGAACACTGTATTTATTATAAACCCTTTGAATATATTTTTATGCACTATATATAAATAGGTAAAGAATTATAAATTTTCTCTGATTATCCTTCAATATATTCAATACGATTTCTCAATTAAAAAGTTTGTACCGGAACCAAAATGTTACGGTCAAACTAATTCGTACCGGAAACAAAATGTTAAGTCCTGGCTTGCATCAGGACTAAATAAAAGTGAATAAGTTATTTATTTGATTGTATAAACTTATATATAAATTGCGTTCTCTTGAAATATTTGACTTGTTTTTATAAAAATTTAGTAATAAAGATAAAGATGTATGAATTCTAGTGGTGGATGAACTCCGCCAATATTTAATTGAGTAAAATCGCTCTCACTATTAAAAATTACTAAAGGATAATTTCAATAGTTTCAAATAATTATATATTCTTACCTTGTAGTACTTCTTAAGTAGATTGGTGCTGGGTACGGGCAGACAAATGAATAGGCACGATATGTAAATATATGAATCCTCGAGGTTTATTAATTTCTTTTTAACACTTTTAATACAATAGATTTTTATACGTGTATATATTTTAATAATCGATATATGTATATGTAGTATTAGCAATTGCTTTTGAAATATAGAACTTACGGGCAGTGTAAACATGTAACCAATTAGAAACCCGGAGTAATGTTTTAACCCTTTGAGGGGCAGTGGTACGTATTTGTCCCACCTATTTGGTTTTGGATTTTTCCGTATTTCTAAAACGTATATGCCTTTTTAAGACATCTATAAGACTTTTTGAACTCTTGAATACCTGATTTATTAGATTTTATAGAGAAATTGCAAATATTCATTAATTGAAGTATTTGTTATAAACAATTAATCTCAAAAAAACCCGTTTTTTACAGAAAAATGTGCCCCTCAAAGGGTTAAATGTCATTTGTTTCGTTTGGCTTTTACACTCATATTTGTTTATAAGATTTATTATTTTTTACATCAATTTTCATTTATAAATTTTCTTAAAGTTTGATAATATGTTTCGTAATGGTTTTTAGGATTGGTTTGGTAATTTCGAAATATACATTTTTATTTTTTATCTTATGATCTACTGAAGAATTTTGTTTTACCAATGTTAATAAAAAAGATACGTTTATGACGTAACAATTGAATGTCTAGCATTTCTTTTTAATTCGGATATTATTGATCGTAGAAGTAATCTCTCTTGAACTGCGGGCATTAACTGACTCCCATTTTCAATATCTCGTATAAAGTCTTTTAGTGGTGGATTGGTACTATCAAAATATGATATATATACTGTAGTGTCTTGAATAGTTACGCTAGTAACTATGGAAATCAGTGCATCATGTGAGGTCTTTAAATGTTTAAGAAATTGTAAACTTCTGTTGGCTTATAATTCCACTTCGAACGCTACTAATCTTCTAGTGCGCTCTGATTCATCTTGTATTTGCATTATTTCTCGTTTAGTAACCTTTTATCTACACTGTTAAAAAAGCATGAATTTTAATGTATATTTCAGCGCCATTCATACATGAATTTTAATGTACTTGGAAATGAAAGCTCATTTTATATATTTTTGCATTAATATTCATGTTATTTACTACAATTTTTGCTGTATAATAAACATGGATTTCCAACGACGTACATAAATATTGCATTAATGTATGTATGTCACTAAAAAAAGATTACAGATTTTTTATTACTATCGCTAATTGGAGCTAACAAATTGAATATTTACTGTCGTTAAAAGAAGCTCATAAATTTATTTTTTATTGTCGCTAAAAGAATTTTACAGACTTATTTTTAATTGTCGCTAAAAGAAGCTTACTAATTTATGTTTCATTGTAGCTAAAGAAGTTTATATACGTAATTTTTTATTGTTGCTAAAAGAAGTTTTCAAACTTATTTTTTATTGTAGCTAAACGAAGCTTACATATTTTTTTTTATTGTAGCTTAAAGAAACGTACGAATTAATGTTTCATTATAGCTATGTGGGCTTCTTTAGCGACAATGAAAAATAAATACGTAAGCTTCTTTTAGCTACAATGAAACATAAATTTGTTAGCTTCTTTTAGCAACAATATAAAATGAATTTGTAAGTTTCTTGAAGCTACAATAAAAAACAAGTATGAAAACTTCTTTTAGCAACAACAAAAAAATAAATATTTAAGCTTCTTTCAACTACAATGAAATATAAATTTGTAAGCTTCTTTTAATGTCAATTTAAAATAAGACTAAAATTCTTTCAACGACAATAAAAATTAAATCTGTAATCTTCTTTTAGCGACAGTGAAAAATTGTCTGTAAGCTTCTTTAAGCTACAATAACAAAAAAAACATTCCTAATGCAGCCATATACATATATATGTTGATCTCAAGTTCAAAACTAATAAAGAGCAGAAAGGGAGTGTTTTCTTTGCATTGTATTTACAAAATTCATAAAATATGATGATGAAAATATTTATTTATGATCATGATTAGTAAATATATTATTTTTATTACATTATACACAAATAAACCTTGAAGTTTTATCATATCTGATTATACGTCTTCTGAAGTGTTTTTTATTCTTTATAATTACGTACAAGTTCTTTAATAATAGTATATTTTACAGGTGATATAAAAAATATCTCATATTTTTATGTATCCATTTCAACTATCGATTTCTATTAAATCTTTTTCTGCTTCAGAAAATATTTAAACTTAATTCTTTATAAACTTTTAAATATCGTGTTAAGCAATCTTGTCTTTTATAATTTTTATTACATTATATACAATTAAAACTTGACATTCTATTATTTTTTAATATTCTATTTTTAAATCATTTAAATTATTTTGTTACATTGTAAAAGAGTAAAATTTATACATTGAAAAATTAATCTGTAAACTTTTTTAGCTATAATGAAGATTTTTTTATAAACAAAAAAGTATGATCTGTTTCTTAACAACATAACAAAAAAATACAATCTTAATGGAGCCATATATTTATATATGTTGGTCTCAAGCCCAAAAATAATAAAATGCAGAGAGAGAGAGAGAGAGTGTGTGTTTTCTTTGCATTGTATTTATAGAATTCACACCCAAAATTAATGAAAATTTATTTAGTTGGGATTGCAATCGGGGGGTTGGCGAGCGGAGCGAGTAGGAGAGTACCCCTCTAGTATATATACATCTATCTATATATAGTCGTAAATGATTAATTTCGTTGTTTTAAAAAACTGAGGCCCCTCCTCAGCCCTCTCTCCCCCCCCCTCAGATTCTTCAGCCCCCCATCACGCGCCCTCACTCTGATATTATGTTTTAGTAATAAAAAAATATTAATATTAATCAGTGATGGATATCGAGGATGCTTTATACATTTATGTATATCTATATATTAGGATATCCTTTAGCCAACTTCAGAGTATACCGTAGAATTAGAGTATAAGCAGAATATAATATTCTGTAGTATATACTTTGAAGTTGGCTGTTGGATATCATATAAGCATCTTCGAAATCCATCACTGATATTAATAATAATATTCCATTATTATGATTACAATTATAACTAATTGGTAATACAAAGCTTCTTCACTGCATTTCATTACACTTTGATATTGTGTTTCAATAATGAAAAAAAATTTTTATTATTAATATTTAATTAATATTACAATTACAACCAATTGATAATATAAAGCTTCCTCTCTGTATTTCCTTTACTCAAATATATATATATATATATGGTAATTTTTCAAAACGTGGGCAAAATTCATTCTTCGTCAATTTTTTTTTTTTAAATAAGCTTCTCGGAGTGTCAAAAAAAAATTTTTTTTTGACACTCGAGCGAGAAGCTCGATTTCACGCACGCTGTACAAAGTGACACGTGCGAAAATGGAGCTTCTCACACGTCGTGTCAAAAAATAGTGTTCGATACTCGTGCGAGAAAGTGATTTCTTACTCGTGTGACGTTTTCACCCTCGCTTCGCTCGGGCGCAAAGCGCCACACGAGTAAAAAATCACTTTATCGCACTAGTACCGAAATATACTATTATAGTTCAAATAAAATATCCATATTTTGTTGTTATAAAGAAAGTATAAATATTTTAAATGATATTTCCATTAATTTAATTACTTTTAAAAACTATGCAATAAAATTGATTTATTTTCTTTTTATACTTATATCTAGCGAAAATTACCGTACTATATTTTCAAAAAACAGACTACTTTTATACGAAAAATGCTATTAAATTCCAACTTCTTTTTAATTAATGTATGAATTTTTTTTAATATTCACAAATTTTAAATACTGTGAACACATAAAACTAGATTGGTTTTTAGTTTATTATTTAAAAATATACATAAAATAAAAAATCTTACGTATATGCGTATATACGTATACATTAAGACATTAGTAGCTTTGAGTCCCTTTTTTTCAATTTTTAAATCTGAGTAATTCTGAGTGAAATTGACTTTTATTGTAAACCTGTTTTTCTTAAGCATTCAAATTTTAGATACTGTTTTCAGATATTAAGAAACGAAGTTTCCGCTTATTTAGAACTCAAAATAAATCTTTTTTGTATACTTATGAGTCAAAAAATAATTTTTGTGATTAAAAAATTAATTTTTTTTACTGTTTTTTCCAAATATATTGATGATTTAGCGATCAATTGATCTTCATCAGCATGCCATTCGATAGGAGAGAAAAAATCCTAACTATTTATGGGGTGCAAAAAGTGTTTTTTATGGTAATAACTATTTCAAATATTGGTAAGAAGGTAAAATAATGTATACTCGAATATCGCATATTACCTATCCTAAAAAAAGTTTGTTTTTAGCTTTTTCGACTCTAAATATGTTGAGGATAGATAATTTAATCAATTTTTTTTCGATTTGAGTAGAAAAACGTGGAATGAAAATATCTATTTCAATGTTGTAGGAAAATTATAAAATAAAAGAGATAATTTTTTCTCTTGCTAAAGTACAGGTATAGTAGGGCTATATCTAGAAAAATGCAATTACGGCGTTTAAGGGTACAGAATTCTGCGAATCCAGGGTGTACCAACTAAGTTTTGCTCTCAAGAGTTAAAAGCGATGCGATTGGCTAGTTCAAATCAAAATCCATAATCAATATAAGATTAGATCTTGTAGATATACGTAGATTTTTCGAGCACCCGCTTAGCTGAAGTCCGCACGGAGTATGAGTATGAATCAAAGGTTAGATTACACATTGAGTTTTTCGACTCTTTGGCAGCGGGTGTATGTAGTGCAGTTCACCATCAATATTATTGCAATCTATCCGTTATTAAATATATTGTGTTTTATTATTTTTATATTTAATTATTGATTTTTTTATTTTGTTCTGCGAATCTACAGTAAAAAGTATATATTTTAATAAAAATATTAAATTTAAATTGTGCATTCACAATGGAATCTGAAGAAGGTTATTAGTTATATATGATATATAGAATCCTTTTCATAGCTTATAATGAGATTTAAGGGTTTAAAGCTGGAAAAGTATAAATACGATTTTCGAAATTTGTTAAAGATATATTTTTACAGAGATAAAAAACAATTGACATAAATTTCTGCATTTTTTAACAGAGAAATTATTTTAAAATATTTTTTCATTCGAAGTATTGGATAATTATTTAAAGTTTTATATTTTTTTGTGAAATACGGAGCCATGAAAAATAACTATGATTTTTTTGTTTCTTTTAAAAGCTTAAATAAATCATTAAATCTTAAGGTTTTAAATTATTTTAAACGTTTCTCTTCCTTTATGTTTTAAAAATAATTATTTGGCAGTAAGTCATGACAACATAAAGTTGACAATAACAAGTAATCTATGTGGAATAATTTTTCTTACTTTTATTTATTACGTACATTTTAACAAAATCCTTAAGGGAAATTTAGAATTATGATAGTTTAGTGTATTTTGAACTCACACGCGTTTTTTTGACATACCTTATAATACTAATAACTGAGGAATATAAGGAAAAAAATAGGAGGTTTAACACGTGGTTATATGAGACCGTGTTTGAAATCATCAATAAAACCTCTTAGAAATGACACATTTAAACAATCTTTTGATAATAAATAAAAAAATATTTGATGATTCAATCCTCAAAGTTTCAACGCATGTTATAAGGCTTCTCATTAAAATATTCTATAAAACATTGTCAAATAATACATTTAAGATGAACTTGACAACGCCGTTTTCTGTAGTAGAAGAAAGAAAGAGAGAGAGAACAATATTCGACGACATTTCCAAAATGTAGGTTATATAGCATTTTACATTCTAAATAACAATTTATCAACAAAAATAAAAGTATTTTGATTATTCTGAAATCATTTAGTAGGGTAAGCATTCATTTCATTATAAAAAATGTAACATTTTTATTTATAAAAATTTATGAAGCATTACACATGAATTGGATATATACGGTGATAGTGTATAAATATCTTTAGCCTATAATCAAATGTGTTTACACTGTGAAGCAAAAAAATGAATAACGAATAATGTTGCCAAGTTTCAACTAAATGTCGATAATTTAGATTACTACTGAAAAATAATCATGACAGAGAATTGTCCTTAAATCTCCTTAAAATAATTAAAATTTACAAAAATAATCGATTAATTACCAAGTATTTAATTGGTATTCTACGAAATTATGTTGTAAAAGATGTCATTTTGATTCGGAGGATGGGTCAATAAAATGTTCAGATGAAGTTTTACGATTTCAAAGACTTTCTAAAATAAAAAAATACAACTCTAATTGAACCAAAGCAAAATATTTATGTGAGAAACATTTAAGCCGTCAGATAGGCTTATTTCTTATTAAACAAAATGAATGCTGTGGTCCTCTCCGCATACACGAAAAGCTAATCAAACAAGAAAAGAAAAAAAATTGAAACTAAGAAAAATCCCACAAGAAAATCTTTATAAAATAAAAGAAGATTTATATAATAAAACCAAACATGGCTTAAGTTTGATTCCAGGAAAAAAGTTGTGTCGAAACTGTATACACACAAGTATACCTGATTGGTAAAATAAAAATCCAGACATCCAAACTTCTTCAGAGTCTCAGGAAACTCCTACATTTAAATCAACGAGTTCTCAAATATCAGAAGTATTTCATGATGTAAAGAATACAGAAATAGAGGAATCAAAATCTACATTAAATACTATCTTAGAAAATCTAAAATAGAAGAAACTGCCAATCAACTTATCGGCAAAAAAGTTAGTATTATGATTTTATAAAAAAAGTTGATATTTTTTTTATTAATTGTATTATTTTTTTAATTTTATTCATAATGTAATATAATTTCAATTTTATTCATTACATTATATTTAATATTATTTAAGAGGCCATGGGAAGTATATGAATGTATAACGGAATCAGTGAAAAAGAAAATGAAAATGTTAAACCCACAGTTTATGAGTAAGGATGAAGAAAATAAGATGTTCTATGATGAAGTTATTAATCAAGTAAAAGAACGTTCAGTTTCCTGTAAACATCAAGGGAAAAAATAATGGTTTATTCGTTTTACCACAAAGTTGGTCATGTTAAAAAATTACTGAAGCATCGGGCGAGACAAAATATTTAACACAAAGAATGAAAGACTTACGTTTATGATTCTTATGAATCCGATAACGTGAGTCGTTTATTACCAGGATTGAGAGACTGCGTTTCGTGTATAGTAGATAATGAAAGAAAGTCTGTAAGTTCATAACTTTTGAATCATTTCAATTTGATATAAGGTATAGGCGTGAATCAATTAAATAATAATACTATAGTATGATTGTCATTGATATTACGTGATGTCCGTAGATAAGCAAATGGGCTTGGTGGCCAACTGGCCTAGTAGCCCCCGAGGTTCCTGGGCTACTTGTTTTAGTATGCTTTTGCATCACTGGACCAATAACCCAAGCGCCCGGCATTCTGGGCCACCTGGCCGAGAACGCCCACTGGACCAATAACCCACTAAACCCATGGACCAAGTGATATCCGCAAGTGCCTATTTAATATTTATATTATAATTTTATGGCTATTACTAGACCAAGCCGATATCCGCTATGCCCTATCTATTTTTCTTTCGGCTCTCTTTTTTGCCGTAAGTAGCGCTATACGTACTTTTTTCGTTCCTCTTAAAACTTGTCTTAAACATAATTTTTTCACTTTGCGGAGTGGAATTTTTTTGTAGGAAATCGTCCTACTTGGAGTCCGAGAGTATTGGCCTCATTCATTTGCATCTTGCAATTGCATTTTGGACTCTGGACGATTTTCTTGCTGTGGTAGTGCAGTCTATCAACACCAACTTGATTTTATTTTTGACGCTGCTGTGGATTTTGCTGCTGCCTGTAAAGGTTGCTGTGGGCCTGCTTTGGTTATTGAGTGTCGTGTTAATGCATTATACTGTGTACAATTGCATTGCAATTTGTTTTATATATTAACTGCAACATAACCTCAATCATTTTTGGTGCAACCGTATACTGCAAGAGGGGTCATATTTATCTGGCGCTGGCGGCTCCATCTCTTGGATAATCTATACGCTAACTTCATTGTCCTTTTGGATAAAATCTAGTGGTAACAACGTGGAATTTGCTGCATGCCTGCTTTCGTTACTGTGTGTTACAATAGTGCAGTATATTGTATGCAGATGCATTACCACTTGTTTTTATCTATTGTCTACAACATAACCTCAATCTTTTTTGGCGCAATCATGTATTACGAGAGGAGTCTTATTTGCTTAGCGCTGGTGGCTCCATCTCTTGGATAACCTGTATATCAGCATCTTTGCCCGTCTAGATGATATCTAATGATAACTTCTACAGTTAAGGCGCTTTTCCACTATTATCTTCTGCTCTCTCTAATCACAGTCGTACGAATCTTACTCTGTTACAAATTAAGCTGCTTTTCCACTTACAACATCTAAAACTTAAAAGCAACTCAAAGTGCATTTATTAAGCTGTTTATCCACTTATGAATATACAACTTGCACCAAATTTAAAATTTAAGATTCGTATTAATTAAGCTGTTTTCTAATCTTGGAGGTCACTATGTCCAATCAATGTGTTTCTGTTTTAAAAACTTTAGTCTTGCATCTAAGCCTCAGCTTTGTGGTTGCTGTGGGAAGACTTATCACAGCTGTTGTACTAAACTGCTCATAGTCAGAGATAATAATGACCAACAAATGAAGGTATGTAACTTTTGTATAGCAGCTGCAAATCCTGATTGCAATCAATCACGCTCTAGTTCTGTGGGTTCTATAAGTGATGTCTCAGCTTCTCTGTCTGTGTCGCGTACTCCAACTCCGACTCTACCGGCGCTACATACACATGCATTTTTTTTGTCTTCTATATTGAAGAAGATGGAGAAATTAGATAAGCTTGATGCTATGAATACCAAAATCAACAATATTAGCACTCAACTACCAACACTGGATGGGAGATTTACAAATTTGGAGACATGAGTGGGTGGTATTGCTGTGGCATGTGGGGAACGTTATGGAGCAACTGAGGCAAGACTTGACAAGGTTTGTCGGGATTATCAGGACCTTAAGGCGAGGGTCAGGCATTATCTGACATTATCTGATCAGGCATTATCTGACCCTATGGCTGCTAAATTACAGGAATTGGACAAACTTAATAAATCTTTACGGCAATAGTGTGATGTTTCAGCGGCTGGGCAGCAGCGCCTTGAGCGTGCATAAACCTGGTGTTTGGAGGCTTGGTTCCTAATGAATTTAATGATCTGAAGAGCGGTGTCTTAGCTGTATTGGCTTCTCTGAACTCTGGTTTTGCTCTCAATGACATTGTTTCGATTCGACCTTTGTCGTAACCTGGTACAGCTCGTAGTACTGATTATAGACTGCTCCTTCTGCAACAACACCTCAAGGTGATCCTCCACTGCTTACAGCGCCGTTGCTCGTCACCATAAAGATTTCCTCGTTGGCGCGATCTGTTATCAGCGCAAAGATCAAGGTGGGTAGCCTTTATACCTCAAAGATCAAGAATGACCTTCTGCATGGAATTATATCTATGGAAACACTTACTCCTTCCTTTATCAACATCAATGAATATCTGCCGCACTCATTACACCAACTGAAGTTGGGAGTGCTCAGAAAGGCCAAAGATAGTAGGTACATCTTCCTTACATTTGTACGTGATGGTAAGATCTTCGTCAGAAGGAAGAAGGAGGATGCAGCCATTCGTATTGCATCGGATGCTTTTTTAGTGAAGCTCTCACTAGTATCAGCCAACAACGATGCAGCTACTTAACATCTGACACTGGGGTAAGTTCATTCTCTCTTCTCACATTAACACACTTCTTTCTTCTAACAATACTATCTGATCGGTCATTCATGACCATTTCACTACTAAGGATAATCTCAGAGTTTGTGATTTTAATGCTAACTCTATTAGAGCGCACATTGAGATGATTAGACTCTTTTTGACTTCTCGCTCTTATTTCCACGTAATGGCTGTTACTAAGACCAAACTGGGCCAGATAGTTTGTGATTCTTTGATTGCTCTTGATGGGTATGTGCTTTATAGACTGGATCGTAACACCAGGGGAGGTGGTGTTGCTTTATTTGTACACTGCTCTCTCACTTCTGTGCGTCTCTGTTCATCCTCTGAAAGCTGGAGTGGTAAACCTGGTTTACCTGAATATCTCTTCTGTGAAGTCAACTCATCTGATTTGGCTTCACCCATTTTCGTTGGTGTTGTTTATAGACCATTTCACGCTCCATTTTCGGCTAACACTAACTTTATTCCTGATTTGACCACTCATATTCACAATTATAGTACTAAGGTGGTTTTGGGAGATTTCAACACTAATCTGTGTTCTGAATCTGATAATTCTGTATTCCTTAAGAGCCTTATTAAGAAAAATGCACTTTCTTCTATGCCGTATGGACCTACGCATCACACTTATTCCTCTGATACGTGGCTCAACTTGTGCCTTGTCGATGCCAATGACTTACTGCTTGACTATTGGAAGACGTACCATTTATTGACGGACATGACTTTATTGCTGCGACTGTGAAGTCGTCTCTCTCTAGGCCTATACTTGATTTCACTTATCGTGATTATAAAGTGGTTGACGAAACTACTCTTCTCGACTATTTTCGATCGCTAAATTGTGCAATGTGTAGCGGTGACTCTTTTCTTTTAGGTCGCCTTGAATATCTTTACTCTCATCTTGATGAGGCTATCTCATGGTTTGTGCCTGTTAGGCGTGTTCGACAGAGCAAGAGTCATCGTCCGTGGTTTACCTCTGAGCATCACTGCTATATCTGTGAGAGGGATCGGCTTTACAGACGCTTCAAACGTACTAGACTGCGTGCTGATCTTATATGTTATAGAGAT
Organism: Anastatus disparis; assembly: GCA_017163975.1. Taxonomy (NCBI): domain Eukaryota; kingdom Metazoa; phylum Arthropoda; class Insecta; order Hymenoptera; family Eupelmidae; genus Anastatus; species Anastatus disparis. The sequence goes on along the minus strand of JAFFSR010000274.1, from coordinate 6,614,556 downwards.
GCTCGAGATCAGGCTCATTCATGCATCGAATCAGCTAAATTACTGTATTACCACGACAGACTATCTAAGATTACTGATACAAGACAAATCTGGAAAGAACTCAAGAACCTTTGCATATGTTCCATCAATAGTGACTCTCGACATCCTTTTTCAATAAATGACTTGAATCTATATTTTGGTGGTGTTGCGTTTGATCCTCTGGTCCCCTCCATTTCTGATTACGTGAATAAACTTGCTCTGGATGAACCACTTAAACCTATGTTTAAGTTTAATGCAGTTACTTTGGAGGAGGTATGGATGGCTGTTTGTCATTCAGCTTCACAGGCCAAAGGGTTTGATGCTGTTCCTCAATCTATCGTTCGTGCGGCATTTCCGGTCATTGGGCCTTTATTGTGTCGCATTTATAATGACTCATTGCGTGAGTCCTTATTTCTTTCGTGCTGGAAAATCTCGCTGGTTACTGCAATCAACAAAATCTCTTCTTCTCAAGCTTTTGGTGACATTAGGCCAATTTCTTTATTATCTTTTATGTCCAAGGTTCTTGAACGTCTAGTCTATGATCAACTCTCCTATTACTTGTCTAAGTCTGTTTTATCGATTTAGCTACATAGTTTTTTTTCAGGCTTTCAAATCTAGCGCGTAAAGCCCCTAGTTTTATATACCAGAATCGGTAAAGTAGGGTGCGTGTTTACCTATCACGAGAGCACGTGTTAAAATAACCAACGTGCTGGTTGACGTGCCGGTTCACGAATAAACATTGTATTTTCTTTATGACTATTTAATAATTGAAAATATGCTTTCTCCATTGAAATCGAGCATGTGTGCAATAAAAGTACAGTGGGAAAAAGTGTTGTGAAAAGTGTATTGAAAAAAGTGACAAAGTGCAATTTATGTAGTGAAAAAAGTTTAGTGAAACGTGTTTACAATTTCTTCAAATAAACTCAAGAATGTTCTTTAAAATTCAATCTTTAACAGCAGGCCGGAGTAGAACCTGATACCGACCGAGTAGCAATTGAGTTTTTTGTTATTTACTCAACTATTAATCAGTGTATCTTCAAATTAAAGGTTAAGCGCAATAGATATTATTATAATAAACATTTATGCACAAGAAAAAAAAATTCTAATGCTTTGTTTTTGAGAAAAGTAAGGAACGCCGAGGTGAAAGTTTATGTTTATAATATTTTCGCGTTCCTTACTTTTCTCAAAAACAAATCGGTAGATTTTTGTTTTCTTGTGCATACATATTTGTAATAATAATATCTATTGCGCTTAACCTTAAATTTGCAGATACACCGATTAATACTTGAGTAAATAACGAAAATCTCAATTAGACAAGGACAGCGAATCCGGCCTGCTCTTAAGCATTATTTATGTTTATTTAATATGTAAGTTGTTTGTAATTTCTATAGAATAAATTTAAGAACATAGAAGAAAATTCTATCTCTTATTATTTACTAAAATTTAATATTGTATAAGAGACAGAATTTTCTTTAATGTCCTTAAATTTATTCTATAGAAATTACATTCAAAACTTAAATAAAACGTTAATAATACTACAAGAAAGATTGAATTTCAAATAACATTCTTGAATTTATTTAATTGTGTGTGTGTATGTATCAATTAATAATGAGTGAGATTCATTTTTAAATTCAATTAAGAAAAATCTAGAAAAAAACCAATTCCTCTTATTATAAATAGCAGAAGAAATTTTATAAAATTTATTTTGAGTATAAAGTATTCATGAAAATTTTATAAAATTTCTTCTACTATTTATAATAAAAAGGATTGATTTTTTCTAGATTTCTCTTGATTGAATTTTTAGGTTATTTTTCAATTTTTGTTTTAATACGATCGAGAAATCTATAGAAAAATAGTCTCTGTTATTGTAAACTGCAAAGAAATTTTATAGAACCATCGTGAATACTTAAAACTCAAAATAAATTCAAGAAATTTTATACAATCATCGTGAATACTTTAAACTTAAATAAATGAATTCAAGAAAATTTCATAAAATTTCTTTGCAGTTCACAATAAGAGAAATTGATTTTTTTAATACGATCGAGAAATGTATTAGTACAAGATGGATCCACTCCTGCAAGACCTATCAGCAGCAGAAGAAGACCAGGATGATGCAGATGACTTCCTTGCAGACTCCTTAAAGTCTTCAGATGAACTTTTAAAGGAAATTAAAGAGTTCGTCGATAAAATGGAGGATGATGAGGAAAACCCTATTGCAAAGTATGTTCAAGCCTTTTGCAAAGAAATAGATGAATCCAATTTTGCAGAAACTTCTGCAAGTATTTTTCTCAAAATTTTACTAATTTAATAAAAATAAATAATATTTAAAATTAATATTTTTTTTTAAGGAAAAATTAGAGTCAACAACGCCACGACCTCCTACATTTAATATGCCTGATTTAAGTATGAAGACTAAAAAAAAAGAAGAGGATATTGAATTTGTTTCAGACTCGAAACCCGAGAAAAGAAAATACAGCAGCACTATTTACTCAGCTCCGTGGCTAAGGGAACCAATGCGACTAGAGGCAGTCTCCACCAATAAAAGAAGAAAGCGGTTAACTTATTTAAAATATTTAAAATTTTTAAATGATAATTTGTAATTTTTATAATATTTTGTATTTATTTCTAATTTTGTATTTTTTATAATTTGTAATTTGTAAAGAATGAATAAAAATAAAAAGTTGTATGAATGTCTGAAGTATGAATGAATGTGAGTATATGTAAACAAATGAGATAATGAAATAGAGAATGAGTGGCATTTGTAATTTGTGTTTTTTAATAAAAAATGAAAAAAATGGAATGAATGCAAGTACGACTATGTGTGTATGTGAGTAAAATTTAAAAAAAATGGAATTAATGTATGTGTGTGTGTGTATGTGTGAAATAGAAAAATGGAATAAATGAGAGAAAAATAAGTGAGAGCATGTAATGTTTGAAAGACAGAGAGAGAGAGAGAGAGAGAGAGAGAGAAAAAGAATAAATGAATGTTAATATTTTTGAAAATAAATGAGAGCGAGAGAGAGAGTATACATAAATGATTTAGGAAATAATATAAAATTAAATGTATGTTAGTATGAATGATTATATATAGGTTTATGTGTGAAAGAAAATAAATAAGTGAGGGTAATAGTAAAAGAATGAGTGAGTACGTCTGAAATAATGAAAGCATGAAAAAATGAGTGAGTATGTATATTTAATATAACAGTATATGCATGCATAAATAAATTATTTTATTTCAATAAAATTTTAAAAAAATGGAAATGATGAGTATATGTGTGGGTGTACATGTGAGTATATGTGTTTAAAAGAAAATGAATAATAGAGTTTGAAATAGTAAAAGCATAAAAGAAATAATGAGTACGTATGTTTAAAATTAATATGACAGTGTATGTGCATGCAAATGAATGATTCTTTTATTTTAATAAAAAATGTATGAATGAATGTGATTATATCTTTGCCACTAGAATAGTCAAGAAAAATTAAAGACTAAATATTTGAGTAATAAGCATTCCTTTGATATGTTAAAGTACTATTCGAAAATTCAAGAACAATATCGAAACTTATAGGAATGTTTATTACTCAAGTATTTTCTTAATTATTCTAATGATAAAGGTTTCTTTTACATTTTGGATAATGGTTCACGAAAAAAGTCACTAGAACAATCAAGAATGATAGATAATTCTAGTTGCAAGTATCCTTTATATATTTATTCGGTATTATTCGAAAATTCAAGATCTTTCTTAAAAGACTTTCTTGAATTTTTGAACACTATCATCTAAGTATACTTTTTTTCCGCCATAGTGGCCCCGGTTTTTGTCGGCTAATAAGCCATTTCGCCAGCACCCAACACCACCTTTATGTGAGGATGTACCTAACAGTTAACCTAAGTGTTTGCTTGACTGGAGATATATGCTTTGCTTTTTTTTTAACTAACTAACTTAATCATTACCCAATCCCCGAGAAATCACGGACTGCCGCGCTCCTAGAATTGTCGGTAAGTAGATTTCTACGGTAGATTCCTGCATTTGCCCAGGCCTAAGCCTGTGACGTAGGGAAAACTCCCCCAGGAGAAAACCTACGCCAGGAATATTTACCCATCGCGCTCAGAAGTTCTTATTCCGATGAAAAACATCCGAAAAAAATTTCAGGTGTTTTCACCGGGAATCAAACCCCCGACCATTCGGAGCGAATGTGTAGAGACCGTATAAGACGTATGCCTTAGACGGTTACGCCACAGACGCTCCTCTATCATCTAAATATATAAAAAGGACGTTGTCACTTGAATCATCAATCATCACCCTTCTGAAAATGATCACGGAACTTATGACGCAATATTTTGCGTCCCTTCTTATATCACTTTTCGTGTCGCTTTATCGAGACAAAAGTGACGCAACTTTTTGCGCAACTTTTCCAAAAATATAATATGAAATAAATCATAAATATTTTATTTTTAATTTTATTTTATATAATTTAACCGATTCACTGGTACAGCTTTATTTAGCTTTCGTCCCAATACTGGTAGACCATTTTTTTTGACGAAAATGCACAATATTTGGCCTATTATACAAAGTTTGGATTCAAACCGCTGTCAAAATCAGACAAAAATCTAATTTGTACATATATGATACAATACCAGTGAATCGGTTAAAAGATGTTAAAATACAGAAACAAAAATATTTAGAGCATGTCTACGTTTAAAGAATTAATTTGGAAAAAATCTTTGAAATAAATTGAAAATTCTTCATCTAAATTATTAAAAAAGTGTTAATAAAATAAAAATATTATTGAAAATTAAGAAGTTCAATTTTTTATGATAGGATGTGTATGTGTGTAGGCATGTGTCTGTGTATTTGTATACATGTGCATGTATATATCGATGGTGGCTACGAAAACAATCACAGCTGTGTAATTGACTACGAAAAAAAACACATCTCCAAAAGTGTGGCGAAAAAAACACATCTTCAAGAGTGCGGCGAAAAAAACAGCCCTTGAAAATTTTCACCGTGTTTTCAAGGGGTGTTTTTCTCTGCCGCACTTTTGAAGATGTGTTTTTTTTCGCCGCGCTTTTGAAGATGTAATTTTTTTGCCGCAAATTTGGAGATTTGTTTTTTTTAGCGGCACTTTTAAAGATATCTTTTTTTTGGCCGCACTTTTGGGGATCTGCTTTTTTTCGTAGTCAATTACACAGCTGTGATTGTTTTCGTAGCCAACTATATACATGCACATGTATACAAATACACACACATACTCGCCTACACACATACACATTCTATCATAAAAAATTGAACTTTTTAATTTTCAATAATGTTTTTATTTTATTATAGTCCAATCAATAGAGACATTTTGAGGACATTAATTAATGGCTTGATGAAACTTATATAAAGTTGTTAAGAGGAGGTCACGTATCTCTGTCCTTTTCTAATCAAAGAAATGATTTTTACAAAAACTAATAACTTTATCAAAGAATAAAAAGGAAGCCGCATCTTGTATCAGAAAAAGCAATATTTTCTTTGATAAGAAAAAATTAATTTCATTGTTTCGTTCTCAAGAAAACCTTGAAAAACCAAATTGTCTACCCTAACCTCTATGATTTAAGTTTTTCAAGGTTTTCTTGAAAACGAAGCAATAAAATTAATTCTTTCTTATCAAAGAAAATATTGCTTTTTCTGATACAAGATGCGGCTTTCTCTTCATTTTTTGCTCAAGTTATTAGTTTCTGTAAAAATCTCAATTCTTTGATTAAAAAAGGACAGAGATACGTGACCTCCTCTTAAGGGCGATAAAAAACATACCCAATATAAAATGTAACAAAAAAAAAACGGTAGAAAATGCTCCAGAAGGCTGCAAAGTTGGCCAAAACAGCTTTTTCAATTCACTGAAACAATCTATGCATTTTAGCGAAAAAAGTAATCAATAAAAGTGTTAGAGAATAAAAAAACCTACAATTTGAGTACTGCTGCGATTATTTTTGTCAATTAGTTATTGCCAAAAAGCTAAAAAAACCATAAAAAATGACCATTTCTTCGATATCAATTATTTATTGTAAAAATCATTTTTATAATATTTTTAAACATTCAAAAGAAAGTCTTCATAAATACGAACAGAAAGAGGGGTTGCAACAGCAAATTGGCTAATTTGTTGCTGAGATATTCCCTATTATTTATCCCAACACGCATAATGTTTATTGCTATAATTTTGTTTCGGCTGAATATATTGGGTTGCATAAGGGCTTAAACTCTTCATGAAAGTTCAAATTTTTATATTTTGTTAATAGCAAATGACAAAATTGAATTGCAATATTTTTTATAATGCTTTAAAAAAGAGAGACATGTGCATGTATATAGGTGGCTACGAAAACAATCACAGCTGTGTAATTGATTATGAAAAAAAACAGATCCCCAAAAGTGCGGCCAAAAAAACACATTTTTTTTATCGCCCTTAACAACTTTATATAGGTTTCATTAAGCCCCTAATTAATGTCTAAAATAGCCTTTTTTGCTCTATTGATTGTGTTACGTCATAAACGTATCGTTTTTTTATTAACATTGGTAAATCAAATTCCTCAGTTATTGAACAGTCGCATTATTTCATTGTTAAGCAAAATTAAGTTGATCATAAGAAAAGAAGCGAAACGTACGTTTCGAAATTTCAAAATGAATTTTACAAATCCTAAAAACATTACGAAACATATTATCAAAATTCAAAAAAATTTATAAATAAAAATTGATGTAAAAGACAATAAATCTCATAAACAAAATAAGTATAAAAACCAAATGAAACAAATGATATTCGGAATATTACCCCGGGTGTCTTATTGATAATACGTTTACACTGCCCGTCAAGTTTATATTTCAAAGCAATTGCTATTACTAAATATACATATATCAATTATTAGAATATGTACGCGCATAAAAATCAATTATATTAAAAGTGTTAAAAGATATCAATAAACCTCGAGTATCTATTTACATATTGTGCCTATTCATTTGTCTGCCCATACCTAGCACCAATCTACTGAGAAATACTACAAGGTAAGAATATATAATTATTTAATAAACTCTTTATTTTCAAGAATCAAGTTTATCCTTTAATAATATTCAATCATGAGAGCGATTTCGTTCAATTAAATATTGGTGGAGTCTTTCCACCACTAGAGTCATACATCTTTATCTTTATACATTTTATAAATAAATTCAATATTTTAAACGTACATAATTTATATATATTTAATGCAATTAATTAATAAAATTAAATAACATATCCACTTTTATTTAGTCCTGGTGCAAGCCAGGACTTAACATTTTGGTTCCGGTACAAATTGTTTTGATTGAGAAATCGTATTGATTTATAATTCTTTACCTATTTATATATAAAGTGCATAAAAATATAAAGGGCTCATAATAAATACAGTGTTAAAAAGTGTGTTAATTAACCGCCAAGTGCGTCAAATAAAATATTATATATTAAAGGCACAAATCAAATAAATATACATAAAATATTAAACGCGAAGTGTATTATCAAATACGAATAGTGTCATTAAAAATACAATATTAAACTCGAAGTGTATTGTCAAATACGAATAGTGTTATTAAAAATAAATTATTAAACACGAAGTGTATCATTAAATACGAATAGTGTAAAAAAATAAAATTAATATATTATACGTAAAGTGCGTAATTGAAATAATTTTTATATACGCGAAATTGTGCGATTAAAAATCATATAATACAATTTACATAAAAAAATCGTTAATAGAAATAAATGTAAAATCAATAAATAAATCTATAAAAAATCAAGTAAAAATTACAAATTCTTTTATAAACTAATTTTAAATAATATCATTTAGTTAGTGCATTGAGAAATTACAACAGATATCAATAATTTTTGCATAATAATTTAATTTTAAAAGTGAAGTAAATTTCAAGTTCACGATTAATAAAAGAAATAAAAAGGAAAGTTGACTAAACAGTAAAAATTCAATATCATTTAAAATATTGAGTTATATTAAATAATACTAAAAACATATAAATTTTTATGAAAAGAATATAAAGTAAATTTAAAGATATCAAAATAAAGTAAACAAACGGCATAAACAGTTGTCATCAAAACATTACAAGTGTATTGAACTTTGTAAATACAAGCTCAGCAAAATTTTTTTTTTTTTACCGTACGCTCTCGTGTAGGTATAACAGTAGTGAGTTAATATCAAGTTTCAAAACATAGATCGGCAAAATTCTTTACTTTTATGTAAGAACAGTAGGTCAGTGTCAAAAAATTGTTAATAACGTATGTTTACAAACGGCATTTAAAAAAAAAAGAGAGAGAAACACAGTCAGCAGTATTTATAATTTTTAAAAACTTACAATTTTATGTACAAAATTTAATATTTTGAATAAATAAAATTCTTCATTGTTAAGTAAATAATGAAGATTTCAAATGAGTAAAATAAATTTTGATCAGATAGCAAAGTATATAAAAGAAGGAAAAACACAGTGGGTAATATCATATTCTAAATTACAATTATCTGAAATTTGTCAAAAATTTAATATACCTACTAAAAAAGACGAAAATATTAATGCTATTCGTGAAAGAATTAGAAATCATATTAGACAAGCAGTTTTAGGAGAGCATATCTACGAAAATATTAATCCGTTTCGCAAAAGCACTAAAATTACACGCTCTCCGACTAAAAATCTAGATTAAACAATTGAAAGTAATAATTCAAATAAAACCTTAGACGAAACAGTTGATAGTAATGTTTCAAATACAACCTTAGAAGAAACATCTGAAAATAATCTTTCAAATATAATTACGGACGTTCAATCAAATATCAATACAGATAATTCAAGTGAACAAAATACGCTATTAAATAAATATACAGGCACAATTCCAAAAACATTTCCACAAATTACTAAAACGAAACAAATCCATAGTAAAGAAGACAGTTTTACACAAAAATATACTTTAGCGACAAACGTGACGATTTTATCAGAAAATAATACATCACTTAACGATACTTAGGAATTTTTATTTAAACAGACAGGATATCAAGAAATAAAAAGTATTGAAAACGAAAAAAATATTACTTTAGCTGATAACACTAATACAACAGACAAAAACGTGACAATTTCATCAGAAAATAATACAACTATCAACGAAACATTAAACGACGACTTAAATATCTCTATTAAACAGGAAAGTTTTCAAGAAATTGAGGGTATTAGAATCGGAGAAAATATCATTATAAATAATCCTAATAATATCAACAATAATAATAACAATATTAATAATAATAATAATAATACGATAGACGACTTAGTAAATTTTATTGAGAATATAAACATGGCGCAACCAGGATATTCATTAAAAGAAATTACAAGATTAGTTCCTGATTTTGATGGTAAAAATATATCCGTAGACAAATATATTGAAAAATTAGAATTTGCTAAAGAATTACTAGATGCTGATCAACAGAAATCGTTTATGAATTATCAGAGATTTAAATTATCAGGGGCAATTGCTTCTGCAGTAAAACATACTACAATTAATACAATTGATGAATTTATTAAAATTGTAAAAAAATTATATCCTGAAATTGATAATTTATATACTTTATATGGGAAATTAGAACAAATTCAACAAGGACTTAATGAACCAGTAGAAGGATATATAACAAGAATAAAAGAATTAACGGAGAAAATCAGAGATAAAAAGAAAAATGAGACTGGAATAGAAAGAGCAACATTAGAACGATTTATTAATCAATTAAATCAAGATGAATCTAAATATTTTAAACAGGGGCTAGTTAACGAAATAAGATATGAAATGAAAGTAGCAGACAATTTCTCTGATGCAACTATAGAAGCAATTAAAATAGAAAAACAGTTAGAAAAACAAAACGCTATAAGAGGGAATCCAATTAAACAGAAAATTATGTTTGGTAATATTTTGCAAGAAGAAATCAAACAAATACAGTGTTGTCAAATATGCAAAAATACTGGTCATGAAGCATTATATTGCAATATAGCAGATTGCGTATACTGTAAAAAACCAAATCATTCATCATTTGAATGCTCCAATACAAAAAATAAAATAAGATTGATATGTAAATTTTGCAATCAATTGGGTCATTCAAGAAACACGTGTGATTTATTAAATGACAATGAATATTATTGTCAATACTGTCAAGAAAGTAATCATAAAATTAATCATTGCCCAATAATACGAAAATATGAGATATGTTGGAAATGTAATAAGAATGGACACAACCCAAATTTTTGCACTGATGTTATTGAAAGAAAACCTACACAAGCATGCGAGCTTTGTAACGATAAAAATCATATGACAAATGATTGCAAAAAGGTAAAAATATTTATAAATCAAGCTAAGGCAAGCAATCAAATACGATGTCAATTATGTGACAAATGGGGTCACTCAGGTAAAGAATGCAGAAATAATAACATCGGTCAAAATAATTTTAATCAGAATAAAATGTTTGTCGGAAATAACAGAAATAATAATTCATATGGACAACGAATTCAAATGAAATTTTGTAAATATTGCAAAAATAGAGGGCATAATATAGAGGAATGTAGAAGAATACAATACAAAAAACCTCAAAATGCAAATCAAAATGTACAATGCCCATATTGTAAAAAATTAGGACATACAATCGATTCATGCTTTACATTAAAGAATATAGAAAGCAAGTTAAGTAAATTTTGCACATTTTGCAAAAGCATGAATCACACAGCGGAAGAATGTCAAGTTAAATTGAACACATCAGCTCATATACAGGGAAACGCATAAACTCGACTTGGAAAGAGCGCACAAGACGAGTTTCGCAACAAAAGTCGCTCAAAAATTATGTTAATATTCAATTTTTCGCAAGAACACACGAAATGAATTTTGATTTTGAAGTATGTGATGAGTTTAATGAAAATGATACTAATAATGAGTACGTTAAAATTATTGAACAAAAAGAAACTTTACATAATGCAATGGAATTTAAACCAGAAATAAAAAATGATTCAACAACAATAAAATTACATAATGAAAGAAATATAACGAACAATGAATTGGAAAAAATTATACAATTCAAAACCGAAAACATTAATGATAATAATAATATACCAATTTATATATTTAAACTAGGTGACACATTACAATTTATCGAGATACGAAATCCGTATACAAATGATTTATGTAAATTACTAATAGATACCGGTGCCCAACTTAACATTATAAAAGAAAAATTAGTACCACAAAATTCTATTAATAATAATATTAAAATATATTTGTCAGGAATTACTGATATTCCGGTTAAAACATGTGGTTTAATTACTTTTCCTATTAATAATTCGTATACAAATTTCCACGTAGCATCTGAAAAATTTTCAATACCTTACGATGGCATTTTAGGCATAGATGTATTAAGAAAAAATAAGTTGAGATTAGATAAGGGATATTTAGAAATAAATGGTAAAAAATTCTTTATTCAAACAGAGTATAAAAACGATAAAAATTCATTGATAAATTTATGTACAGAAAACATCGAAATTAATGACACAGCAGTTAATAACGCTTTTCATTATATCATGCTATTGCAAGACAATAATCACATATTTTCGATTACACAATTTCTACAGAATAAGAATGAAAATATTGAAAATTTTATGAAAGAAATCAACTGTGTTTTAGAAAAAGATGAATGTAAAAATAATAAGAATATAGAATATGAACAATTTTTATTAAAACTTGAAGAAAACACAAATTTTAACATTAATAATAAAGACAAACAATTTCTTACATATTTTATGGAAAAAGATATTTTAACAAATTTTATATTAGATGATCATGAAGAAGAATTCAATAAATTACAAGAAAATTTAATGCATAAAAATGTAAATTATATTAGTGAAAAAAAAATGATCGTAGAGAGGAATTATTAAGTAAAATAAGTTTAAATCATTTAAGTGAAGGGAAAGAACAAAATATAAAGAATCTAATTTTAAAAAATGATGACATATTTTGGTTAGAAGGAGAAAATATTGGAAAATGCAATTTAGAACAACACGAGATAAATTTAACAGATAACAGACCAGTATATGTTAAATAATTTCCATTGCCACATAAATCAAGAGAAATCGCTATTACAGAAACTCAAAAATTAATTGATAATAATCTAGTAAGGCCATCTAAAAGCGCATATAACGCTCCAGCATTTGTAGTTAAGAAGAAACCAGGTCCTGATGGAAAAGAAAAATGGCGATTAGTTATAGATTATAGAAAATTAAACGAGAAAACTATACCAGATCCTTATTTAATACCATCTATAACTGAAATTTTTGATGATTTAGGCGGAAATAAATATTTTACTACCGTAGACATGGTTTCAGCTTTTCATTGGGTACCAATGAAAGAATCAGACATACATAAAACAGCTTTTAGTGTACATCCTTTAGAAAGATTTGAATTTACAGTATTACCTTTTGGCTTAACTAACTCACATCGAACATTTATGAGGGTAGCAAATACAGCTCTTGGTGAGCTAATAAATAAAAAAATATGTCATGTTTATATAGATGACATAATTATAGCTGCAAAATCAGAAGAAGAACATAATATTAAATTTAATCTAGTAGCTACAAAATTAAGGGAAGCCGGATTAAAACTAGAACCAAGAAAATGCGATTTTATGAAAAATGAAGTAACATTTTTAGGTCATATTATAAGTAAAGAGGGTATCAAAGCAGATCCAAAAAAAATTGATGCAGTAAAATTATTTCCAACACCAAAGACAGTTAAAAACATTAGAGAATTTTTGGGCTTAGCAGGTTATTACAGAAAATTTATTAACGATTTTGCTAATATAACAAAACCTTTAACGTTATTATTACAAAAAGACGTAAAATTTACTTGGGATTCAGAGAAACAAAAGGCTTTTGATAAACTAAAAGACACACTATGCTCTGCACCTTTATTGCAATTTCCACAGTTAGATAAACCATTTATAATCACTACAGATGCATCAGGATATGCTTTAGGCGCTATATTATCACTAGGTGAAATCGGGAAAGATAAACCCATAGCATACGCTTCTAGAGTATTAAAAGGTCCTGAACTAAAATATCACACTTATGAAAAAGAAGCATTAGGTATATTGTTCGGAATAAAAACATTTAGAAATTACGTATATGGAAATAAATTTACAATAGTAACAGATCACAAGCCATTACTATCTTTTAGATCTGCAGATAAAAATAACAGAGTTCAAAGATGGCGACTTAAACTATCAGAATACGATTTTGATGTAATATGTAAGAACAGAAAAATGAATGTGAATAGTGATGCGTTATCTAGAAATCCTATAGATACGGTAGAAATCAATGTGATAACTAGAGCTCAAAAAGCAAAGGAAAATGAAGTAAATATTAAATTAACAAATATACCTTCGAATGAAATTAAAATATAAAAATTAAACGAAGAACGTACACGTATTAAAAATAAACGCGGTAGACCAAAAAAAGTAATCAAAGAAATAACCAACGAGGAAATTAAAAGTGTCGAAAACGAAGTCGGAAAACAAGAAGAAATTTACTTAAATAAATCTGATACTATTATATATTCTAAAAATTCTATACAAAGTAGAAAAGATAATATATTACATTTAATTACTAATGAAAAGATATCTTTGGATGAGATTCAAGATGAATATTTTACTCATAAAAATATTAATATAAATAACGATTTAGAAGATAATGAAATTAAAATAATAAATTATAAAAAGAGAAAAATTTTTATAATGTGCTTAAATATAAAACAATCATCAATTTTAACCCTTTCAGAACCAATGTACATTACAATGTACATTGACATTTTTTGGTTTTTTTGAAATTGTGCAAAAGTGGCTTCAAATTTTGTAAAAAAAATGTGTGTATTAGATTGAAGTGGACTATTTCCGATCTCTAACTGAGGGCCTAAGTTATTATATCTTTGATAGAAACTGAGAAAACTTGAAAAGAAAAAAAAAAAAAAAAAATTTTTATCGCAAAAATTGCTTAATAAATGAACACTTATAATCGCTAAATGGTTATCAGAACTTTTCATGATGAAATAATAATTCCGTTCTGAAAGGGTTAATAAAAGAAAAATTAATAAATAATTTAAATACGCTAAAAGATTTATTGAAAATAATTGTACTATATATAGTATATCAAAAAATATAAAAATATTAAATATAAATTGGAATGAAATTGAAGAAATATTATACAATATTTTTAAAAATACAAATATAAAAGTTATAATTTGCCTAAATAATACAGAATATGTCAAAAAGGAAAAAAGAAATGAAATTTTTGAACTATATCATTCTTCAAGTTTAGGAGGTCATTCGGGAGTAAATAGAACATATAATCGAATTAAAAATAAGTATTTCTGGGAGAATCTTAAAATCGATATACAAAATCGTATTAAAAACTGTGAAATATGTCAGAGAAATAAATTAAAAAGAAATAAAACAAAGCAACCTATGATAATAACAGATACTCCCGAGAAAACATTCGATAAAATTTCACTAGATATAGTAGGACCTCTTAATATAACTAAAAATAATAATAAATATATATTAACTATTTATGATCATTTATCAAAATTTTTAATAGCTATCGCACTGAAAGATCAAACAGCAGAGACTATAGCTGATGCATTTATAAAAAAATTTATTTGCATTTTTAGCTCACCAAAACTAGTACTTACAGATAAAGGCGCAAATTTTACAGGCAAATTAATAAAAGCTATTTCAAAAAGATTGGAATTTAAAAAAATTGAAACTACTGCCTTTCATCCACAATCTAATGGTTCATTAGAAAGGGCTCATCATCCCCTATGTGAATATTTAAGAAATTTTGCTGATAGAAAATTAGAATGGGATGATTGGCTTGAACTTGCACAATTTAACTATAATACTAGTGTTCATTCAAGTCATAAATTTACACTACATGAACTAGTTTTCGCCTACCCAGCTAGATTACCATCTAGTAAACCTTTAAAATCATCAGAAAAATTACAGACATTTAATGACTATATAGAAAAATTATTAATAAATATGAAAGATATTGCAAAAATAGCTCGTGAAAATTTAATACTATCAAAAGAAAAGTCTAAATTATATCACGATAGATTCATAAAACCTGTAGAATTTCAAATAGGTTATAAAGTATGGCTTATAAAAGAGCCAAAACCAGGTAAATTAGAAAAAAATCAAAACCTGGGACCTTTTGAAGTATTAAAAGTCCATGAAAATAGCAATATCTCTATAGATTTTAAGGGTGGCTCAAAATTAGTTCATGCAAATAAATTAATTTTACATGAACGAAAAAATTAATATTATTTTATGTTTCAGAAAGAAAAGAGAAAGAAAAAAAAAGAAATGCTGTTCATTTTATTCATTTTATTATCTATTGTTAAAGAAAATGGTGCAATTATTGGATTTAATTGCGAATCTACGGATCCGATCATCACTACATATTCACTATTAGACACAGTAGAATGTGATTTTCAACAAGATAATATTACAATAACTAACTCTACAATAGAATTATTACAAATAGCGGAATTTAAAAAAATTAAAGTTATACAGTGTAAAATAGAAATCCAAAGAACGGTTTTTCATTGCGGGATGTTCAGTCACCTTGGATCCACTCCTCATGCTTTGCAAGAATATCTGTACGAAATTAGCCATGAAAAATGTAAATTCATTCACGATACAGGAATCTTTAAATATGGTAATATACATACTATAGCAGACCTGAAAATAAATTCAACAAAAGCAGTTGGAATAGACCTTGCAGGCTCAGTAAAGGATAAAACTTGCACAGGAGCTTCATACACGGACAATTTTGGATCTTGGGACAACGTTTTAGTACAGGGTCTTATAAGAATAACTTTATTAGAAGAATACGCTCAAGTAAGTCTAAAAAATGATAAATTAAGATTGAATTCAGGGAACGTATGTAAATTTTCGGATCAACATTGCATTGATTTGCAAGCAGGGTATACTTTTTGGGAAAATTTACCTACAGAAGAAGGTCTTAAAACAGAATGAGACTTTATACAGAGGCCCTGCAACTATAATAAATTCACCTAATCAAAATCTCATATATACTGTAAACACAGAAACAATAACATTTTCTTTGTCCGCGTTAAATAATGTAAAAATTTGCGATAGAATATTAACAAAAACGGAACATCCGAAGCTATTTATTTTAGATATATCTTTTAATAAAATATTATTTGACGATAATACAATAAAAAAAATGTAACAAATTTAGATTTATTTACATATATAAACTCAAAATTTGTATATATTGAAAAACATTTTAGGGCTGATCTTACAGATTTATATTTTAATATTTTAAAAGAAAAATGCGAGATAGAAAAAAGGTAATTCGCGAATCCTTATCCCTTGCATCCATAGCTCCCGATGAATTCGCTTATAACATCATGCAAAAACCAGGCTATATAGCTAAACTTGCCGGCGAAGTAGTACATGTTATTAAATGTACACCACTAGAGACACAGTTACTGCATACAAACAAATGTTATATTCAATTGCCAGTATTAACAAAAAATCAAACATGGTTTTTGACACCAAAAACACATATATTATTAAAATCAGGATCGGAAATAAACTGTAATTCGATAATTCCTCAATATTATAAAATTGGAGAAAATTGGATAAATCTTCTACCAAATTCGCGACCAACAAAAAATATAGTAAAAGTCTTAAAACCAAACACTCAAAAGTCGTGGATACCAGAAAAAATATCTTCTTTAGCAGGAATTTATTCTCAAGAGGATTTACAAGAATTACAGCAACACATCATGTTTCCTTTTGAAAAAGCAGCGCTACTTAATGCCATAGCAAGAGGTATACAGGAAAAACAAAACACACAAGTAGACTTATTAAATAATCTACTTACAAAAAATACATTGTCGCATATTGCAGAAAATACTTGGAATAAATTAATAAATAAATTGACAACTTTTGGATCTATAAGCTCAGCCATAATAATGATATTAATTATTATCCAAATAATTAAATTGACTATAGACACAATAAGAAGGGGCTATACCCTTCACACTATTTATGGCTGGTCTATACATTTGTTAGGAGCAATTTTTAGCTCTTTAACACATTTAATTATTACATTAAATACCAATCAAGTTAATAGAAAAACAAATTACGAAGAGATCCAACTAAAGGAAATAAAAATAGAAAAACCTTCTCTATTACAACCAATACCATTAAGAGAAACAACACAATCATGCATAGCGAAACCCACACCCCCACCTTTACCCTTAAAAGCACCATATACTAAACCACCAATGCTTACACCTTCTCCCAAACCTATTCAAGAAGAGCCTAGAGAATTACCACTCTTCTGCTCTCGCATAGATTAATTAAATAATTATTATTTCAAATTTTTATTACTATTATTTTTTTTTCTCTAAAATGATTTTCAAATTAAGAAACGATTTAAGCTATGCAAATTATAATTATATTGTTACATCTAAGGTATTCAGTTGAAACTTAAGTCTATTACATTTCAGATTGCATAGTTACCTATACAATCATCTTGAATCAGGAGGGAAGTGAATGAATATTCACTTATATATTCATATTATATTCAAATAATTTTATACTGTTTGAATAATTACTTTTACAAAACATTTTATGTTAATTTTTTATCTCATAGGCTATAATAAAAAAACTTCCTTTGTAAAGAAAATTTGAAATGTATAGATTAAATTAATTAAAAAGTATTTATAAGCAAAATCATGAATAATATAAAAAAAAATGATGAACTTTAGTATAAGTTCTATATAGAATGAAGTTTTTTTTTATCTAGCTATTTTAATTTTATACCGGACCTACGTTCTGGTAAACTAGTTTCACCTCTGTAAGAATTTGCATTGTAACCTATACTACGCATAGGATTTTACTTTTGGTTTAATAAATAAATATATATAGCCACATTTAGTGTATTAAGTAAAAATATAAAAATAAGAATTTAGAAAATTTCGGTTAGATTATAATATTAGATTATAAAATTTATAAGAAAAACTTGACTGTATTAAATAATTGACAGTTTAGCGTTTTATTTTCATAATAAGTTTCTACGTTGTTAAATCGCGTGCGATTCAACTTTGGCGCGGAGAGAGAGGTGAATGACACCAAGCGAACATGTCATTCACCTATACAATATATTAACATTGTTTAATACTCCAACTTTAAGCAAAATTGATTTCTTTTATTTTTAACTATCAAAGATCTATTTGGTTTAAAAAAAAAAACAAATGAAAATGTAAATTAGACATTCTAAAAAATATTGTTTTAAAGGAAACATACTAATAATATTCAAAAGAATTGACTCATTTAAAATTAATAAGACTTATATAAGAAAAAAAGTATTTATAAGAAAAAAATGATACTCTAATTTTAAGCAAAATTTATTTTAAATTAATTTTTAATTATCAAAAGTATAAGGACAGTTTAAAAAAAGAACAAATGAAAAAGCATTGAAGGGAATTGAATTATTTAAAATAAATAAGTCTAAATGAGAAAAAAAAAGAAAATAAAAAAATAAATAAAAAATAAATAAATTAAGTATTAAAAAAATTTTTTTTTATAAATTAAAATAGTTTCTTTTAGAATTTAAGTATTATATCTAATTAATATTAAAAATGAAAAGGAGCAGTTGGAAAATAAAAAGGAAAACAGAAGATTATGATAAAAATAGATATATTATAAAATTATATTACATTATTATTATTTTTTTTATATAACAAAAGATATACAGAAAAAAGAAAAAGAGGAAAACTAATCCCATTGTTCTCTATAATTAAAAACTGGCTCGCAATCTATCGGAACCCACCCAGGGTGCCCCATTACAGGGAGTTGTGAGACCAACTCGCCTCTTCTTATAAACAGATCGCCAACGTACAGGAAGAAATCATTTTGGAACACTTGCATGCGCATCTGCGTACCATTAACGATTACTGTGCACTCTTCATCCCTAAACAGGGCACAAAGGTCCCAAACATCGAACTCTCATCGAGATCCAAGCCACCATGCATTATTTTGATAACGGTCCATCAGCCGGAACACATGTCTCAGCTGTCAATCCGCAAACTGAAATAAGAGAAAAAAAACAAGAAATTTATTTTTTTTTCAATAAATAAATGAATAAATAATAATAAAGGTAATAATAATATTAATGAAAAAAAAAAAAAAATATAAAAATAAGAATATAATATTGAACTCGTAATATTAAGATAATAATAGAGATACTTACACAAACTCGGGTATACTGCTTCCTTGGATACATGATGATGATTGTTAAAAAATAAATAAAAACAAGCTCTTAAATACCCGAAAAGAACAACAAAAACCAATGGTAAAAAGAAAAAAAAAAATTTTCTAGACGTGTCAGCAGCATACATTTTTCTCTTCGTTGACTTTGCTGAATTGTTATTACAATGTCATTAACCTATGTTTTACAAATTAACAACACGAATAGTTGTATAAAACTTTAATCCATGCTAATTGTAAATAGATTTTTAAGATTTATTAATCAGTAACTGTTTTCAGGTTTTTATGTTGCTTTTGTTTCAATAAGCAACATCTTTGAGCCCCAAGGTGTTACATCATAAAACTTACCCTTCTGTTGGCCATTCATAAAAAAAATAATGATAAACACATATACAGTTCCTTATTAATTTTTTAGATTTTAATCGTAATATTGTAAATGTTCAATAATTGACCTATCTCTTATTTTTTTTTTGAATGCCTATCCTTCTGATATGCAATCTCCTGAGCACCGAGGTGTTACGTCATAAACGTATCGTTTTTTTATTAACATTGGTAAATCAAATTCCTCAGTTATTGAACAGTCGAATTATTTCATTGTTAAGCAAAATTAAGTAGATCATAAGAAAAGAAGCGAAACGTATGTTTCGAAATTTCAAAATGAATTTTACAAATCCTAAAAACATTACGAAACATATTATCAAAATTCAAGAAAATTTATAAATAAAAATTGATGTAAAAGACAATAAATCTCATAAACAAAATAAGTATAAAAACCAAATGAAACAAATGATATTCGGAATATTACCCCGGGTGTCTTATTGGTAATACGTTTACACTGCCCGTCAAGTTTATATTTCAAAGCAATTGCTATTACTAAATATACATATATCAATTATTAGAATATGTACGCGCATAAAAATCAATTATATTAAAAGTGTTAAAAGATATCAATAAACCTCGAGGATCTATTTACATATTGTGCCTATTCATTTATCTGCCCATACCTAGCACCAATCTACTGAGAAATGCTACAAGGTAAGAATATATAATTATTGATTAAACTCTTTATTTTCAAGAATCAAGTTTATCCTTTAATAATATTCAATCGTGAGAGCGATTTCGTTCAATTAAATATTGGTGGAGTCTTTCCACCACTAGAGTCATACATCTTTATCTTTATACATTTTATAAATAAATTCAATATTTTAAACGTACATAATTTATATATATATTTAATGCAATTAATTAATATAATTAAATAACATATCCACTTTTATTTAGTCCTGGTGCAAGCCAGGACTTAACAATTGCACTATTAACACTCCTTTAGTAATATAGATAGAGAATTTTAAATTTATTTCAGAGATTTTTTCCAAACTAATTCTTTGAACGTAAATAATTAAATCATGCTCTAAATATTTTTAATTCTCTATTTCAACATTTTTCAAATTATGTAAAATGAAATTAAAAAAAAAAATTTAGAATTGATTTAATATTATATTTTTGAAAAGTTGCGCAATTAGTTGCGCAAAAAGTTGCGTCACTTTTGGCTCGACAAAGCGACACGAAAAGTGATATAAAAAGTGACGCAACAAGTGACACAAAAAGTGACGCAAAATATTCCATTATAAGTTCTGCGATCATTTTCAGGAGGGCAATCATCAATTATCGCTCGTGACTTGAACATTAAGAAAAAATCATGGATTTCAAAGTTGCTCCAACTCAAGATTAGTGGAATCAATCTAAATTAGAGGTGAGTATATTTGATTTTTTTTATAATAATTAATTAATAACTTTTAAAATAATTTTCATTTTTTTCAGAGAGTTCGACTTGTAAAAAATTTGCAGATAGCAAAAAGGATAGCGGTAGATACCAATGAAAGAATCGCTGCTAAATCTACTGATCCTCAACAAAATACTTCTACATTTCGAGCATGGAAGTCTCCAAAGCCAAGAAAAATAAGAATCAGTAGATGTTCTAGTCAAAGAGAGATAGAAATCAGAGAGCATTTAGAGAAAATCCGTAGAAGAGTCTTAGAAAAATTAAAATAAATGTAAAATATTGTATTTTATTAAATATATTTGTAATTGTATTAAATAAATAAATAAAAAAAATTAATAAATAGTATGAATGTCTGATGAATGAATGTTTGAGAATAAATGAAAATGAATGATAGTATGTAAGTTTGAAAATAAATGAGATAGAATGGAATGGAGAGTACGTATTGATGATAAAATAAAAGTTAAAATAAAAATATGTATGAAAGTTTATATGAATGATTGAAAAATTTATATTTAAATGTGTATTGTAAGGATCTGATGGGTGTATGTACCATGATTGGAAAATAAATCAAAGCCTTAAGAAGGGGCCGAACTATCTGTCTTTGTCTAATAGCGTTTCTCATCATTTATGTAAACACTATCCGGTATAACAAGAAAAAAATAGCAGCCCCCGCTAGATATTAGTATAATAAGTAAATTTTGTAATAACAACCAAATTTTTTCACTGCGTAGTTTTTGAATAATTAGAGACCTACCAAAAAAAGATAGGTTATATTCTAGATTGCTAGTAGGTCTCTAATTAGTCAAAAACTATGCGGTAAAAAATTTGGTTGTTATTACAAAATTTACTAATTATACTAATATCTAGCGGGGGCTGCTATTTTTTTCTTGTTATACCGGATAGTATTTACATAAATGATGAAAAACGCTATTAGACAAAGACAGATAGTTCGGCCCCTTCTTAATAATGATAAACAATGAGAAAGTGGTAAGGGCCCCAACCTACGCCCTCTACCTGCAAGGAACAGCCATAATCTTTCCTTTCCATAAACTTTCTTATTCTTTTTTAAAATAAATAATTTTATTAACATATCTACATGGTACAATTTACAAAAATTTATGTATACATAGATAATAATATATTTTTATCCATTTCCGCTTTTTGAAATTCCAAATACATTGGTGCGTCATTCGGAGCCGTAGTCTACTTCATCCCTACCATAATCCGGAGTGGGAGATTATTTGCTTGTAGCTATTCCCTTAGCGCGAAAACATGCTTAAATGCACAAATCGATTTCTGTCTAGCATTTAATAACAATAGCCAGCGTTTAATTTCTTGATATTTTGCAATGATGGACATCCTATTTTATCCATGTTGATGATGGTTCTAAAAGTAAGTGTATAGTATATAAATGATTTCTATATAGACTATTTTATTCAAACTTACTTTTCTGATAAAATTTTCTGGATCCATCTTTTCTTTTCGAGATCTTTTACGTAGATTTTGGTGGCATTTTTCAAATTATCTTATAAAATTTTAATTCTATATTTATACGGTATTGTACCAACATTCCAGAGAATCCCATAATGATAAATTTCAAGCCATCTAATCACAGTTTGTTCCTTCTTTAACAGTTTGCTCCATTATCAAGGAGGTTGGAAATGGAAAGCTATTGGTATTGAATTTTTTTCGACAGGGATCAGAGCCGCCTTTTTTACAACATAAATAAATTTGATGATTTCTGAAACCTTGTAAATCTATTATGTATTCTAATTCTCTGGTTTGCTCTCTGATGTTGCTGCTAAATCTGCGAAGTCAAATTTGATTTCTATGAGCTCACGAGCTCTCTTTTATACTTTAGCCTCCCCTCTCTCTGAGCTTCTAAAATAGTCATGCTTCTTCCGTAAGTAAACTCCCCTCTCTCTAGAAGAGTCTTAGCTCTTTCTGTATGCGAGCTCCTCTCTCTCTCTCTAAGCTTCTAGAATAGTCATGCTCCTTCCTATCCTTACCCCACTAGTCTAAGCGGGTATATATAAAAGCGAGTCGCGAGCCGAAAATCATTCTTGTACTTTAAGTTGATCGAAAAGGAAGTTTTCCAAGTCTAAAAGTGTTTATCATAAAGATATCTCTACAGAGCATCAAGAAAGAATCTTTCCCTGAAAAAATATAATTTTACTGAGAAATATAGTATTAAGAGAGAGCATTGAGAACTTTCTACCATCAAGTGAATATAAGGAGCTCGCTAAAATTCAGTATCACGAAAGAGACTATCGAGAACTTTCTCCCACCAGGAGCTCTCTAGAACAAATCGAGAAAGAACCTTCTCCTACCACTCAATCTGGTTATATAAGAAGCTCTGAATAGCTCGATCTGATCAGTCTATTGAGAAGTCATCATGCAGTCACCTAAATATTACGCTTATACTGTGAAGCTATTGATGGGTGGCATGGAAAGAAAAGAAAAAGCTGCAGCCGGTGATTTGGAATCTTGGCTAAAATAGGGTGCCCACGAACAGGTAACGACTAAGGTAACACGGGGAAACGTAAAAAACTGCTATTAATGCTTACATTTAGTAAAAATATGAAAATTAAAAAATAAATAATTTGGAGGAATGAAAGGAAATGTGAGAAAACAAATGATGAAAATAACAAAAATAAGTAAAAAAATCAGGATTTTGTCAGACATTTTAAACAAATAATGGAATAATAAAATATTCTCTCATTTTTCTCACTATGATATTAACTAATACAATTTAAATTTTGTAAAATTTCACAAATTTTCTGATAATTAAAAGACTAAAGTTGTTTTATATTAAGAGTTTACAAATCACCTCATGCGCATCCTCCTTTGTGTACTGGAGCCATTACTGCGCTGAAAAATCTCTTGGCTACGAAACTAACCAATCCGCAGAAGAAGTGTCGGACATCGATGGCGCACCGACTTATGATACAGTGTAAGCTACGTAATCTCTTGAAAATTGGTGATCGCCTCCAACAGAATCCAGACGAGTTGGAACTAGTCAACAACGAGAGAGTTCAGTGGGACGATTTTCAATCAGCGTTCGAGAAACGTGTGGGATCAGGTGTCATTACTAATCTAGGGCATCTTGACTTCATTGCTTTTATGGACGATGCTCAGAAGGTGTCGAAGATTGTCAGCTGAGCATACAGTCCAGAAGAATAACTCTGCAGAAGTTAAGTACTTCAGTACGGAAAATGTTGCCATCTATCAAACGATGGATATAAAGCAGTGGTTCAATAATAATATTAGACAAACCATTCTTCGAGAAATGGAAGAGTTTGAACAGAAAGGTTCTGAGTGGAGTTTGCGGCAGATATTAAACTAAGCTATTAATATCAACAAACTCAACTCTGTACGTGGCAGCTCATATATTCCATTAGCGAAATGTATTAAAGATGAAAAGGCGTGCGTGAATGTTCAAAATAACGATGAGGAGTGTTTGAAGTGGGCAGTATTATCCGCGTTATATCCAGTTGATGATCATTCTTATCCTATATGTAATGACGAGGATTTTGAAGACGAACTTAACTTTACCGGAATAGACTTTCCCATTCCAATCAAACAGGTGGCTAAGTTTGAGAAGTTAAATAACATATTTATAAACGTGTACATATTAAAAAAATCTAGTAGCAAGTACAGTACCCTTCCATGTCACGTCACCTCTCTCAAGCAGGAGCGACACGTTAATTTGCATCTCATCCAGGATTTCTACGTTGATGATGAAGAAAAAGGAGAAGAAAAAGATAATGATGATTCTACTCCTAAGTTCCATTGTGTATGGATTACAAATTTATCAAGACTAGTACGAACTCAACGAAACATAAACAACATCATTACATTTGTTATAGATGTCTACACTACTTCGTTAACGAAGAAAAATTCAAGGCTCACGAGATGGACTGTCAAAAGATATAAATAAGTGTAAAATCCAGCTACCACTGAAAAATGATAACATATTGTTTTTTCGTAACTTTAATAATAAAACGAAAGTGCAGTTTATTATTTATGCAGATTTTGAGTGTCTATTAAAGCCTGTGGACGACGATATACTGAGAGAAAAGCGGAGTCATACGAACTTGCCGCTGGAGTTGGAATGACGGTGTAAAAGGAGTAAGTGGGGTCGGAGTTATCTCAACTAAACAAGCGAAGTAGCAACTACTCCGCTCGCGGAGTCAATATACCGCCTCATGGGCCATGTGTATATAAAGGTCACGTCAAGCGGGAATAATGCTGTTTATGATTTTTTTCAAGTTTCATTATTTTTAGAGATTAGGTTAAAGACGATTGTAGAATTTATTATTGAAGATAAATATTTATTTATAAATAAATTCATTCAAACAATTTTAGTTAAAAATGAATTTTTCGATTATATTACAGTATGATATCATAAGATAGAAATATATTATTCAAAGTAAAATTATTAATAACATTTTATTTCAATTGAGCCGTATATTTCATTTAAATATAGATATAAAAAAAACTACTTTATGCTTTATTTTAGCCATTTATCAAGATATGTTTTTGTTGCTAAATCATATGAATGAATTTTTTATCTCTTAGTGTATGCTAGTTTATGATAATCGCAATGTGATATATTCATATAGTGTCAAGGAGTAATTATTTCACAAAATTTTTAATAAAATAGTTTTATTGCACGAACAAAAAATTATAATGTATATCTAGAAGCTACAAAAATAAAATTTTCTCCACGAACATTTTTTTTTTGTTAATAAACATGGATGAAAATCTGATAAATCATTCACATTTTTTAAAACATCGATAATATTTTCTTTGACGCAATAAGTATGATAATGATCATGCCAATACAAAAACTAAATTTTAGATTTTCAATTTCTTCACTGATTTCAATTACATGTACATTTCCAACCGAATATTCTATTCCTTCGTGTGATACGTAATTTGTTTCATAAATAATGTCATTTTTAGTGCTATCTTAAAAAAAAACTACTTCATCATGATCATTAATTAATTCTAAATCATCTAATATCAAACTGTTAATATTTTTTGTCAAGCGCATGTAAGCCGATTGCAGCTGAGATTTCTTAGCTATAGTCATCATCATATTAATTCTGTTACTTGTAATAACGCCTGTAAGTTTTAAAATCCTGTGTTTTGATTCACCTCTCATGGCTGAATACTGATTTGGAGGTCCATTATTCTTTATTACTCGTAACAAATGAGTTAAATTGTGCAATTTCAAAGTTAAATGTCCTTCCATTTGTGTGTAAGTTACTAATAAATCTGATATTGTCGCCTCAATTTATTGTAAAAGACCTTCATGCAATTTTGGTGAAGTAATATAATCAATTAGTTTACGTAATAAAATATATAATCCCCAAGTTTCATTGCCATCTTCAACTTTATCTCCTATCATCAACCCGAAATATCTGGTAAAAGTAAGAGTTTGTATAGCTGACATTTTTAATTTCTTTGTATTTAGATGATCCATTTTGATTTCAGGTACCTTATTAGAGCTTTCTAATGGCCCATATTCAAAATTTGATATTCTATCATTCAATTCTTTTAGTGTGAAACTTTTTTCTTTTATCAAATTCGATATCACTAAAACCATAATATAAACACAAACCCCTTCAAAAATATCGTGCATAGTATCCAGTATTAAATTTGTACAAACGTTAAAACCTTTCACTAAGTTAAAGACACAATATTCTTTAATACCTGTCACCAAATAATTCATTGAGCTGATGTCAGTCTCATAATTATTTTTTGTTCGAAGCAACGATTTATTTTCTACAGTCAAACTTCTTATATCTTGAATAGCAGATCTACATATTCGACAGGGTCTACTACAAGAAAAAGTATCTATAAATCCCAAAATTTCGTTCAACCCTAAGTTGTCTCCTCTGATCAAAGATAATTGGAACCGAATCTGATATTTCTTACCATTAGAATTTATATTCAAACCTATATCTCGTAAGTTATTCAGTTCTTTAATCAGTGGATCAAATACAGCACGGTTTCCAAATTTTTTTCTATCGCTTGCTTTAAATAACGCGGTCAATAACATGAAATCTAATTACGAAGCTATTTGAGGAGGAAAACATGGAATGTTTGTGTACACCCCGCAAAATTTATTTTTTCCTGCCTGAGGACCAAGAGGATTACCGCATTCAAAATCATCTACAAAGACAAATAACGGCAGCAAAATTTGTCCTGGAGAATGAACTTCATCAATCTGTTTCCATAGATCGCCTTGGATGAAGCTACAAAAAAATTTATCTGTTTCTAAGTTTTTCATATGTTGCAACAACATGTTCATCATTTGTGGAATTTCGAGCAGAGCTTTCAGCGACCAAGTTAATGACAAATATACTCCTTTTATTTCAATCTTCCTGTTTGCAGAATCAATGTCATGCCTTATGATATATTCAGATGGCTTGAACATGAACCCTCTCTCTATGTATATATTAAATCGTTTAGTTTCAGAATCAATATTTAAAAAAATTTCTTTACTTGAATCAAATATTTTTTTTGTATTACTTTTAACCTTTTCATTGAATATTTGTGGTAATAAATTCATGCTATCTTCAAAATAAAATCTAAATTTATCGAATATACGTTTGTTGCTTTCTATGACTTATTGAATAACGTTACGCGGAATAACTGGATTACTATATAATTCTAAAGTAGAGAGTAATATTTCATATTCTAAATTATACAACGAAGACATGATCGTTAAATAATATAAATATCCAGAGGTTTCACACTACGTAATAATATAATATTTTAACACAAAAAATACATTAACAAACTATACCTCAATTTGCATAATTTTTTAATAAATAATTTCAATAATTTTTTTTTATTACTCAAGTATTTCAAATAAGAGAATTCTTTTAAAATATACAGAAAAAATGTTGATTATTTAAATAATAAAGGCTTATTTTTTCCAATTAAAATGAACAATTTTATTTGTAATTCAATATTTAACATTATTTTACAGTCACATGCAATTATAATTATTTATAGAAACGAATATTTTTAAATAAATATAAATTAAAGTTAGTAATAACAATATATTCTCTGGATTTTCAGCACCATTGTAAATCTGATTATCGGTACTTTTAATAAACTTATTTTACTATACAAAAATTGTTATCACTAATTTCAATAATTATACAACAGTCTTGTTCATTAAGTGATTTTTTAACATTGATAACTTAGTCCTAAAATAAAAATTGTAAATGTCTATCAAATAATAAAATTAAAACGGTTAAAAAAACTCAAAAATGGAAATCTTATTCAAGACGAATCCTTTTAATCAGTATATTCTAAGATACTTTTTTAAATTTCAATCTCTTGCATGTTTTTTTATTAAGTTGGATACAACAGAGTACGGTTTTCTCTCTTGTGTAATTTGGTAAACAAACTCTGATAAAAAAAGCCATATATGTTTACACTTGACAGGAAAATCTATTGCTAAAACTTTCATAATTTTGAAACAAAAATCAACAGCTTGTGTCAATTTTTTTGATTCTACTATGTATTTATACCCTTCAACTATAATTAAAAGTTCAATTTCTGAATCTTTTTGACTCTCGTTTTTTAAATTTCCTATAAAAGCAATATCAGGACCAATTTGATGGTTCTTAAGTTCTTTAGAACACTTGGCTCGTCGAGATTTTAATTCTTGCAAATCATCTCTAGTCTGTAAAAAAAACAATAAATTATGAGAACTTATAATGAAGAATAACCAAAATAATTATTGAATTACCTGAGCAACAAATATGAAAGATTGTTGAACTTTACATGGAATTGTTCCGAAAGAGTATTCGCAATTTTTTCTCTTTTTACAAATTACTCCCAATAAGTCAGATAAAGATAACAATGCAGCCACTTCCGCTTTGCCTAATTATTGTATAAGATTATAAATACATTTTTTTAAATACTTATATACAATCATATAACAAAATAAATTAATTTTATTTAATGATACCTTCATTGGCAAGAGCTTCAAGCAAAGAAGTTAATTTAGCCTTATTTTTTGCGCACAGTAAAATTTTTGGTGCTATTTCAGACCACTTTAGCTCCAATGAAGGAAAATGTGAATAAGCAAAATCAAAATCAATGCCCAACTGAAACAAATACAATGCAGAAAAATTTAAGAAAATATTCTTTACTTGTAAATAACATCAATTAATTTATTTACCAATATATGGCCAAAATTCGTTTGTAATCCTTTATAAAGTAATAAGTAATTTTTTATTTTTTTTCCAGGAGAACATCTATCTTTAATTGTACGTTTCCAAATATCTATGACTTCCTCTTGTGGATTGTCATTATCATATAACCATTTTATATTTTGTTCTTGTTCCGTATTGGAAATATCTGATTGAAAAATAATTGTTTTGTTATTTTTCATTAAATATAATGAATATTTTTAAAACATATTAAAGGCTTTTGAAATTTAAATATTACCATCAATAATGTATTGATGGGGCAAAAGTGCACCGACCTCAATGAGTTTTCGTCGTAAATTTAAATATTTTTCGTAAAAAACTCCTCCTGCTTTTTGAGACTTTCTACCTTTTTCTGCTTTTTGGAATGGATAATAAAAAAGTTGAGATAATTTCTCAACTGGATTTTCAGGTGTGGCAAATATCTCGGCTGCTTCAGATGATAACTGACTAAACCTCTGTGATTTTATTCTATGAAAAAATTAAACTTTTAAATAATTTAGATTGATTATATATATACACGCACACACACAATATTATTGAATATTTTTTTTACACTATTAATAGTTTTACAGAAACATTTTATTAATTTTATTTTATAACATTCAATCAAAATATAAGAAACTAACTAAATTGTACCTGTGATCTTTACTAAAATCTAACTCATAAGGTATAACCAAACTGCTCAATTCACGAGTGTCAATTCGATTAAATTTCTTAAAAATACCAATAATTGTTTTTCCTGAAGTAGTAGTTGTTAGAAGTTCTCGAATATTTTTCTTTAAAATTGCTACATAACAAATTTTTTTACAAAAATTATTGCAAATATTAATAAAAAAAATGAGGTTGTTACACAGTAACATTCGTTATATACAAACATACGTAATATTGTTAAGAGCAGGCCGGATTCGCTGTCCTTGTCTAATTGGCATTTTTGTTATTTACTCAAGTATTAATCGGTGTATCTGCAAATTGAAGGTTAAGCGCAATAGATATTATTATTACAAATATTTATGCACAAGAAAAAAAAAATCTATCGCTTTGTTTTTGAGAAAAGTAAGGAACGCGAAAATATTATAAACATAATCTTTTACTTCAGCGTTCCTTACTTTTCTCAAAAACAAATCGGTAGATTTTTTTTTTCTTGTGCATAGATATTCATAATAATAATATCTATTGCGATCAACCTTTATTTTGAAGATACACCGATTAACACTTGAGTAAATAACAAACAACTCAATTGTTACTCGGTCGGTATCAGGTTCTACTCCGGCCTGCCGTTAAGTCTATTTCTTGAATGATTTCTGAATTGACGCCTTTTTGTGTATCAAATGAATTAACAAGATTTAATTTATGATTTTCATTTTGGGTAAATAGTGCTTCATGTGATGCTTCTACTTCATTATTATTGATTGAATTAATGTTAGGTGAATTTTGAATAGGAGCGGGAGAGGTTAAACACGTGTTATCACAGTCATTCTTCCAAGCACTTGATCTTTTATTAAACTTTTCCACAAAACCACACTCTTTTTTCTCATCAAACAATTTACATGTAAGTTGCTCACCACATTCTACTAAAATCTCTTTATCAATTCCTGCCTCTGTAAAAACACACAACAACAAAACCAACAAATTTGTATTTGAGGTTATATTTGAAATTTTTTACCTGCAAATCTATCGATGAATTGGCTGAGGTTCCACTGCATCAAAAGATTTCTCACAAAATCATCCATTTTGCAATTTAATATGAATAATTAATTTTTTCATTAAAAAAATTCACTTTAAAATTTAACTTTATAAATACACTCGGCAATCTCGCGAAGCGATCAAAGACAAATAGATCCTGTTCGTCCGTTGTCTATATACCGTAGCGAGGAGTGGGGATGACTCGCCTCGCGAAGTAAATACAACTCCTTTAGCGCGAGTCAAGACAACGTTCGTGTATTTCGTTGGTATGACACCGCTTTTTTCTCAGTGTACGCGGGTTTATCAACGACATCAAGCTTATAGTGTTGGCTACTATATTAAGTGTGGTTTTGGTGATGAAAGGTGTAGTTACTATAGTTATAGACAAGAAAAGGACGGCACCAAAACTCCTGCTGAATGGTTTATTGAAAAACTTCGAGCATAAGCAGACGACTTAATTGCTTTACACGCTAATCCAGAGCCTATGGAATTGACTAGAGAATATTAAGAAGACTTTCAAAGAGCAAAAGTATGTCACATTTGTAATAAATCTTTTTCTGCTTCTGCTGTAAAAGTTAGAGACCACTGCTATCTTACGAAAAAGTACAGAGGTGTTGCTCTTGAAGGTTGTAATATTGTTACGTCACAACGTATCTTTTATTTCAAAATTTATTATTTCAAAAGTATGCAGTTATTGATCAATCAGCTAATTTAACTTAGCAAGTATATTGTAAAATTAAGCCATTTGTTAAGAAACAAAAGAAAGTGCAATACGATTTACAGAGTCAACAAAATAAGAACAATTACGAAAACTACATGAATCAGATTTACCACGTTAACCATATCATTCAATAAGAGTCAAAATACATAATAAGCATTGCTCCATCGATCGACATCAATTCAAAATTCAAATTATGAAACAATTTTTCTTAAACAAGGCAGGGATCATCAATATAAAAAGACAGATCAAATCAGGATAAAGGCGCACTTTAAAGCACTTTTTCTGTGTCACTATTTACTGTCTGCCTGTATCTACTTAGCTGAATCAAGGTAAGATTCTTACAATTATATTTTGATCTATATTTCTTTCAATTCAAGTATATTTAATCGTGAGAACGATTCATATCAATTAACATTGGTAGAGCTTTTCTACCACTAGACTTAACTTTTAAACTAAACATTTTAAAATCAAACTTTATTCTTTTATTTAATATTATAGTAAAACATATTTTCCTCATAACAACAGCAACATAATCAATCATTAATTCTGTCCTGGTGTAAAGCCAGGACCTAACATTTTGGTTTCGGTACAAATTTTTAATTGAAGAATCGTATCAAATATACTTGAAGATTATTAGTATAAAAATATAATATTCAATCAGAAGAGAAATAACAAATATATATAAAGGACAGCTAACTAAATAAATTCAAAATCACAATAAAGTGTAATAAAATAAATCATATAAAGTGAAAATATATGAATAAATAAATTGAAATTAAATAAATGAAATATACAAAGTGAAATTACATGAATGAAATATATAAAGTGAAATTAAATAAATGAAATAAAATATACAAAGTGCATACGAATAATTCAAATATAATAAAAATAAAATACAATATACAAGTGCAATCAAATAAAGAGATAAATATATCAAATAAATAAATAAATATATTCAAAGCGCACATCATATCAAGTAAATAAAATGAATAATATAATAAAATATAAGCGCATAAATAATATTGATAAATAAAATGAAAGTGCATAAATAAATAAATAAAATATTAAACGCAAATAAATAAAGTGCAATCCAAAATAAATATTATATACATCATTGAATAAATAAATATTATATACAAAATATTAAATACAAAGTACATCGATAAGTAAACGAAAATAATATATGAAACAAATAAAAAAGGAATTTAATTGAAATATATTGAAAATAAATAAAAGTACAAATAATAATCATTAAATCAAAATATACAATTTACACAAGGTGTTATTCATACTTTGAAGAAAAACACAAATACAAATATTGAAACAAATTTGAAAATAAAAAATTCAAAAGTGCTACATAAGTAAAAATAACTAAATCAACAAAAGTGAAACATTTGAGAAATATTAAAATACACGGTCAACAAAAATTGTTATTAAGAAAAAAATTTGAGTGAAGAAATTACAATTAATTTTCATTATTAAATTAAAAATTACTACGATTTTAAAAACAATAATCCAATCTATATTTCTAAATTATTCGAATTTGATACATTAATAATATCAATATAATATTTTAACTGCATTTAAAAATAGATATTGATCATCAAAACATTACAAAGTGTATCGAACTTGTAAACGTACAAACTCAGCGGGAAATCTTTCGCTTACGATACGGTTTTGTATATTAACAACAGCAAAAGGTCATTGTATAACGAAAAAACATAAGTCAGCAATTGTACGACATTCTCTGATTTTATAAAACAAAATTAGGTCAATCTAAATTCTTGAGTCAGCAATATCATAACAATTTGTGTTGGATAACAAGTATTACGTTTACATCACTAAGTATACTGAAATTAATAAAATTCTTATGAAACATAAAAAAAAACTTAAAATATCTCTAATTAAATGAATGAAATTAATTGGGCGGGAATTAAAAAAAATTGTCAATTACAGAAAACTGCTTGGATATTAAATTGTACAAAAATACAATTAATTGAAATTTGCAATAAACTCAAAGTACCCATTGATGAAAATCAAAATATTAATGAAATTCGTAATATATTAAGAGTATTTATAAAAAAAAAACTATTATTCAAAACCAAGAAGACGCTAGTGCGTTTAGAAAATGTACAAGACTTCTATACTCTCCTGTTAAAAATACATTAAATACAACACAAGAACAGCAGAATTTAGATATAACACAAAATCAGGAAAATCTAAATACAACACAAGATCAACAAAACATATACGAAAATACAGATACGAAAATACAGATATTAGAGCCATAAACAATAATTCAAATAGACAAAAAAAAAACAATTGATGAAAGTACAGGGACAATTCGAAAAATTATTCAAAATAGAGCCAAAACGACAAACCAAGATAATAGCTTTGTAAACAGATATACTTTAGCAACAAACATTACAACAATATCAGACGACGACGAAACATTAAACGACGACTTAAATCTCTCTATTAAATAGGAAAGTTTCCAAGAAATTGAGGGTATTGGAAACGGAAAAAATATCATTATAAATAATCCTAATAATAACAACAACAATAATAATAATACTAATAATAATAATCATAATACGATAGACGACTTAGTAAATTTTATTGAGAATATCAACATGGTGCAACCAGGATATTCATTAAAAGAAATTACAAGATTGATTCCTGATTTTGATGGAAAAAACATATCTGCAGACAAATATATTGAAAAATTAGAATTTGCTAAAGAATTACTAGAGAGCATCGCTCAACCCATCCTTTTTAGCGCATCGGGAGCTCAACAACCACCTGGCAGAACGGTCCGGCTCAACTATAATAGTGTAACAGTCGCGTTCTGCCTTACCGGCCCTCGAGTGACTTCCGTCGGTTTTTGTTAAAACTGAAAAAAGTCCCTCGAGGGTGGTCCACCGCGGTGTCAGTGAGCTCGGGACATCCTCCACCTTTAATATTTAAATTAAAAAATAGAGAAAAAAATCCCGACCTCACCGAGGTTCGAACCCCGGTTCCTGCGTGAGAGTCGGATGCTCTAGCCCCTGAGCCACCGCGGCTCTAATTGATGAATTTATTAAAATTGTAAAAAAATTATATCCTGAAATTGATAATTTATATACTTTATACGGAAAATTAGAATAAATTCAACAAGGACTTAATGAACCAGTAAAAGGATTGTTAATATTATCGAGGATTGACCCGAATGAAAACAAAAGTAATTATATTAAAATAAGCCAATACAACTTATCCGTCTAACAGTCGTCCAAGGAATGAACTAAGCGCGCATCGCGCTCATCAAACATACTCCGCCTTATGGCGGCGCCACACTACACATATACATGATTGAGCGTGTCTATATTTTCAACACTCCCTCCCACGCTCAATATTACCTAATTATACATAAATGATTTTTACTAAAATACATAAATGAACAAATATTTTTAAAAAATGGCATTTTAAAATTTTCAATCTTGATTTGAAGATGATTGCTGTTTGCTCTGTCGTTTGTTGTTTTATTCAGGACCTGTAATACATACAAAGTGAAGAATATTAAAATAAAATTTAAATAAACGAATATATATATTGTTAAATTTTATCAGTCTTAGCTATCTGATGTTTAGAAGGAACCCAGCTGACATTTATCAAACCTGTTTCTACACAGTGTTCCTTTATTTCTGTTGCATGCCTTAGAATTGTTCTGCCACCTGTTTTTTTTTTTTAACACTTGACTCAGCTACCTTGTTATCACACCATAATAGAATTGATGCTAATTTTTGGATATCAATTCTTAAGCACATTCGCTTATAGAAACATATTTCTGTCTATGAGTTTTTCAGGATATTGTGTCTTCGAAAAACTGAATCACATAGCTACTGGTCGTAAGAAAATCTTTGCAGTCGTCAAAACTTGCATCTGTAAATCCTTGTAAACAGTCATTCTGTCCTTTGTATCTAAGTTCAAAGTCTTTTGTTCCTCTTAAGTATTCAAATACTCTTTCAACCTTCTACCAGTCATTTTCAGTAAAGTTGATTTGGTGTCTGCTCAGAGTATTTACCTCATATGCAATTTCTGGCCTGCTTGCATTGGTTTCTCCTTTTCTTTACGCTGTCTTCTCTTCCTATTGGTTCTTTCTGATTGATTATCATAGGTGTTTGTTGCGGTGGTGATTGATTGAAACTAGACTTCTTCAGCATTTTTTTTTTTATTTATTGTCCTTGCTTAATGCTCAGTATCCTTTTTTTTCTGTCTTATTTTATTTCTGAGCCTAAAGAACTTTTAGTCTTGCCAGTTTCTGTCATTTTAAATACTTCCTTTACATTTGTCTTCATTTTTTTTCAATCATCTTTACATTGTTACAAACTAGCAGAATGTCATCTGCATACTAAATCAAGATAAGAAATCCGTCTTTTTCTTGCTGAGTAAATAGACAAGGCTGATTGTTGAATGATCCAAGTCCACATTTCTTTACTGTCTTTTTAAATCTTTCATTCCAACATTTTAAACTGACTTTCAAATCGTATAAGGCATTTTCCAATATACAAATTTTGTTTTGTTTGATCCTTTCATAACCAGTCATCCCTTCAGGTATTTCCCCACTGTTTGAATATTCATTTAGAAAAGCTGTCTTCACGTCCATCTGACATATTTCTGAATCCAGTTTGTTTGCCATTGCCAGTATAGTCTGATTAAATGTAATCGTAAAACCGGTGCATATGTTTCTTGAATATCATACTCATTTCTGTCTTTAAAACTACAAATTACTAGTCTGACTTTATATCTTATTTTACTGTCTTCTTTCTTTTAAATACCCATCTTGAATATTTAAGGTTTGATCTTTTTCTGTCATTCATTACAATTGATCTGTCAACTAATTTCCATACATTATTCTTATACATAGATTCTAATTCTTCAATAATAGTTTTGGTCCATTTTTTGTTTATCTTTTGACTTCATGGCTTCCAAGTGTGTGCTCAGGTCATTATTTATATCTGCTAATAAAACATGAGTTTCTTCATTTATCTTATTTTCTATACTTGTTTGTGTTTCCATTGGTAATTGAATCTGTCGTTTTGTTTTCTCTCCCTCCGATTCTTGCACTCCATATTCAGTATTTTTCTTAACTTTTGTCGGTCTTCCTACTAATTTTTTTTATTTTCTCTCCCACCAATCCTTGTTACTTTTTATCAGTCTTATTATTTTCGTTTCTTGGTCGTCTAACTGATCTTTTGAATTTCTCTCCCTCCGGTTTTTGTATTCGTGTTTCATTTTCTCTGTCTTCTAATACAAAATTCACAAACCATGTATCTTTATCTTTTCATCAATTTGTTTCCAGTCTTGTATATCAGTTGTTGCATATCTGTCCTTGTAGACTAATTTTTCGTTGAATCGTACATCTCTGCTTTCGTATAGTTTACATAAAACCCATTGTGTCTGAATTCATTATTTGCAAAGGTTCAATTGTTCTATGCTTTACTGTCTTAAATGGCAATTTGTTAAACTTTGCAATCATACACACTTCACAGTCTTTCAACGTATCATCAAATACAGCCTGTTTTAAAGTTTTGATATTAGAAAATTTCAATTGTAATTTTCTTAAATAATCAACTGATGCATGGCCCATTCGAAAATGCCACAAATTAGCGTAGTTGTTTGTATTTATTTTCTCTGTCGCTTTTGTATTTTCAATCTCACATTGAGATTCTTCACTGACTTCAATCTCATGTGATTTATAAATATTTCTGTCTGCAATCTCAATATTTTTCTTCTTTGACTGTCTGATTTTCTTCCTTTTCATTAAATTGATTATTTTCTTCAACATTCTGTTCTTCGTTCATTCTACTTGTCGTTACATATACTAGAACCTGTCTTTGTTTTAAATTATTTTCTATCGCATCTCATTCAAACTCAATCAACCAATATTGCTGATTATATATTGGTAAGGATGAAAAATCTTCATTTAAGTCTTCCGTGCAGATTACTCTGTCTAAAAATAATAAATTTTCCATCAGTCATATTTGTTTGCACGCTTTCTTCTACCTTAGATTTAAGATTTGCGCTGCAGTCTTTATTTGCGCATTGGACTCCGTCCAGTTGTTTAATAAATGTCTTGAAAATCAACTTTGAATTTGTCAATCGTTCTGTCGCACCACTGTCAACACTCGGTTCATTAGTCTTCTTATTTCCAAATTCTAATTGGTTCAAAACCGCCTCCTTCCTGATACTCTCCTCTGCTATACTTTACATAATTTTCTTGTCTCCTTTAATTGACAGATTTTGCTCGTTTTTAATTGACATTATTAATTAGATTAGCTATCTTACTTGTGAATGCTGTCCGACCTGTACTTTCTTTACTTTTATTATTATAATATTTTGATTCATACCTTTTTCTGTCTTTCTGTCTCGAGTGTCCCTGACACTTTGGACATGTTAAGATCACATGGTCACGGGTAAATCTCTGACAAAAGAAACATTTCTTTATACTATTTCCTTGTCGTGGGCAGTCGCTGGCACAGTACCCATAACTGTCGCATTGAAAACATCGCACTTTCTGTATCGCCCTTGATTTAACCGTCATAGCTGTCGTTTCATGGCTTTCAACCTGTATAATAAGTAACTTTAGTTTAACATAAGATAACCCTTTCACTGTAACACTTTCTGTCATAAAACTTATTCCTTCTACTTGATGTACTTTGCTTATGATAGTATTATAAAAGAAATCTCTTTCGTCTTCTTCAGGCAACGATTTAACTTTTGGCATGTTATTATAACTTCTTACTATTTCTTCAAATCTGTCTATAAAATTAACTGCCTTTTCTTTCGCTGGATTATACTGTATGTTGTATTTTTTTTTTTTATTACTAGATGGAGTTACATTTACCTCACTTTAATTTAATTATTTCGTTTTAATTTCTTTAATTCTGTTCAAAAATTCAACTAAATCTTTAATTTTCATAACTCTAGCATGATAGTCTTTATCTATTCTATTTATTAAAATGTCACGAACTTTCTTTTGCTACAATAGTACTATCTACAACATACAATAAGTCCAGCGAACTTAATTCAGACATAAAATAATCCAAAGTTTTCAAATGTAATTTGAGTCGTTAATTTATAATAGCACTTTACTGGTCCGTCTTTTCCAGTCAATCCGGTTTTGATAATTTCTGTCAGCTGTTTAAAAACGTCTAAAATACTGTCTTTTTTTTCTATTAAGTCTTTTATCAACCTTTATTTGTATTAAACGCGATATTTTAAGTTTATTTACCGGTCCTAAGTGTTCGTCCAAGACTGTCGAGTTCCCGAAACCTTCTGCATTAAGTGTATAATTTTCAAAATCATTGTTTACCTTATATGTCGTTTTGCTGTCTTTGGATTTATCTGTCCTTTCTGCCTCGTTACCTGTAGTGATCCTCCTTTACCTGTTCAAATTCCTCCCTCATCGAATCCAAAGTCTGGCTGCCAAAGACCCGCGTGGCGCTTCCCTCCTTTATCATCAAAGTCATTAAAGCGTCATTTTTTTTTTTTTTAACTTTTTATTTGACTTTACCTGCCAATTTTGATTTAATCATTTCATTCATTCTATTTTCTGTCTCTATCTTTATTTCTGTCGTTTCAATCGTAATGTAAACCCATACGCTCTTCTCTGTCTTTAGCTCCGTCTTCGTTCTTATTTTGATCTGTATTTTCCGTCGTATACATATTTTTCCAATACATCATTCAATTTTGCTGTCAAACCTTTGATTTGTTTTTGTCTTTCTTTATCTGTCACTATTTGACCTCCTGCAATTACTTTAACTACAGTTTTCACAGAGCCGTCTTCAAAACCGTCACTTTATTCTACTTTCTGTTCTGTCTCGTTATATAGCCCCTCCGTCTTCTCAGTCTCATTGCTGTCGTTAATTCTGTCTTTTCTCTCTTTCTTATCAGTCATAGTGTGGCCACCTGTCATACAATAAGGCATATATAATCTGTCTTCACTCTGTCTTCATCTCTGTGACTGTCCTTATCACCAGGTCAAATTTTTCACTCGTAACGTACTTGTCAACTATATAGGAATAGTAAACCAATATAAATAAAATTCATATAATTTTGCCGAACACAAGCAAAACTAGATAATTTACGTTAGAGTTAATTATATATATATATATATATATATATATATATATATATATTATGAGCTTAATAGACCGAACACAAGCCCTTCAAGCTCAATATATCTATCAAAATAAAGTGAATCAACCTAGTATGCCGAACACAAGCAATATTAGGTAATTCATATTTATGACAATTTAAGAGAATCAATCTAACATGCCGAACACAAGCAATGTTAAATCAATCAAATTTGCCAGTTATTTATGTATATTTTTATATTTATAATTATACATATGTGCTATTATTCCCATACACAATATACTGAACACAAGTATTATTATGTATGTGAAAGCAGAAACTATGATCGATCAATATTATTTTTAAAACCATGGATATATTTATTAAAAAATATTTTTATATACGTACGTTCAAGCTTAATAAAATAAAATTTTTAATTTGAAATAATCATTATTCATTATCTAATTTGTATTCAATTTGTCATAATTTTGAATACAATGCTGCCTTTAACAACTGTCATATACATATTCTCATGAGGATGTTTTGTGAAGTTGCAATAAACTTCTTTCCTCTGTATAATCATAATTTCAATTAATTAAATATTCTTAAATATATTTTTCTTAAAGTCGTTCTTTTCTGTCTTTTTCTTTTTTTAATCGGTCTTTTGTATACATTTACGTAAACTTTATTTTTGTCCGCTTTGATTTAGTTTGTTTCGCTTCACTAATTCTGTCTCTTTCTTAATCTGTCATTTTTATTGCAACGACGCGCACGCTTCTATACATATACGATCACACTTATATACTGTCTCTTTTCATTATGCTATAACCATGTTATACGTACATATGTATATTTATATACCTGCGAGTTTATTCTCGCCTTTTAGCAGTCACCGTCTTTCTGTCTTTTTCTAATTGCGCGCGCACGTCTTCACGGTCTTTTTATTGTACACGGCGTCGATGTCTTTTTATCAACTCGACTTGGGCCTATGGCCGCCATGTTTGTATGCATTATTATCTTTAAGTTTTTGGAAGTCAGGCCAACGCCTTTCTTCCTTCAGCAATCATACTTAGTATTTCAACATAAAAATGCGTCCGTTTTTACATTTATTTTTAATTATAGCGAAATTTAACCAAATCTAAGCGGCACTTTTTGCAAATATTAGTTTTTAACCGGTTCTCATTTATTTCCGTCTATACCGTCAAAAATATGTTCAGACCCTTCGCTTGCATCCACTATACATACATATATATACACACACATATATATATATACACACACATAATACGTTCATACGTAAAAAACCTTCTTCACTTCGTGTTGTCGTTTATTTAGTCTATCAATTTTATTTTATGCGTGCATGGTCTCTTCTCTCATTCTATATACATACACACACACACACACACACACACACACACACACACACACACACACACACACACACACACACACACACACACACACACACACACACAAAGCATACAAAACTTTCTCATGCACGCATAAATCTATCATACTGACACACATTGCGTCATTTCACCTAACATGGCGACTTATTTTATTTCTCTCTCACTCTCTCTCTATAGACTAGCGCACGACGCTATCTATTCTC
The DNA here is from genome assembly GCA_017163975.1 of Anastatus disparis. Taxonomy (NCBI): domain Eukaryota; kingdom Metazoa; phylum Arthropoda; class Insecta; order Hymenoptera; family Eupelmidae; genus Anastatus; species Anastatus disparis. The sequence goes on along the minus strand of JAFFSR010000274.1, from coordinate 6,573,006 downwards.
TGTCCTTTTCTTTCTTTCTATAAGCGTGCATACGACGCCATTACTGTCTTACAGAATTGAGAGAGAATAAAGTAAAATTCTTACCCGGAGTCAACTCCTTTTTCTCCCTCTGCTGTCCTTCGCCCTGTCCTTTCCTTTCATTTGTTCCCTGACTCGCCATCTCTGACGCTTTCACCAGGAGATAAAGAACAATAAAACAATTCACCAAACAGACTGACGCACGCTCCAAACCACACAAACCTCTTTCTCAATTTTATTAAATAAAACGCGCAGTTTAAAGCACTCTGGGGCCATAACCTGTTAATATTATTGAGGATTGACCCGAATGAAAACAAAAGTAATTATATTAAAATGAGCCATTTATTATAAAACACACCCGCACCCCAATACAACTTATCCGTCTAACAGTCGTCCAAGGAATGAACTACGCGCGCATCGCGCTCATCAAACATACTCCGCCTTATGGCGGCGCCACACTACACATATACATGATTGAGCGTGTCTATATTTTCAACAAGGATATATAATAAGAATAAAAGAATTAACAGAGAAAATCAGAGATAAAAAAAAACGAAACTGGAATAGAGAAAGCAACATTAGAACGATTTATTAATCAATTAAATCAAGACGAATTTAAATATTTTAAACAAGGGCTAGTTAACGAAATAAGATATGAAATGAAAGTAGCAGACAATTTCTCTGATGCAACTATAGAAGCAATTAAAATAGAAAAGTAGCTAGAAAAACAAAACGCTATCAGAGGGAATCCAAATAAACAGAAAATTATGTTCAGTAATATTTTTCAAGAAGAAATTAAACAAATACAGTGTTGTCAAATATGCAAAAATACTGGCCACGATGCATTATATTGCAATATAACAGGTTGCGTATACTGTAAAGAACCAAATCATTCATCATTCGAATGCTCCAATACAAAAAATAAAATAAGATTGATATGTAAATTTTGCAATCAATTGGGTCATTCAAGAAGTACGTGTGATTTATTAAATGATAACGAACATTATTGTCAATACTGTCCAGAAAGTAATCATAAAATTAATCATTGCCCAATAATACGAAAATATGAGATATGTGTGAAATGTAATAAGAATGGACACAACCTAAATTTTTGCACTGATGTCATTGAAAGAAAACCTACACAAGTATGCGAGCTTTGTAAAGATGAAAATCATATGACAAATGATTGCGAAAAAATAAAAATATTTATAAATAAAGCTAAGGCAAGTAATCAAAATAAATGTAAATTGTGTGACAAATGGCGTCACTCAGGTAGAGAGTGTAAAAATCATGAAGTTCAAAATACGAGTTTTGGAAGAAACAATAGAGTCAACACTAACTTTTACAGACCGAATTTTCAATTGAAATTTTGCAGATACTGCAAAAATAAAGGTCACACTGTAGACGAATGTACGACTTTGAAGAACAACAATAAAAAATTCCAAAATAATAATCAACATATAAAATGCTCATATTGCAAGAAACAAGGACATTCAATAGAAACATGTTTCATAATAAAAAATTTAGAAAATAATCGGAATAGATTTTGTACAATTTGCAAAAAGACAAATCATACTGACGAATATTGTCGACTGAAAACTCCTGAATCAACAAATATGCAGGGAAACGCTTAAACTCATCTTGGAGAGATCGTACGAAAGGAGTTACACAACTTAAGTCGCTCAAAAATTATATAGATATACGATATTTTGCAAAGGAACAGATAATTGATTAAGAGTTCGAAACTTGCAGTAATTTAAATAATGATTACAACATTGAGCCTATTCATGCAAACATCATTGAACAAAATATACCGTTATACAAAATAACAGAATTTAAAGAAGAAATAAGAAATGACTTAATAACAATAAATACATGCAACGAAACTTTTGAAGTAAATCATATACACTGCCGTCCGGTTGCTTTTGCACCCTAGAGTAAAATTAATTAAAATAAAAAGTTTTATATCTCTGGAACTAATGATCGCATCTTCAAAATCCAAACAGCGTTTGAAAGATTGATAAAAAATCTTTGAAATAAAGTAAGTCTGGTATAAAAAAAGTCATTTTCTAATTGCTTGTAGCAATGTAAAAAAAAATTTTTTTTACTAATTTTTTTGCCCACATAAAAATGAATGCCATTTTTATGGAAATTATGATATCGAAAAAAACCAAATGGGTTTTAAAGCTCTAATAGTTCTCTTTAAAATGAGCTAAGTAAAATGTCTCAATGACTTTTTAAACCACAGTTATGGTGATTTTTCGAAAAAAAGACCTATTTTTTCAACCATGATTATCTCATAAACTAAGAAAGATAAAAAATTTTGTATTAAAGAAAAAAAGTTTCATTCTTAGTCTAGAATACATATATTTAGTGACCAATAAGTTTGGGGAAAAAATTTTTTTTTTACTAATTTTTTTAGGGAAATTTCATGAAAAATTAGTAAAAATTTTTAATTAAACAAGTAAAAAAAAATTTTTTTTCCCGAAACTCATTGGTCACTGAATATATGTATTCTAAACTTAAAATGAAACATTTTTCCTTTAATACAAAATTTTCTATCTTTCTCAGTTTATGAGATAATCATGGTTGAAAAAATAGGTCTTTTTTTCGAAAAATCACCATAACTATGGTTTAAAAAGTTATAGAGACATTTTACTTAGCTCATTTTAAAGAGAACTATTAGAGCTTTAAACCCATTTGGTTTTTTTTCGATATCATAATTTCCATAAAAATGGCATTCATTTTTATGTGGACAAATAAATTAGTAGAAAAATTTTTTTTTTACATTGCTATAAGCTATTAGAAAATGACTTTTTTCATACCGGACTTACTTTATTTCAAAGATTTTTGACCAATTTTTCAAACGCTGTTTGGATTTTGAAGATGCGATCATTAGTTCCAGAGATATAAAACTTTTTATTTTAATTAATTTTACTCTAGGGTGGGCAAAAGCAACCGGACGGCAGTGTATGTGATGAACAAATTAAAAAAAATATTAATAATGAAATGGTTACAAATAAAAATAGTATGGACACTGATATTCCAATTTACATATTTAAATTAGGCGATACACTACAATTTATTCAAATAAAAAACCCATTTACTAACATATTATGTAAATTATTAATAGATACAGGTGCTCAGCTTAATATTATAAAAGAATGCTTAATACCATTAAATTTTGTTAAAGATAGTGTTAGAATATATTTGTCTGGAATTACGAACACCCCTATTAAAACATGTGGTTTGATAAATTTTCCGATTGATGATTGACACTACCCTCCAGCCACATTTGCCCACCCTACATGAAAATCGATAAAACTTTAAACTTTTGTGGCTCAGTGAAAAATAGTCGTAATTAAAAAATTTCGATGGGGTTTTAAAAAGGGTTTAAAAACCTTTAATTCAAGCCGAGTTGAGCAAAAAAAAATTAAAAAATGCATGCCTTATGCGTAAAAAAATAACTAAAAAATATTCAATTTTTTTTGCCCCTATTCAAATGCCTGCCATTTTTGCGGAAATTATCGAATCATAGAAAAACAAAATGGAGGTAAAAGCCAAAGGAGTCACCTTCAAAATCAGCTATAGAAAGCTCATTTATGATCGATTTTACGGTAGTTATGGTCATTTTTTATAAAAAAAACGATTTTTTTTAATAGCTATTATCTCAAAAAATACGCATGATATAAAAAAATTTTTAATGAAAAAATTGTTTATTTTTGAGTCAAAAATATAAATATTTAGATTTAACTAAAATCCGGAATAAAAAATGTTTTTTTAAATTCATTAAAATATAAATATTGAATAAATGGATTTTTTTTTCAATGGGATCAAAAATAAATAAAATCTTTTTTTACTGATTCTCAGTTTAACCTGAATATTTATTTTTTTTGACTCAAAAATAAACAATTTTTTTATATCATGCGTATTTTTTGAGATAATAGCTATTTAAAAAAATCGTTTTTTTCATAAAAACTGACCATAACTACCGTAAAATCGATCATAAATGAGCTTTCTATAGCTAATTTTAAAGGTGACTCCTTTAGCTTTTACCTCTATTTTGTTTTTCTATGATTCGATAATTTCCGCAAAAATGGCAGGCATTTGAATAGGGGCGAAAAAAATTGAATATTTTTTAGTTAGTTCTTTACGCATAAGGCATGTATTTTTTAATTTTTTTTTGCTCAACTCGGCTTAAACTGAAGGTTTTTAAACCCTTTTTAAAACTTCGTCGGAATTTTTTAATTACGACTATTTTTCACTGAGCCACAAAACTTTAAAGTTTTATCGATTTTCATGTAGGGTGGGCAAATGTGACTGGAGGGTAGTGTACATACAGACTTTCATGTAGCATCGGAAAACTTTTCAATACCTTACGATGGAACTTTAGGTATAAATGTATTGAAAAAAAATAAATTAAGATTGAATAAAGGCTATTTAGAAATAAATGGAGAAAATTCTTTATTCAAACAGATTGCAAACATAACGAAAATGTAATTTCAAATGTATATATACAAAATACGGAAAATACAGACTTAATAACCACTAATACATTATAAATATTAAATTATACTTCAAAAATACAGGACAGTGAAAATTACTCAATCTCGGATTTTCTTAAAAACAAAAATAAAAATATAACACATTTTTTGAAAGATATTAATAACACACTAGACAAAGATTATTCTAAAATATCTATTATTGGGAGAATTTAAAAGAGGATATACAAAGACGAATTCAACAATGTTTCGATTGTCAGTTAAAAACATTGGTTAGATTAAAAGTAAAACAACCAATGATGATTACGGATACCCCTGGAACAGTATTTCATAAAATATCAATGGATATTGTCGGACCACTTAATATAACAAAAAATAGAAATCAGTATATATTAACTATACAAGATGGATTATTAAAATTTAGTATGGCAATACCGATCCCAAATGCTTTATCAATTACAATTGCTGATGTATTTATAAAACGATTTATTTGTATATTCGGAAGTCCCAGAATAATTTTAACAGATCAAGGACAAAACTTTTTAAGTAGTCTAATGGTTAGAATTTCTAAAAGATTTGGGATAAAAAAGATCAAAACAACAGCCTTTCTTTGTCTTTGGAAAGATCCCATCATGCATTAATAGAATATCTAAAACAATATACAGATATAGATAATGAATGGGACGAATGGTTAGAATTAGCCACCTTTAATTACAACACATGTGTACATGAAAGCACCAGACATACACCATTTGAAGTTGTTTTTGGTAGATTGGCACGTATGCCCTAGAGTAACCCTCTAAGAGAAGGTGATCTATTACCAACTTATAAAGGTTACATAACTGAGTTAGTTACAAGATTAAATGGTATATAAAAACTTGCTTACGAAAATTTGTTACAATCCAAATTCAAATCAAAACACTATTATGATCGGAAAATCAATCCTAAAAATTTCAAAATAGGTGATTATGTATTTTTGTTGTCAGGACCAAAGCCAGGAAAATTTGGTAATCATTATTCTGGTCCCCACAAAATACTTGAAGTATTAAGTAAAAATAATGTTCGCATACAGATCAATAAAACAAGTAAAATTGTCCATTCTAACAGAATAAGACTTTCATTTATTAACAAAGAAATTAACAATCATAAAAAAAAATATATAAAGGTAAAACCCATTAAATGAAATGAAAATTAATCTCTTTTTTCTCTGTTACAGGAAACAAAATTTTAATCAAAATGATGCTATTTTTATTTCCATTGCTACTTACTACAGGTATCCATAGATTAATTGATTATGACTGCGGATCACGTTATTTAAATGTAACTACATTATCTTTACTGGACGTAGATGAATGTGAAATACCTAGTGAAGCTATTAATGTTACGAAAACTTACGTACAATTATTATAATTGAATGAATATATAGAAACTCAAGTATATCAATGTAAACTTGAAGTTCGTCGAACCATTTATAGATGTGGAATGTTTTCACATTTTTCAATTGTAGCAAATGGCGAAAGCGAATTCATCGTAGAATTAAGTCAAAAGACTTGCCAAGAAATTCACCTCACCGGTATTTTAAAACTAGGCATGCAAAATGTAGTGCACGGTCTCAAATCTAATAATTCAATTACACATAGTGTAACCTTTGCAGGTAAAATAGATAAAGATGGTTCTTGTGCGGGTACGGCTTACTCAGATTCTTACGGAACTTGGGAATCCGTGGTCGTGCAGGAAACAATTAAGGATGTTCTATGATGCCAAAGGGAGGTTAGCGGGGACAGGGGAGACATGGGTTAAAAGCATTGAAAGATGTAGAGCTACCAATCTTAGAAAAAAAAATCAGTCTAAATAAATTAAATAAAAAATAAATGTAAAACCATAAAATATCATTGGATATTAACTTTTTTAGTTTTTATATAATTTATTCATTTACTTTTTATATAAATTATTGACGCATCGCAGTCTTCCTTCGTATTATAACCTCAAAATTTACGTTCGTAAGTCAGCTGTTATAAAGACTACCAGATAAGTATATCTATATATATTTGTACGGCGCTGCCAACTTTTTCATTTTTTTGTGATAGAGTTCCGATAATGAATGAAAATATAAACTTTAAGTACATTTATCTTTGCGAAATTTCCGATGAGGTATAAAAAACAAAATATCAAATTATTCCTTAAAACCTATTCTTTCATAATATCAGTTTTTTTTTTAATTCTGTACATTGCGTATATGAAAAATTCAAGACATAAGCAAAAATTGCTTCAGTCTCCCATAAGAGCAAAGTTATTTGGGACTATTTTTAAACTAGATTTTCAATAAAAAACTCGCGATAAAAAATACTGAAAAAATTCTAGCTTGTTCTTTATATGTTAAATTATCATATTTTGAAGTTTCATGCATTTCTGTACATTTTGATATAATCATAGAACATCCTTAAAATTACGTTATATGATTATACCACTCGCGTATCTTTAGATAAAAATTTATTATATCTGATATCAGGCACTACTTGTTCTTTATCTGAAGGAAATTGTATAGATATCGAAGGAGGATATACTTTTTGAAATCCTCTCCCATATGATAACTGTAAATTCAATCAACATGGAATTTTGTATGAAGGATATGCTCGTAAAATGACAAATCCTGATATGGGAATGTTCCAAACAGTATATTCACTAACTACTGATGATATAACCTCTGCATTAACTGCTAAAGGTAAACAAAATATTTGCGGATATACATTAATTAAGACAGAACACCCGAAATTATTAATTTTAGAAATTAACAAAAGCGATTCATTTGAAATTCCTAAAAAACCATCTGTATCCAATTTAGATATTTTTGCATACATAAATTCAAAATTTGTTTGTGTAGAGAGACATATCCGTACTCAAATAAAACAATTATATCGGGATGTTATTTTTAAAAAATGTAACGTAGAAAGAAAAACTTTAAAAAATGCTTTGTCAATTGCCGTACAAGCTCCTGATGAGTTTGCATATAATTTAATGCAAGGCACGGGATATATGGCGGTAATAGTAGGAGAGGTGGTGCATGTAGTAAAATGCATCCCTGTCGAAGTTAAATTAGAACATGGAAATCATTGTTACGCTGAGATGCAAGTCTCACGTAAAAATACAACTTATTTTTTAACACCAAAAACTCATATCTTAAAAAATAAAGGTACTAAAGAATCTTGTAATGCATTATTACCTGCATACTATTTTTTAGGACAAACTTGGTATAAATTTTTACAAAGACCCATAGAAACATTAGCTCCCGCAATCTTGAAGCCAAGTGCTAAACCAACTTGGAAATATACAAACCTAGCTGACCTAGCTACTAGCGGTATTTATACTGAAAGAGATTTGACATTTAAAAAGAAAGAGATTACAATAATACAGTTTATTAAACTTGTAATAGACGTTTTAATATGTGGATATACATTACACTCAGTGTTTGGATGGTCTATACATCTTCTGAGTGCTATATGGGGAACACTTGCCCACATACTTTTACAACTACACCGTACTCGTGCACCCACTGAAAATGAAAAATTAGAACAATCATCTGATAAAAAAATATTAGTACAGAAACAAAAGATGAAACAACTACATTTGAGAAATCAAATATTTATCCAAATGAAGAACTAAATAAGATGGAAACACAAGATGAAAAATCAAAACATGTCTATTTAGCTTAAGTACAGAGGCATGTGTTTGCTAGATCACCATACTGCCTCCTAGCAACCGTTTTAGGTGTAGGGTGTCACGTACCCTCTAAAATTTAAGAATTATTTTTTTCTTTCTTTACGCCGATATATTTCCCAATAAACAAATTTTGAATTAATGATGGAATTTCATTTTTCTTTTAAAATTTCATTTATAACTATGCTTAAAGCGTCATGTAAAACTGCTATGTGTATCGATTATCGATTAGCCATATTCAAATGTTAACAATCAAATGTCCCTCGCGAAATACCAGACACCCTATACTCATCAAAAGAAATCAATAAATCAATATTTCTTTTTCATTTAGACTAAACAAAAAGTCTTAAAGAAATTAAAAAATAATTAATGATTTTTCTATTCTAATTTTGGTAAAATTTTTGTTTATTATCTTTTCTTTCAATCTTTCCTTATTAAATTTTATTAAATAAGGATATTAATTCTTTTTATGCAATTTGTAAGTTTAGATATACTTCTAAATTTAATTACCATTGTTCTTATTATATATTTATATATAAATATATAAAAATATACATATATAACTAAAATTATTTCATTTAAAATATACATTATATTTAAATAATTATATATTATGTAATATTAATATATATATATTAATCAATTTTAAACTAATTCGGTATTCTGTCAAATTATTTTTAAGGTCTAATTTTTTTTATATATTATAATTATTATTTAATTTATAAGACTTGTATTGATCGTTCTTAACAATAATGAAAGAAAGAAAGAATGCAAAATAAAATCAATAAAATCCCCACTAATTAATAATAGATGATACAATAAAGAGGGGCAGCTTTCGTGCAAGCTTGGGCCTTCTGATATAAAAAGGCTGGCCTTAACATGACAGCAAGTCAGTACTTTCTGCAAGTTCAAACAATTATTCAAATATACAATTCATTTTTGCTTTACAATTTATAAATATTACCGTTCAACAATTTTGTTTAAAAAGTTTAAATTATCGATTTGTTACACTCATCTCATCATAAAAAAATAAAAGTAAGTCAAAATATTATAATATAAAGTTCATTTTATTTCCTTAATCCTTTTCAATTTTTACTAACAAATTAATGCGCATCGTTTACCAACTGTAATCAGTTTGTGTAAGCGATGATTGTAAACACTTGCCGATTAAGAGCAGTTGTTTGCATAGCATTTCATTATTTTCTAACTCTGGCATTCCGTCAAATTTCCACAAAAGAGAGATTTGAAAGAAAATTCTCTTTGAGAATTTTCAAGTGCTTTCCTTAAATTTATTTTTATATTTTTTGTTTACTTTCTCAAAAAGATTGCTATAACCTGAAGATTATTCGGTGAAATACCCGAGATCTTCATGGGAATTCAACCCTCGTAACTTGCGTCAAGGTTTAATGTTTTTTCCTGACATAACACTATTATTATTAACTTTAGTTTTACCCGTACTTACTCATAATTATTATTTGATTTGAAAAATGTTAATAGAAAAGAGTTTTAATGTACTACAGCTCATTGTTATTTATGAAAATACTTTTAAAAATAATCTACATATCAAATTATTATTTATTATACGTATGTTACCTATAAGTAAATTCATTATTATACCGTGTAAAAAAGTGCCACCTAGGTAACGGAGGAGGGTTACCTCAATGCGGATTTAGGTCCCGCAGTGCTATAAAATTTATATTATCAAAAACTTACAATTGAGTGTTGTAAAAAGGAAGTTGCAACAGTTGCCTTCCAGTTTATTTTGCCTTTTGCCTTCGATCTAAAGCATACGTGCCTCCCTAGTAAAAAAGACAAAAGAAACGACAAATTTTTTTCTATTTCTGAAACTTAAAACATATAATGATAAGAAAGAGCAATTATTTATTTTAGACAGCTTAATTTTTAAAATAGAAACTCACGATTTTCTTCATATGATGAACAATTTTTCAAGAAGTTAACAGTTTGTCACTTTTTTTTCTTGCCAATACATTAATTTTCGAAGCAAATTCAGTGATATGTTCCGTATCAACATTATTAAACAAATAAAATTCCTCAAAATGTTGTTCTAACTGAAACCAAATTAGATATTTAATAATTAATAAAAGTATATAGTTTTATTTAAAATTATTTATTAATCAAAGCAAGCATATATATATAGATTTTTTGTTTATGTGATTTGGACTGACGTTACAATAATTTTATTTAGAAATTTGAAATATAAGCAGATAACTATATTAGAACTATATAGAATTTTATACTTCATTTTCTAACAATCCTCAGTTTAAAAATACTGTGCTACTTGAAGTACAATTTTTAAAATTTTTAATTTAATTTAATTTTTTACTTAAACTTATTGAAAAAAATTTTGTTTTGTTAATTTCTAGTTTTTGGTTGCGTATAAAGTTTGATTTACATGCTAATTTTTTTTACTACAAATTACTCTCACATATCATCAACTACTAATTTAGATAAGATTTATTAATAACTAATAATATTACAATAAGTAACAATAGGACTGTAACCGTTATTGTTAATTAATATCGTTTGTGATACTAATTAAGAACATTTTAATATTATTTTTATATTTGTTTTGTCAAATGTAAATACAATAAATAAAATAATTACCAATGTATAACTACTAGCATCCCCCCTCTCGGCTTCGCCCGCGCAATAGTTGGGCAGAAGTCGGTAGGTATAGAAATAGAATCTCAAAAACTATTATTTATTAAATCGTACTCTTACAAAACTTCGGAATACACAACATTTTTTGTTTGTGAACCATGTGATAATAGAATGAATTTTCATTTAAATTAATTTTTTTTGTAGAAAAAATAAACATTGAATTTTTTTTTTATTTTTCGATATATCTTCAATTTAGTACTAATAAGTCAAAAAATATATTTAAATTGACGATAGAAAATTTTTTTAGCAAATCAAAATCGTGATAGAGATATTCATTAATAAATATGAATGTTCAACAATGATAGGAAATAAGTGCAATAAAAATTTATTGCCGATAAGCTGTTCGCATTATCCTCGCGATATAAGTACCTACATATACCGTGCTAATCTAGTGGAGTGAGCGGCAAAATAGGTCGCCACCTATTGAAAAGTGAACGAAGTGTCATTTTTAATAAGAAAAATCGTAAGTTATTAAAATTAAAGTGACATGAAAAAAGTACAAAATAATTTAATTTTTATCTTTAAAAATGACCAAAAATGAAATCAGTTAGAAAATTTTTGAAAAATAATTACATTAAAAAAATTTTTTTTTTCCATAATTATGTCGATTTTAGTAAACATAAACTAAAAATGACAATTAAACCTTCAGCGCTTATTTATTTAAAAATGACAAAAATCTGAAATGAGAATAAAAAATTTTTGAAAAATAATGACATTAAAAAATTTTTTTTTTCTTCCATAATTATGTCAATTGTAGTAAACATAAACTAAAAATGACAATTCAACCTTCAGCACTTATTTATTGAAAAATGGCAAAAATATGAAATCAAAATAAAAAAATTTTTGAAAAAATGATTTCATTGAAAAAAATTTTTTTTCTTCCATAATTATGTCAATTGTAGTAAACATAAACTAAAAATGACAATTCAACCTTCAGCACTTATTTATTGAAAAATGGCAAAAATATGAAATCAAAATAAAAAAATTTTTGAAAAAATGATTTCATTGAAAAAAATTTTTTTTCTTGAATATGTAAATTTTTGTTCAAACTAAAAATGACAATTTAACCTTAAGCATTTTTTCTTGAATAAAATCGGTAAATATATATAATATTGAAAAAATGTATTTTTTCCGAAAATTTGCTGAAATATTTGTTTGAAAATATCACAGGATGATAAAATCAACGTTATTTGCGATTATGTTAATAAATGAAAATAAAATTTTTTTTCATGTTATTAATGATTAAAAAAGTTGAAAAAAAAATTTATTTGTATAAAAATGGTTAAGATCAGGCCAGATTCGCTGTCCTTGTCTAATTGAGATTTTTGTTATTTACTCAAGTATTAATCGGTGCATCTGCAAATCGAAGGATAAGCGCAATAGATATGATTATTACAAATATGTATGCACAAGGAAAAAAAATCTACCGCTTTGTTTTTGAGAAAAGTAAGGAACCCGAAAATATTATAAACATAAACTTTTACTTCGGCGTTCCTTACTTTTCTCAAAAACAAAGCGGTAGAATTTTTTTTCTTATGCATAGATGCTCATAATAATAATATCTGTTGCGCTCAACCTTTAATTTGTAGATACACCGATTAATACTTAAGTAAATAACAAAAAAACTCAATTTTCACTCGGTCGGTATCAGATTCTACTCCGGCCTGCTCTTAAGTTTTGTAAACATCAAATTTCTTGAAAAATCTATAAGAAATTGTATTTTAAATAAAATTAACGTGATTTGAAAGCGGGTCAAATATCTTATATTTTTTGTTAATATATTTGGAATAAAATTTTTAGAAAAAATTGCAAATCATACATAATTATTTGTTATTTTTAAAATTATTTTATTAACCATGAAGGGTTAAATTCTCATGTATGAACCAATAAATATTTGAGGAATTAAAAATTTTCTTGAATAAGATATAAAATTTTTTCTAAAGTTAAAAAAATTGTCCAATTTTTGATTCTGCCTAATGGAATAGGAAAATATTTCATTAAATAATCCGAGGTAATATTACTCTGTGATTAGAGAATATGCAATAAAAATTTATTGTGTTGAAGTTACGGAATATCATAGGTGTATAAGTATTTCTACCGTACCAGTGTAATAAAGTGAAAGACAAAATCGGTCGCCACCTATTGGGCAATCAAGAAAAGTAGTAAAGATAGAGCATGTTGACCACAGAACGCTGAAAAAAAGTAGTCCCTATTCCCTACGCGTTAAGATCTAGGTCTATAATTATTTTATTGCAATTATTGATTAAAAAAGTAATTATTTATATAGCCTATGACACTCGTCACATTATAAAGAATTTAAATTTAAAATTTGAAAACGATCGGTTCAGTAGTCTTTGAGATAATTGAGAACATTCAAACAAACGCTGTCCTTTTATATAATAGTAAGATTAGGAGAGCACAGTATGAAAAATTTTTTGTATATACCATTCAATGTAGTTTTTTCAAATAATTTTTTTAGATTGGATGCTTCTTTTTTCCAAAGATTTTTTGCGTTTTGATTCACAGTTGTCAATTCTGCAAGATGTTTGAGTTCATTTGAAAAATTAAATTATTTAACAACCATTATTTCATAAATTAATACATTATCTTCGAAAATTAATATTAGTTTTTTATTCATTTGAAATACACAATTTTGCAATCGGATCGCTTCTTATTAGAGATAACATTTCGATAGAAATATATATAGAATCAACGCATAGAACAGAGTCATGATATAAGTTGTTCAATGACAAAGCTAGTTAAAATTACAAAACAAATTGGATAGTGAATTTCATTATATTTTTAAGTTTTATGATGTTAGATATAAATAATTTAGCGGTTCAAATCAAAACAAAGATTTTCAAAATTTAACGAATGTGACCTTACCAAAACCGGTTTAATAAGTTTCTTGGTTTTTTTTTAATAAAAAAGGGATTTTCTTATTAATATTTTAATTTAAAAAATATAAGACACTGTAATATAAAAATATTTCAGATGTAATGCCTAATTTTTCAAAAAATATCTATCATTTCACTTTATTTGATTTGAAATTACGATAAAATAACATTTAAAGGTCATTGCTTGAGATATCTTACCTTTATCCTCTTTAACAGATGATTTTTTTATTGGCCTTTTATTACCATACAGATGACTCAATTTTTTGATCATAGATCTATATTTTGTATACAAAAATCCTTTGGCATCCTTGCTTTCTGCTGGTATTGGCGGAGAATAATAATACCCTTTTTTTTCTCGTTTAAAAGCTTTTTGAATATTCTCCGATAAAAAGACAAATCGGTTTCTTGAAATTGTAGTTCTAAAAACAATACGAATATGAATGAATGAAATGTAAATTATCATAAAATGTAGATTTGCATATGAATCATTCCGTGAAACTTTTAATATTTAGGGACCTGTACATAAAAGCTATGAATTTAATGTAATTGATGAGTAAAAAAATTTTTTTCGTATGAAAGAAATGTAAAAAAGTATTTTAAAATAGTTTTAGTTGATGTAACGTAATTGTTTTCGAATGAAAAAATATAAAATGCGTCATATAATTCGTATAAAATTTATTTACAAAAGAACGCATTTATAAAACAAGGTCTAATAATAAATCAATGAAAGAAAAAAATAAATAATAATTCATTAAAAATCACGTAAATTAGATAATATTTGAAAGATTTTGTAAAAAAAAAAATAAATGATGATTAAAAATCACATATATCTTAAATAACTTTGCCTATTTGATAAATTACAATTATTTAATCAACTAATTATTGATTTTGAAAATTGAATTTCATTAAATGAGATCAATATTTAATAAAAACTTGTTATTGAAACAAATATTAAAATGAAATAATATGTTGTTATATAATTTCGAACAGTCTTTTTACACGAGTGTACAGTTGCGTACGCGTATAAAGTATATACTCGCGCATGCGCATATCGTTAAAAACAAGGACTGAACATAGCATTTCTTTCTTTGTTCAGCAGAAAAGAAGTACGAACTTTACGCTGGGGGATGTAAAAAAATATATTTTGAAAAATTTAATACGTGTGTGAAAAATACTTACTCATACTGATAACTCAGTTTCACAAATTCCTCTTCGAGAAGTAATTCACACATCTCGAATCTATCAAAGGATCTTTTTATCACACTGTTACCAAGATTTACATCATCAGCATTAAGTTCAGTCAATTTATTCCTCAACTCTTCGTCACGAGCATATCCCAACAATAACGAACAGCCTTTAAATGTTTTAATCATAACTTGATATACGTAATTGTTTGTACAATCATTGTACATGCTTGTTTCTTTAATTAGATATATTATATAACCTATAAACAAATAAATAGATACGTATGACTTTTACAATAACAAATTTTATCTTAAATAACAATCTGAAACTTACGTAATTCGCTATCATAATTAATTGGCCTTATTTGATTGTACGTAATCCCACAAGTTCCTGGTAATGTTAATCTTTGAGGATTGAATGTGCTCAGCTGCTGAATGTGTTGTTGTTGAATGTGCTGTTGTTGAATGTAATGTTGTTGTTGGATGTGCTGCTGTTGTTGTTGAATGTGTTGTTGCTCAATGTGTTGGGTTGGATATCCATTCGATTGGATGTTAGGACATGCAGAATTATTTTGGAGAGTATTATACATCGTATATTGTGGACAAAGTACACTGTTTAATGCTGTACCTATACCGGCCGAACAACTCTCAGGACACGTTAATGTATTATTTTCGGCACCTGTTGTAAATATGTCTATTTATAATATTATATTACAGATCATACTCAAGTAACGATACTCAAGTTTCAAATTGTACTCAATTCTCATCGTACCTACTTATTATGCATGATTCGATATAATAATATGTACTTTCTAAAATTCTACAAACAGGGTGAAATTTTCATCTTTCAAATAGCATAAAAATGATAAAATTTCATTAATTCCAAAGCCAAAAATAATTTAAATAATTAAAGTATATAAAATTGATAATATCAATTAATTTTTTAAAATCATAAAGTAATAACTTTATAATACTGTTGGGTGAAACGTTAGCACGATGGATGTAAATATTTTGCTGATCACACCCTGGAAGGGCGCTCTAAATTACCATGTTCTGCACTTTGAAGATAACAAGTATGTTTAAACGATAGCAATAAAATAATATCTGATATAAGTATTATTTCAATTAAAAAAACTTATTGCGAACTAGATTTATGCAGCTACCGGCTGATTCACCCTATATCTACTATCTGTTTCTGTAAATAGAAATGCAGTACATATGAGTTTGGGGGTACTGGGAATAATTAGGATGATTGCTCCCGTTAGGTGGTATTTGAGTGATAACCCAAAACAATACATTTAGTATATCTGTATATTCCTGTTTATAATATCAAATTATATGAATTTAGATATACTCTAGAAGAATATATGCATAGTTTTATGGATTATGATACGAGTTTCACCAGGCGGGACATTTATACGGATTTTTATTAGTATAAAGGGTTTTTAAGGTCTCTGGGAGCGCTTTAATGTGAAAATTAGAAAATTCCGAGTTCTTCTCGATATGTTATAATCCAGACTGTCTCCAAAAATAAAATTTTACTTAAAAATATTGCAAACAAAAGTGTAGGATATGAGGGTTAGGCCGTATATAGGCAAAAATACGCAAAAAACCGTTTTTTTCCTTTTTGACGCTGTTCCACCACTTTTAAAAATTTGAAAAAATTTTTTACATACTTTTGGTGCATAAATAAATATTATATATTTTTTCCAAAGTGTCGTCTATCTTAGTTTTCGAAATATCTCAAGAAAAAATTTTCAAACGTCTCTAGAAATTTGAATTTTGCACCTACAAAAAAATCATCAGAAACTATTTTATAGGGCTTCAAAAAACCGTAATTAAAAAAAGAGTAATCTAGCTTAAAAATTGACGGAGATAAAGCTAAGAGACTCAAAAAACGAAAAATTGCGTTTTTAAGGTTAGGTTTAGGTTTAGAAGGCTGAAAATTTCTATAAAGGTATATTTTTTTATATAGGATATGATGGCAATATCAGTTTTTCTCTCTGCTTCTGGGGCCAATTCACCTATCTAACCCGGCTAGACCCTTTATGATTTATAATAATTTAACGAACAATTAATAATCAAAACTCAAAGAAATAGAGGCAGTTAAAAATTGGTGTGATGTCGCGAGTACAGGTGAACTCATGACGTCATGTACATTGGCGCTACATCTATATATATCAAAATCGTATTAACTTATACTGGCTATAACTTTTGCAATTCATTATATTTAAAAAAACGAAAAGATATTGGTTTTTTATTTTTTCATTACTTATATGCGTAAAACTTTTTCTTTTTTTTCAATGTTGACTTAATTTTTTTCTTTTATTAGTACATAAGATAGAGATTGAAAAATATATTTTAAGTGTAAGGAATCTTTTAGTCTTATTAATTGAAATTAACGGCATCAAGTTAATTATTGAGTTTTTAATTATAACTTTCAATGTTTATTAATTATTAATTAAAATATAAATATAAACCAAAAATAAAATTAAGTACAAAATTACGGAAATACTTATACTTACAACACTTTCCAGTGATTCACGATTCCAGTATAAAAAAAGCACGTTACACAAAAGTTAACAACGGAAGGTAGACTTTAGATACAGCTATTGAAAATTTTCAGCATGAGTTATATGATCCAAAATTACAGAGCACAAGATTGCAAAAAGCACAGGCCGTGTACGGTCATATAAACGAGTATCGGCTTACAACTTCGTTATTGCGGCTTTGTCTTAAAAAGAGGCTTAATTTCTTCAACAAATTGACCACTATGAGCGGTATATCAGTAATGAAAGCTATGTTTCTATATTTGTAATGAAAGCTATGTTTCTATATTTGTAATGAAAGCTATGTTTATAGAAATTTTAAGTAAATATTCAATCACTGGGAGAATATCTAAATGTAAATTTTATAGGTAATTAAAATTAAAATTAATCAATAAACGAATTCCAAATTTGATTGTTAAGTAGTTACGTTTCGTCAATATTGTTCACTGGTTTAAATGTAATAAATCTTTCATTAAAATTTTAAAGTTGTGTAAAACTGTTTTTAACTTTATTCAACTATTTTATACTATCACATACAATTTAAACTTATAATATACAAATATAAACAATTTCACTTTTAAATTTTTCTAAAAATTTATTAGATACGTTTGGCATTGTATATAACTTTTTATAAATGTTTATAACTGTTTATAAGTGCGTATAAGTAGATATAACTAATATACGTATCTCAATTCAGATGTTTTTAAACAATTATAAAAAGTTTTATATAAATATTAACATTTAAATCGCAGTTTTCTATGAATAAATAAATAAAAAAATGTTTAATTATTATATATATATATAATAAATTAAAAATGAAAACAATAACAATATTGATATTATTAAGATAAAATTTGAAAATTAGTACATTCAAATATTCCTTTTTTCAAATAATCATCAACTAAACTTATTTTTATTTATGAATGATAAAAATAAGTATGACATTTTAAAATAGTATATTTCGGTACTAGTGCGATAAAGTGATTTTTTACTCGTGTGGCGGTTTGCGCCCGAGCGAAGCGAGGGTGAAAAGGTCACACGAGTAAGAAATCACTTTCTCGCACGAGTATCAAACACTATTTTTTGACACTCCGTGCGAGAAGCTCGATTTCACGCACGCTGTACAAAGTGACACGTGCGAAAATGGAGCTTCTCACACGTCGTGTCAAAAAATAGTGTTCGATACTCGTGCGAGAAAGTGATTTCTTACTCGTGTGACCTTTTCACCCTCGCTTCGCTCGGGCGCAAACCGCCACACGAGTAAAAAATCACTTTATCGCACTAGTACCGAAATATACTATATTGATATAAGAATGATGTTTCTAAGAATCGAAAATATTAACTAAAAATAAATAGACTAGCTTATGCTTCATGGCCACCTCCATAAAAGGTTAATTTTAATTGCCATACCTGAAACATAAAGCTATTAAGATCTGACCATATCGATCCTCCTACTTTAATAGGATTTTCTTTAGAAAAAAAACCATCAAAGTGAAAAATTGTAATTACCATTTAAATCTCATTAAAGAGGATAATTTTTTAGTAAATAGTTTTCGTCCTATAAAAGCGACAGTGAAAAATCGTTATTCTCCAGTGTGTCTTACTTCACAACAAGCTCCACATTACTAAAGAAATATTTGAAATTCTCAAAATATAAGGTTCATTCTACGCATAAAATTTAAAGTGAAATTTATACATCTTATAATATTTAAGAAAAGTTAAAATATAAAAGGGTTTTATAAGTGTTATATAATAATTCAACTATACACACCTTTGTATTTGTTTATAATATAATATTAGTAGGAATATTTTAAGAAATTTTACATCTTAAATCATATTTGATTATCAAACAATATATCTTAAAATAAAATTGTCAAACAATTCTTAGCAGTGTTGTCATACTTATAGAAAAATTTGACAATTAGAATAAAAAAGAATTGTTTTAAAAAATAAATCTTATTTATAAGATAAAATATAAAATTCTTAAGTTGAAAATTATAAAGTTTTAAAATTGTGATCATTTTGAAGAATGGAGTTCGTCTTTAATGAAACATCTATCGATCAATCCACGTTGCATCATGAAACAATGTTATTCACGCTATACTTGTACAACTTACTTTCAATACCGCGCAAGATCGTTGACGAAATCATGATTTCGATGAATGATTTTATAGGTAATATATTTGTTCCTCATTTACAAGATAAAGTTAACTCCATTTTTAATAATAGTAACAATAACTTATCCAAGATTTGAAAGATCAGTTGCAACCAGTATTTCATGAAAGTATTAGTCCTTTTGAAAATTTTCTTTCAGAACATCAGAGGTTCCGTATTTATGAGAAAAAAAGTGTGTGTAAATTACCACAAGAGTTTAAAGTAGGAGAAAAAAGTCTTTCGTTGGAACCATCAAAATATATCACTTTTAAATCAATTAATGCTGTTCATTTATCCATTTCTCACAGTTTAAAAATTTTTTTAGAATCACCAGGTGTTGATTTATATGTCAACAGTTTAAAATCACAAACAAGCGTACTTTTCAACATTATTCAAGGAAATATGTGGAAAACTAAATATCCTCGTTCGGACGATTCAGTAGTTTTGCCATTAGTCCTATACTTCGATGACTTTGAACCATTAAATTGTAAATATATATATATATAACTTTACCATTCCTCCCTCCACACTTAGTAGCTAAATTAAATAATATTTTTGCAATTACCATTTTTTATTCTAAGGATCGAGGATTTTGTGGGAACAAGGTATTCTTACAAGACATCGATGACCTAAATGATCTGTCCAAAAATGGTCTACAAGTCCTTATTGACGGGTCTCTCCGTAAAATCTATTTTGAATGTGTTCTTATTTCCGGTGATAATTTAGGTATGAATAGTATTTGTGGCTTTACCGAAAATTTTAGTTCCAAATCAAATTATTGGTGTAGGTTATGTAGAGCTACTGGCAAAGAGTGTGAATCTTTTACTTTAGAAATTCCACATTTGGTACGAAACCAGAGTAATTATGAATCTGATATGCTTTCCAACACAGGTGGCGTAATAGAGCAGTGTATTTTTAATAAACTGGAAAAGTATCATGTTGCAGAGAATCAAATGCTTGATTTAATGCACGATTTTTTTGAAGTTTTGGTTTGCGACACAATTTCAAAAATTTTAACAAAACTTATATGTAGAAAAACTGTTTTCCCTTCAAGATATTAATCAGCGCATCAAAACTTTTGATTATGAAGATTTGCAAGATTCAGATAAACCAATACAACGAACAACAGAAGTAGCTTCATCATCGGAATCTTTAATTTTGGGGACTACAACTAAGATTAAAATGAAACAGTCCGCTTCTGAGATGCTTTGTCTCTCTCGTTACTTAGGTCTTATGATAGGGGATTTGATTTTAGAAAAAAATCAATATTGGAATTTATACCTCATCCTTCGAAAAATTATTGGAATTGTAACTTCACCATCTATAAGAGAAACTGAAATCGTTATGCTTAAAGAGTACATATCTATTCATCATCAGCTTTACATAGATTTATTTTCTTATTTAAAACCAAAAGGTCACTTTGTGACTCATTTGCCTTCAATGATTCGCGAATATGGTCCTCTGATACATCTATGGAGTATGCCAGGGTAGAGAAAACATTCAGAGTTAAAGGGGATCGTTGTCTCTACAAGTTCGAAAAGAAACCTTCCTTTGACTGTTGCAATAAGAATCCAGTTACGTTTATGTTTTAGGATATAAAATTTTAAATATACATCGACACAGTTAAATATTGTTCCCAAAGAGAACTATGCAATACCTGCTTCGTTATTAAATAAAATTACATCAGGGGCTAAAAATATTACAGATAATAGTTTGAAATATATAATTATTGATGGAAAAAAATATCAGCAAAATACAGTGTTTTTGTTAAAAATTAATGACGATGTTGAAGGTGTTGGAATTTTCCCACAATTTAGTAAAATTAATAAAATTTTTGAAATTAATAGTAGAGTATATTTTTATGTAAATACTTTAATGAATAAGAATTTTAACGAAGATTATCATGCGTACAACGTGTTCGATAACAATGTTCCTGAAAAACTTATTGCTCAAGAAGAAATTCTTAATCCTATTCCGTGTTTATATGTAAAAAAATTAACGAATATTATGTAGCTTGCAGATACGATTTCTAATAATGTTAATAATATAAAAAATTTTTGTTTGTAAAATTAATTAAAATATAAAATATTTTGTTAATATTATTTTTTTCATTATAACCTCAGAATCATAACTTCTTGGTAAAATTTTGGTTGATATAGAACAAAATGCAGTTTACAATTGGTACATAAAGTCTTTTTATGAAACTCGTTAGAGCCCTCACCTTCAGTTCGTGTCATCAACTTCTCGTTTAATAAAATCCTTTCCCTCATATGTTGAAGAATGTTGTATTTTCTCCTTCTAACTTTTATTTCCGCTATATATATATATATATATATATATATATATATATATATATATATATATATATATATATATATATATATATATAGGGGTGTCCACGTGAAGTGTACATGAAAAAAATAGAATTCCTCCAAACTTTGCTTTGACTAGCCTTGATTCTGAGTCAATGCCTCTGAGATACAGGAGCTCAAAGATGTCCAAAAACGTTATTTTCGCAAAAATAGGGCTTTTTTAATCTTAAATAACGCAAAATCTGTACTTCTGAACGAAAAAAGTCATAATACCTTTTTGTTAAGAAACTTGGCCAATTTTTTAAAAAAATTTTCATATTGGCCTTCAAACTCTTTTTAAGACCCTTTTCGGCCCTTTTTTGGACAAAAATAGCCCTAAATACAACAGCGACCTTTTTCTACCTTGTAAATATGAAAATTGAATTCCCCGGTAAAAAATATACACGAAGTCAAGTTTTTAGAGTGGTCGAACAGAAATTGTTACCTCTATAGCCTTAATTCCAGAAAATCCCATGATAGTATGCAGAAACGCAGCTTTTGAAGTTTTTCTGTCATTTTCAAACATCTGCCGTAATTCGGATTCTCAATATAATATGATGTTTGACCTTGTAACTCAAAGGCCTCTCCAAGACCTTTTAGTTGCAAGATCAAAAACCTTTGTAGGACGTTTGGAACCAAAGATACAATAATTTAAGGGTTGTCTATTTTTCAAAGTAGACAAATGGAATACATAGTAAATTACGTAGAAGAAAATTCAACTCCGTAAACCAAAGGCATGGTCGCGAGTTTATTATTCATAAAAATAAAAAATTTTTTCTTTTATTTTGTAGATCAAAACTGAGTTTTGGATGCTGAAATTATTTTCGAATTGATTTATTCAGCAGTTATTGAGTTTCTATTTGTTTTGGTCACGGAAATGAATTGAACGTCATTTCAGTTTTATGATTATCTTATCGGTAGCTTGGTTAGTAAACTGATAGTAAATGGGTATATTTTTTTTGTATCCTTTTATTGGTTAAGTCGTATTCCGACATGTATCCATTAAATGGGTATATATATAATCATTGCGCATCATTTTAGCTTTATGTTAAGGCGATGTAAAGCAGACACTATATCTGTACTCATGAATATTAACTATCTTTTTGATTTTACTGCAGAATTTTAGAAGAAGAAAAGCATTAGCTTGTAGTATGTATATGAAGATTATTCAGTTAAATTTTTGAGTAAATTCATTCATTAGTTTTTAAGAATTTCTTGTGCTACCTCGTAAAATTGTAAACTAATATATTAAAACCCAAAATTCTCAATAACTAATGAATAGATTTATTTAAAAATTTAACTGAACAATCTTTATATAAAAGCTAAAGCATTTTTTTTGTTAAAGGCTATAGGCGGGTTACCATAGTGAAATTGCCCCCTCTTAAAATCCTTATGGCTCATGTATCATTTGCTGGAGGTTGAAAAAAAACTCCCACACACCAATTTTCAGCCCTCTAACCCTTGCGCATGCGCAGTGAAGTCAGAATAAGTGTTTTTTCGACTTTATTTTATTTTGACGTCCTTTTACATGGAAGACTCTTGCAAAAATATACAAGGGTAGGTTATTGTATGGCAATTAACCAAACATTTTTGCAGATTACATAACCTTAAATATCAACCTTAAAATTGATATTTAAGATTTAAATCGTTACTTTCACACCCTCGCTATTAAGGTGCCAGATTTGAAATTGATTTTTTAAATATATTTTTACCTCTTATTAACGATAGTTATATTAGCTAAAAAAAAATGGTGTGCCACCCTGATTTTCTCAAAAAACCGATATTTTTGCACTTTTTTTGTATTTCCTATAGGTTATGTTACAATCTAAGAATCCAAACAAAGATTTTTAGTGTATTTTATTCCCCTCTTTACGACGGTACTATTAGTTTTAAGGATAAAAGGCATTTGACCCTTATTTTTTGCAAAAAATCAACTTTTTTGCACTTTTTCATATTTTTTATAGGTTATGTTATAAGTTAAGAGCTTGAATGACTTTTTTTTGCGTATTTTTTGACCACCAAAAAAAAAAAGCTACCACTACTACTATTACTACTACTACTTCTACTACTACTACTACTAATAATAATAATAATAATGATAATAATAATAATAATAATAATAATAAAAATAATAAAAATAATAATAATAATGGGCAGTTGAATACCCTTACTTATAATAATTCTCGTAGAATCTGAAATCTAGAAAAATCCAAATTAATTTTATAGAAAGATAATTTTTCTGCATTTCGCTATCAAAAATAAATTTTAAAATGAACAATTTGTTACATTAATAATTCTCTTTCCAATAATGTTAATATTATTTCAATACTATCAAATGAGGTTGAATAATAAATCAAATAAGGTTCAGTAATAAATTAAGGATTTACTTCAAAGAAAATTAGTCTCTTTATTTATATAAATGTATTATTTTCTATTTGAATTAGGATACACATCTGGATAGTTTTTTAAGCATAACAAATGTTCATAATAGGAACTTTTTTTACTCATCATCGTCACTGTCTTCATTAATACATACTTGTATTTTATCATTAAGAAACATTTTAGAAAGAATTTCAGCTGGTCTTATGATTTTTGATAAATATCTTCCATGTGAAAGATAATATACTATTGCAGCAACGTGCGCACAACATCCAACAGTGCGGTTACCATTGGGACAATCGCAACAATATCTGAGGATACTGGAATAACCAATACCATTTGGTTTATATTCAACGAAGCATTTGTATTGTTTTTTATTTACATGTCTTGATTGAACTTCGAATTTAAGAATATTTTTATGTTCTATGGAATATCCTAGTTTCAAATTATTATCTGAATCTAACATTTCTGCTAGGTATGATATGGTCTGTTTAAGTTGATATGATCCTGTAAAAAGAATTTTCAAATCTTTTTCTGTTAATTCAGGAAAATCTGGTAAATCAGTCGAAGTTATGATCTGAAATGGTAATTTACGACGACACCATCTTTTTTCTGCCACTAATTCTGCTAGTGTGTTTTCAATATTCCTTCTCGATTGCATGGTATTAAATATTTCATTTTGAATGTCATGATCAGAATCTAAGCGTTTGCCAAATAAATTATTTAAATAGCAAGCAATTCTGCAATACAATCTAGTATCCTTCACCATTTTATTGTCAAGTTTGTGATCTAATAATCTGAATTTTTTTTTCAATTCCATGTACTGCTTCAACAGCCCACCTTATTTTTGTTACGAATCGTGTTTCATTTGATTCTTGTGCTGAAAATTGTGATTTTGAACCTTTGAGTTCAGGCATCAGAACAATATAACCCATATCTTCTAATTTCTTTTTAATATCTCGAAAGCCTCTGTCTAGAACAAAAATATCGCCTTTGCGGAGCAATTTCTGTAAAATTACTGGCATCGTTTCAAATATTTTCATTAAAATTGCAGCATCATTCATGTTAGCGAGATAAGGTCCTAACTGGTCAACAACATAGCCATTTGTTGAACATATTGTAAAGGGTTTATTGAGAGGAACTTTTTTGACCTGAATAGGATTTTCTCTGATACTCATTATTAGAGCTTTTCTCATGCCTTATATAAGTTCCATCACAAATCAAAATAAGTTGGTTGCCTGGATATAATTTTTTCGTCATTTGAGAAGTTTGGTTTTCAATCAAGTCATTTCTGTCTGCATTTTTTAATCCAAAATAATTTGGTAACACGTCTTTTTCAAAAGATGATAAGACTGAATGACAAAAACGAGATACTTGTTCGCTCTCGATATCAAATATTGAAGAAATAACTTGATTAGAGTTCCCTGTACGCATTTTAAATAAAAATACTACGATGGCTTGAATCACTGTTCTTGCACAGGAATCTTTAAGAGAAGTGAGTTGTAATTTAAGTTGGATGATCTGTGCCCAAGATAATCCGGTAAACACTTTTAATTTTTTTTCTAGCATAACAAACTCGGCTACTTTATTTAATAACCTTTCATCTGTTTTTGCAGATATTGTACTTAGTATTTTTGATAATTCATTAACATCTAATGTACTACTGGTGGAAAAAATTTTCATTTTATTCAATTCATCTTCTTAAAATATTTTTTTAATTATATGATCAGAACAGCATCTATTGCCATTTGGAATAAATAAGTTAATTTTACTGAAAACTTGAATTCTTGCTTCAAAAGGCACTAACATTATATATGTGCGTTTATTGTATCCACAAATAAAACAATACTTATGTGTTGCAATCGTTCTTTGCATTTGTAATTCTATGAATTCTGGTTCTTCTTTTTCATCAACTTTGTACAATGAATCTGTATTTGTCTGAGATGATGAACTGATACTTATTTCAGATAATGATTCCGAAATATTAGATTTTTGAGAGAAAACATTTTCTGCAGTATCATCAGATATTTCAATTTTAGAGCTTGACATTTTTTTTACCACTTGCTTTCTATACGGATCACACATTACATCATTAATGAAAATATCTTCTCTGACAGATACTACTTTTGCATATTCTAGTTCTGTTTCGCATTGAATTGCTTTTTTTCGACCACTTATTTTTCTTAAATAAATATTGCATATAGAACATTTTCGATCATCATATTTCATTTTTTTGTTAGCATTTCCTTCGCTATTAGATGCCATGTCTACTATTATCCAACAAAAAAATCACTTCTGAAACAACAAAAAATAAACAAATGTTTTTAAAAATCTAAATAATTTTCATATCTATATAAATTTTATTATCCTTTGTTAAAAACTTGTTAATTGTTTTAACAAACTATTTAAAACAGTTATCGTGAATAAATATAAAAATTAATAATGTCGCTAAGTACCTCAAAGATCCCAATTTTAACTTGGAGTTTTAGTTTTCAATCACACAAACATTATATAATTTTTTATGATAAAGCTTAACCGCTCAAAGCTTCTCAGAGTAATTATCAATCATTCCACCGAAATCATGCAACACACATGAATAAAGCTATATACAAAAGGTTACAAATAAAATAAAAACAAATTGATAAAACAAAAAGCCTTAACTTTCACATAATCTCAACATTTAATATCTGAATGTCAAATCTATGTTTCAAGCGTATATTTGCAAATAGAAAAATATTTTTAAAAATATATTGTTTTTCAATTTTTAAATCTAAAAAAGATAGAACAAATCTACACAAAAATCTAAATAATTATCATATTTATATAAATAAATAATTTCATTATCCTTTGTTATTATTATTATAAAATGTAATATAAAATTGTAAAAAACATTAGCAAATTACCACTTTGTAAACTTACTGTCAAAAACTTGTTAATTGTTTCAACAAACTATTTAAAGCAATAATATAAGAGACAAGAGCAAAAACAAAACAGGACTCTTCATAGCTTTTGTATTGACATTCTGACTTATAAAATATATATATACATATAACCATATATCCAGGTACGCTGCTAATAAATATTATAATTTAACACTTTTGGATCAAAATAATATGAAGATACTACAAAAAGTGCACAGAAACTTGTGGCATACAATCTTTGCAGTTACTCACTTTATTATTCATTACATATAAATAAAGAAATTCATATGGAAATATAAGTTTGAATTTATAAACGTAACTCAATTAACGATTGTATCATCTGTCCTGTGGGCACTTACTCTATAGTACACATATATACACACACATACTCCCTACTAACGTACGGGTATACACCCAGGGGGGGTTGCTCTAGAAAATTGCACAACTCTGTATCACAGAGACAGAAGATATGAAATCAATGTGCTGAACAAAGATAGCATATATCGATGTATTAAGTTTATCGCTTCGGAGCAACCCCCCAGTAGTACGCGTGTAAGTACATTCGCACTAGTAAACATATATAAGTGCCACGCGCAACTAGCGGTGCGCATAACTAGCGCCGAATCGTGTGCTCTGGTCGCAGTGTACAAAGTCCGTCACTGTGTTCGCAACCTTTAGAAAGATAAGTTTTCTATCTTCTGATTCCAAGGTGACTGTATCGCTTATTGAATAGACCAAGCCTACAAATCTATTTTCTAGTGGTTCTTATTTCTACCTCGACTACCATCTCCGAGCACGAAGAATCCGAAGTTCTATTTCTTATCATGATAGAGACGAAGACAGAACGAGGTTTAAGTATCAATTGTTACTTGAGTCGGGTCTATAAATTCGGGCCATAGATCCAAAATTAGGCTTGAACTCATAGTCATGTCTTGAGTATTAAGTATCACTTAAAATTAAAGTATTGTTACTTGAGTATCAGCTGTTACTTCAATTAAGTGTTAAATTGAGTGTTGTTTGAAGTAACAGTTGATGCTCAAGTAACGATACTTAAGTTTTAAGTCATACGTAATACTCAAGTTACGACTATGAATTTGAGCCTTACAGTCGATGTGTGTGCACAAACTTAAACCTCATTCTGTTTTTGTTTCTCTCACAATGAAACCTCATTCTGTCTTTGTCTGCTTGAGTTTGAGCATCGACTATAAATTCAGGCCAGTTTTCAATGAGATCACTTAGATAAACAAAAACTATGACTCGCATTTAGAAATGTAGCTTGAGTATCGGTTGTTACTTCAACCTTATTCTGTCTTTTTCTCTCTTATGATCAGAAAAAATGACATTTAAATACGTTTATTGATTCGAACCTATGTATATAAGATTAACCTAAATATATATATATATATGAAATCATCGAAAAAATGAAAAACAGAAAGTAAAATATAATTCCAACCCCTCAGAATATACTGCAACCTGATCATAACGTCAAACAATTGTAGAAATCAGATTGTTCGACAATATTTGAACGTATTATATTAAAAACCTTGATTAAACTGATACCACCATGACAAGCAGAAAAAATTACACATAAAATCGTTATTTCAGCTCTCAACTTTTAGCACGAACTATAAAAAAATCGAGAAAATATCGGTTTTTCTCGATAATCAGGGTTGCAAACTACTTTTTCTTGAAAGTAATAGCACGATTATAACGAGAAAAAAACAAATACGCAAAAAAAAGTCATTCAAGCTCTTAACTTATAACATAACCTATAAAAAATATGAAAAAGTGCAAAAAAGTTGATTTTTTGCAAAAAATAAGGGTCAAATGCCTTTTATCCTTAAAACTAATAGTACCGTCGTAAAGAGGGGAATAAAATACACTAAAAATCTTTGTTTGGATTCTTAGATTGTAACATAACCTATAGGAAATACGAAAAAAGTGCAAAAATATCGATTTTTTGAGAAAATCAGGGCAGCACACCATTTTTTTTTAGCTAATATAACTATCGTTAATAAGGGGTAAAAATATATTTAAAAAATCAATTTCAAATCTGGCACCTTAATAGCGAGGGTGTGAAAGTAACGATTTAAATCTTAAATATCAATTTTAAGGTTGATATTTAAGGTTATGTAATCTGCAAAAATTTTTGGTTAATTGCCATACAATAACCTACCCTTGTATATTTTTGCAAGAGTCTTCCATGTAAAGGGACGTCAAAATAAAATCGAAGTCGAAAAAACACTTATTCTGACTTTACTGCGCATGCGCAAGGGTTAGGAAGCTGAAAATTGGTGTGTGGGAGTTTTTTTTCAACCTCCATCAAATGGCACATGAGCCATGAGGATTCTAAGAGGGGGCAATTTCATTATGGTAACCCGCCTATAGCCTTTTGCAATAAAATCAAAAGATAGTCAATGAGTACTGATGTGATGTTAATTTTACATACCCTTAAAAAAAACAGTGTTAATTGCTATTTTCTGATACTAACAAGGAGAGTGCATTGCATTTGGGTCCTGAATTTTCTTCTTACTTTGGGATATTTTTTCTAACATAAAATCATGAAAAAAGCCGCGACCATTCGGTCTAACGCTCGATTTTTTTTCGAGTTATGAGCAGTTATGTCTAAATTTTAAAATAATGTGTATCTGCTTTATAGCTGTACATTTTTTCGAACTACTTATTCTAAAAGGTTTTTACTAATTGCATATTAAAGTTAAGATTAAAACCTTTCGATTAAAAAAAGACACGTTCAAAAAGCTCAAGTTATTTAAAAGTTATGAAGGAATGAATATTAAGATTTTAGACTAAAATGCAGCATTAATTTTCTATACATATTTTTATGCTAAATATTTGCGGTATTTGTATTCATTCATAACTTTCGAACAACTTAAGCTTTTTGAACGCGTCTTTTTTTCAATCAAAAGATTTCAATCTCAACTTTAAAACGCAATTAATAAAAACCTTGTAAAATAGGTAGTTCAAAAAATGTGTAGCTATAAAACAGATACATATTTTTTTATAATTTAGATAAAACTGCTCATAACTCGGAAAAAATTGAGCGTTAGCCCGAATGGCCGCGGTTTTTTTCATGATTTTATGTAAGAAAAAATATCCTAAAGTTAGATGAAAATCCGAGACCCAAATGCAATGCACTCTCCTTGTGAGTTTTCAAAATAAGAATGCTACAATTGTTAAGTTTTCATCATCTATTCTAAAAATTAGCATGTTTACAAAATGTATTAAAACCAGCTCATAATTCATATTGAAGCAGAAAGTCACAAAGCACGTTGAAACAGAAAAGTAGTGAAATTTTAAGGAATCTATATGATAAATTAAATAAATAAATCAAAAGCATTATCAACATATTATTTACTATACAAGTATGTAATACAATACATATATTCATATGTTACAAATTATTAATGATAAATGTTCCAAAGTGGAAATAAATGAAAATAATGTTGATGTATGTTGCATTATTTTCAAAATTTACAAAAAAAATTCAGAATATCTTCATAAAAAATATGAACACGTAAACTAAATTCTTGAAAATTTCATATCATCTAAAATATTTGATTTTTTAAAATATTTTTCGACAATTCGTGGAATTCTTCTTCTATAGAATTTGAATATATTTTTGAATTTAAACCATTTTTTGAGGAAATAATAGCATGTTGCAGTCGCAAATTCAGCACTCTGCTTTTATTCTTAAATCGCTGATTCAATTTTCTTTCGCTAGCTTTATATTCTCCAGTAGGTGAAAATATGAAATCAACCTTTTTAAAATTACTATTGGTTTTAAACCAATTGTGAAGTGCTTTTGACGTTAAAATTTGTTTGTCAGGTGAAAGTCGTAAGCTAGCTAATCCTGCTGCCCGTTTAACAGCACCACCAAGTCCATCGCATGGACCTTTTCCATGAGCCATTTCCATGAGAGAAAATTAGAAGATTTGTAAAATCTCATGTATAGAAAACGTGATTTGTAAACTAAAAAGTGAAACCTAACCTAAACTCCGAGGTCGCCTTAAGGACTTTCAGACGTTATTAAATTAACCTCTAAAATTAAATATTTAAAGATTAAAGCGACCCGACTTTTAGATAAAAATCACAGAAAATATCACTGACGAAAATTTTATGAAATGGTGAGAGGAATAACGTCCTAAATCGGCTTTGCGCATAAGAAGTTCCTCATCAGTGTTGGTTTCCGAAGGATTCTGCGCTCATAGTTCATGACTGAAGTACACATAGCGCCGCGTGGTGTCTTGACTAGAAAACTTTAGCGCAATGCAATGCGATTTAAAATTTTTCGTTAATCTTACACAAGATGATTAAAAAAACATAAATAGATATTAAACATATAGTATATTGTGTTTACATCAAAAACTTAATTTTAAATCATTTATTGACGTATACATAAGTAAACAAAATATATATATATATTTTTTTTTTCGCCCTGTTGGCCCGGCGCAGCCTGACTTGGCCTAGCACCGCATCCTTCACCACCTCTGTGTGAGGATGTTCCTTATCCCCCTTTTTTCCTATGTTTTTATTCCTATTTTTTTTCTATTATCCTATCTCTTTTTCCTAAGCTACCTAGTATAAACCCACATCCCCGAGAAATCTCTGACTGCCGCGTTCCAAGAGCAGTCGGTAAGTAGATATCTACGGTCGGTTCCCGCATTTGCCCAGGCTTTTTAGACCTGTGACGTGGGAAAAACTCCCCCAGGAGAAAACCCACGCCAGAAACATTAACCCATCGCACTCAGAGATTCTTTTTCCGATGAAAAAAAGCCTGAAAAAATTTCAGGTGTTTTCACCGGGAATCGAAGCCCCGACCGTTTGGACCGAAAGTGTAGAGACCGTATAAGGCGTGCGCCTTAGCCGGTTACGCCACTGACGGTCCTACAAAATATATTATTTTAGAAGTTTTAATAAATGTTTTTTAAGAAGAACAATCAAAAACTTACAAAATCCAATAATTGATTTCAAAAACTCAGTTTTCCGCGTTTAAATTTAGGACATTATTCCTCTCACCCGACGAAATATTATTGAATATTGAAAGAAGTTGATTGTAAGTATGTTGACGGGATCAGGTACACTTTCAGCATGAACATACCTTGTTTCAAATCTGGAGAACTTAAAATTCCTTTGTTCTTACATAAACATTTTGCTACTTTTATCATTCTCTGAGTGACATCAAAATTTTCTAAAATGATTTCATAAGTCCAGTCTGGCGGTAATAGGGTCAGTATTTGAATTCTTTGATTTCTTGACAAATCTTCACGGGCTAGTTGTTGCTTTAAATGATTAAATAATGATAATTGTAACACAGCTGTAGTGTCTAATGATCTTGAAGTAGAATCTGTTTCATTAGGTGTCATTACTGTATTTTGCGAGCTTAGTGTAGATGGAAAAGTAGAGCTTGTGCCATCTGAACTTTGTAAGTCTATTTGTGAAGTGCATAGTTTCGCAACAAAAGTTTCTGTATTCACTGTTTTTATTATATTTACTTTTTCATTTATTGGACTTAGCGTTCGCTTTTTCTTTTCGGGAACATTTTCATTACCTAAATGTTCATAGAAAAATATCATTTTACTTTTATTACAAAAATAAATTATGAACTTCATTATTAACCTTTAGAGGACGGGGATTTGGGTTTACTGTTTTCTCTCACTTTTCTATAGAAATCGAGTTTTTGTGATGTCTCATATCTCAAAACTAACACATGTAAAGGGTCGATCATGGGCATGGCCCGTATAGGGGCCATCCCGTCCTCTAAAGGTTAAGGCATAAGGTAAAAGTCCCAGTGACTGGACGTGTCTCTCTAACTGGATACTCCTATAAGATGAATTTATTCTTTAAGAGGATATCGTAGTTATCCCCTCCTAGTAATATTTTTATTCAAAGTTCATGAGTAAATGGTGCATCAAATCATATTCTTTCACTACAGAAAGAAAATTAATTAGATTAATCCTGAGTGCGGACGACTCAAGAAATTTATTAAAATATTACACATAAAAAGTTATGAACAAATTTTGAATATATAGTATTTTGAGGTTAGGTTTATCAAGCTTGATATCTAATTTTCATTCAAAGTTCATGAAAAAATAACAAGTCTAAGTGATTTTTTTTTTTAACAAAAATGATTGAATTAATCTAGCTTTAGCGCGGACAAGTCATTATATTTGTCTAAATTGTCAATTTAAAGAGATGTCAATCCGATAAAAAAAGCAAAAATCGATTCTAACAACTCCAACATCCCGAGCTGTATAGTTAAAATTATTGAATACTTTAAATCGTTTCAATTTCTTCAAATAATAAGTTTGATACATAATATAAAATTCTTCGTTTGATAGTAAAAAAATTTGTTTGAAGTGTAGCGTGACGATTCAAAGTCTAATACATATGACCTCTTAACCATACTGGTAGGAATAACACGTAAACTCGTAAGCTTATTATTTATTGAATTTCAATTTTTTTTTGGTAATACAAGAATTTATATAATACATGGAATGTTTAGAATCAATTAAAAACATTGAATTAATGATAAAAATTTATAATTTATCGAAAATTGTATTGTTTATGTAACGATGCAATATTTTAAATGATTGCCGGGGAGCTGAACGTGCATGCAGCTACCGGTACAGTTGAAAGGCTGAGTAGTTATTGGTACGTGACCTTGTTTCAAAACATGAATGATTCATAACATATAAATATGATATTAACCCTACTGGAAAATCTCAAATGAGATCTCATGCCAAAATCTCATTTTACAATATTTTTGATTTTGACGTGTTTAAAATCATCGATTAGGAAATATTTTTAAAAAATTCAGACTTAAAAAATTTTTTCGATTTTTTGGACTTTGAAATATTTTAGTGGGTCCAAATTTTAGAAAAAATATTCTAAGTCTGAATTTATCAAAAATAGTCCTCAATCGGTGATTCCATACGTACATCCCAAAATAAAAAGTAATGTGAAATGAGATTGTGGCATGAGATCTCATTTGAGATTTGTTAGTAGGGAACATATTTTACTCTAGTTTTGTTTCCGCTAGACGCTTAAGTTTGCAGTCACTGTGATATTTACGTTAATAGACCAAATATACTATCTGCCTAGCTGACTAATAATAACTTATTAACCCTCTGTAGTCATATGGGAACAAATCGGACAATCCAAAAATTTAATGCAAAAACTTTATGGAAAAAGCTTATGCAACAATTGCTATTTTTTATACGTTAATATAATTTTCTGATTTTGAAACCGTAATATTTAAATTCCAACGAAAATTTCGCACCAAAATAATATTCATATCAATATAAATTAAAGTAATTATATGGAATCTATGAACAATTTAAATAGCGAAAACCATATTTATACCTCTGTGGCTTTTACGTCACTGAGCAAAGGTATCATCACAATGGTTTAAGTTAATACATTAACCAGGATATGAATCTCAGATATAGGTTTTGAATATTACATATAAAATAATAAAATCTATGTTTTAATCTTTTTTTGAATAGAGCTTATCATTTAAAATATTTACTGAGACTTAAATTCATAATTAATATTCAAAGATTGAGTATAGTTTATAAATACAAACTTTATTATCATTGAATACAGGTATACATTACAAAGATAAAGATAAACGAATATCTCAAGAATCAAACTTTAAAGAAAACTTCTCATAAACGTTTAATTCCATATCAAGCAGGAGTCCTGCAGGAAGAAACCAAATATTTAATGAAAAATGTTTTCAATCAATGATTATATTTCTAAGTAAATTTAATTAAATTTTAGTATCCCACAGAAAATATCTCCAAGTTATGCATACTAAGATTTTAATCATCAATTTCATTAAAATCTTCAATCTTTTTTATATCATTAATGACATAGCATATTTTTCTTTAATTTAAATATTTAAAGAAATAATCTACAATTTTATTTTTGATTCATCAAAAATTATAATTTTATTACTAACTTATGAGCATAAATGCTATTTTAAATGACTAAATTTTTAAAAATGTTATGAAATAATAATAACTTATAGTTTTCTTGATTATTTTTTATTTTACAAAATATCCTATTTTTCATCGTAAGTCGCTTAATTGACCCACCTCACTGTCATAATAACCAAGTATTAACCGATTAAAGACCCATATCTGAGATATGGTCCATGCAAGTAAAACTTAACAATTAACTTCAAAAATTAAAAAATTTATCTAAAACTAAAATATTTACTTTCTACACTAATTCAATAAAAAATGTTTGTAGAAAAAATATTAAATAAAATATCAAAGTTATGATAAAAATTAAGAACTAGGATATTTACACTTAGAATTTAAGTATCGTTACTTGAGTTTCAGCTGTTACTTAAATTAACACTCAATTGAAGTAACAGCTGATTCTCAAGTAACGATAGTCAAGTTTTAAGTCATACTTTATACTTGAATCACGACTATAAATTCGAGCCTATGTGCACATATACAACTAATAATAGCGCTGGACAAAGTATATAATTGTTCAGACTTTGATTATATATACACCCATTTACTATCAGTCTACTGACCGAGCTACCGATAATATAATCATAAAATTGAAATGACGCTCAATTCATTTCCGTGACCAAAACAAATAGAAACTCAATAACTGATAAATCAATTTGAAAATTATTTTAGCATCAAAAACTCAGTTTTGATCTACAAAAAAAAAGAAAAAATTTGTTTATTTTTATGAATAATAAATTCGCGACCATGCCTTTGGTTTACGGAGTTGAATTTTCTTCTACGTAATTTACTATGTATTCCATTTGTCTACTTTGAAAAATAGACAACCCTTAAATTATTGTATCTTCGGTTCCAAACGTCCTACAAAGGTTTTTGATCTTGCAACTAAAAGGTCTTGGAGAGGCCTTTGAGTTGCAAGGTCAAACATCATATTATATTGAGAATTCAAATTACGGCAGATGTTTGAAAATGACAGAAAAATTTCAAAAGCTGCGTTTCTGCATACTATCATGGAATTTTCTGAAATTAAGGGTGTAGAGGTAACAATTTTTGTTCAACCACTCTAAAAACTTGACTCCGTGTATATTTTTTACCGAGGAATTCAATTTTCATATTTACAAGGTAGAAAAAAAGGTCGCTGTTGTATTTAGGGCTATTTTTGCCCAAAAAAGGGCCGAAAAGGGTCTTAAAAGAGTTTGAACGTTTTCGGACAACTTTGAGCTCCTATATCTCAGAGGCATTGACTCAGAATGATCTGAAAAAATACATGAAAACTCAGGGAACCAAAACAAACTTTTAGGCAAAGTTTGAAGGAATTCTATTTTTTTTTTTCATGTACACTTCACGTGGACACCCCCATACATATAGATTCATCAAAAAAATTCAATAAAAATTCGTTTTAAATTAAGAAAAAAATGTTAGGCTTAATATTTCAAATCATTAACTTCAAAAATAAAAAATTAAAAATAATAAATTATTATTTTATAAAATATTTACTCAATCGAATCAATTATTTTGTTACAATAACCATTTTATGTTAAAAATTAAAAAAAATAAAGTACACAGTGAAAAAAAGAGTATAGCTGGATAAGTACGTTAAAATGGCCTGTCCTTCGATTTTTTTAGAATTTGGTCTATTTATTTATCATGTCAAAAGACTCCGAACCTGAAAGTTACAGCTCGCTAGACTCAAAATTGGCATCCTAACCTCAAAAAATGTGATTTTCAGTTTTTTAAGCATATCTCTGCGTATTTTTAACCAATTTGGGTGATTCGAAATCGAGATTAAAGGGAATCATAATGCGCACATAAGCTTATTATTTTTAAAGGTTTTTGAAACCAAAACATAACCTAAAAGTTCGTTTGAAAATTTCTAAGTTGCGTAGAAAAAAAACTATTGTTTGGATTTTTTTTTAGTTCACCTCAAAGTCTTCTTTTCATTTGAATTTAGTACCATAAATTTTTTCAGATTCCTTGAAAGGGTGGAAAGTAGTTGAAATGATGAAAAACTCAAATTTCCACTCATTTTTGGGATTGTTAGAGTATTTAAACAATTTCAAAGTACAATTTATGATGAAAAATGAGTTCAACGACCCAAAATACCCTTTAATATGAGTTTTTGGTTACATTTTTCCACAATATATTGCTCAAATGTCGAAAACTAACCTCAAAAAACGCGTTTTGATATTGCATACGACGTAAAAACTCACGTTATCTCGGTAATGATCCAAGGTGTTGACTTAATGTTTATTGAAAACATCATTTTTTCTTCAAAAATGCTATATTATTAATGACATAAAAATTCACATTTTCCATATTTGACACAGTGCTTTTGATGTTAAGCTAAACACTTACCTTTAAAATAAGTTATCTACCAACAAATTCGTTTAGATATAATGGTAAGTCACGTTTCTGTTGAATAAGTGAGAGTATATGCGCGAAAAAAATAAAATAAAAAACGCTGTCAACTGTCTTATTTGATAAATGAAAAAGCAAATCAATAGATCGTGCAAATTTTGGAACATATCCATCGAGTACTTCTTAAATAAGCTTTTTTTTTCATTATATTATTATTTTTTTTTAATGCCAAATTTAATTATGAAACTTTATTAAGATGTGCTTTATAAAAATATTAGGAAATATTACTGGTAAATCATTTTTTATATTAGAATTACATTTTAAAAAATAAAGTCTAATTACTCGAACTTAAACAACTCTAAAGCACTGCGCTAAGGCAGTTGACAGCGTTTTTTATTTTATTTTTTTCGCGCATATACTCTCACTTATTCAACAGAAACGTGACTTACCATTATATCTAAACGAATTTGTTGGTAGATAACTTATTTTAAAGGTTAGTGTTTAGCTTAACATCAAAAGCACTGTGTCAAATATGGAAAATGTGAATTTTTATGTCATTAATAATATAGCATTTTTGAAGAAAAAATGATGTTTTCAATAAACATTAAGTCAACACCTTGGATCATTACCGAGATAACGTGAGTTTTTACATCGTATGCAATATCAAAACGCGTTTTTTGAGGTTAGTTTTCGACATTTGAGCAATATATTGTGGAAAAATGTAACCAAAAACTCATATTAAAGGGTATTTTGGGTCGTTGAACTCATTTTTCATCATAAATTGTACTTTGAAATTGTTTAAATACTCTAACAATCCCAAAAATGAGTGGAAATTTGAGTTTTTCATCATTTCAACTACTTTCCACCCTTTTAAGGAATCTGAAAAAATTTATGGTACTAAATTCAAATGAAAAGAAGACTTTGAGGTGAACTAAAAAAAAATCCAAACAATAGTTTTTTTTCTACGCAACTTAGAAATTTTCAAACGAACTTTTAGGTTATGTTTTGGTTTCAAAAACCTTTAAAAATAATAAGCTTATGTGCGCATTATGATTCCCTTTAATCTCGATTTCGAATCACCCAAATTGGTTAAAAATACGCAGAGATATGCTTAAAAAACTGAAAATCACATTTTTTGAGGTTAGGATGCCAATTTTGAGTCTAGCGAGCTGTAACTTTCAGGTTCGGAGTCTTTTGACATGATAAATAAATAGGCCAAATTCTAAAAAAATCGAAGGACAGGCCATTTTAACGTACTTATCCAGCTATACTCTTTTTTTCACTGTGTACTTTATTTTTTTTAATTTTCAACATAAAATGGTTATTGTAACAAAATAATTGATTCGATTGAGTAAATATTTTATAAAATAATAATTTATTATTTTTAATTTTTTATTTTTGAAGTTAATGATTTGAAATATTAAGCCTAACATTTCTTTCTTAATTTAAAACGAATCTTTATTGAATTTTATTGATGAATCTATATGTATGGGGGTGTCCACGTGAAGTGTACATGAAAAAAAAAATAGAATTCCTTCAAACTTTGCCTAAAAATTTGTTTTGGTTCCCTGAGTTTTCATGTATTTTTTCAGATCATTCTGAGTCAATGCCTCTGATATATAGGAGCTCAAAGTTGTCCGAAAACGTTCAAACTCTTTTAAGAGTCAGCTGTATACCGACACAGTTACCTGTTTTATCGAATCTATTTAAAATTTATTTTTTATAAAAACTAATAGCTTCAGGCAGAAATAAAGAGATGGTTCCGATTCGTGTAATAGAAAGCAATATATTCTCTGATAAGAATAATTTAATTCCACCGCTTTATTTTCAAGAAAACTTGGAATAACTTGAAAATCCCATTATTTGATACTAATTTCTAATTTTTTAAGTTATTCCATTTTTTAAAAAACGAAGCAATAAAATTAATTCATACTAATCAAAGAAAATATTACATTTTATTAAACACATCGAAACCATCTCTTTATTTTTGCCTCTTGTTGCTAATTTTGGGAAAAAAGACAATTTTTTAATTAGAAAAGGACAGAGATACAGCGGACTCTTAAGACCCTTTTCGGCCCTTTTTTGGGCAAAAATAGCCCTAAATACAACAGCGACCTTTTTTTCTACCTTGTAAATATGAAAATTGAATTCCTCGGTAAAAAATATACACGGAGTCAAGTTTTTAGAGTGGTTGAACAAAAATTGTTACCTCTACACCCTTAATTTCAGAAAATTCCATGATAGTATGCAGAAACGTAGCTTTTGAAATTTTTCTGTCATTTTCAAACATCTGCCGTAATTTGGATTCTCAATATAATATGATGTTTGACCTATAATTTTCAAAGTTAAAATTTTAACATAAAAATTTATGAATAATACAATATTTTAAATAATAAAATTTGTAAATTTTACAAATTTTTTTGTGTTAAAATATAATGATTGAAATGATGATTAGATATTTAATAATGACTTTCTCGTACTTTTTTCATAATTTTATGTAAGAAAATATAACTCAAAGTTAGGAGAAAATCTGAGATCTAAATATCATGGACTCCTTGTTAGCAGAAATTAATATTTACAAACTAAAATTTACCTTGCATTTAAGGCATTTTTATTGCATGAAATAATAATAATGCTAATATATAATTATTAAAAGTATGAGATTATTTGAATAACTAACTAGGAGAGTGTCACACCTTCGGATCACGGATTTTGCTCAAACTTCGGGATAAGTTTTCAGATGATAAAATATGGAAAAAGCTAAAGTTATAGTCATAAATACTCAATATTTCCCTAGTTACAGGCAATTAAAGAAAATCACTAAAAAAGTTACTAGATTTTTAAACGCATATAGTTCTTTAGCATTGATAGCCACAAGCTTGAAACTTTTTTTAAATAAAAGCTGAGCTCAAATCCTTTCGAAACAGTAGTTACAGCATGTAAAAATATTATTTTTTCCCAAAGTTAGAGCGTGATAAACATTGGACCTGATTTTTTTTTAAAAAACATTAATTAATAATAAAAACTGAAATTAGGTCCAATCCTTATTACGCTCTAACTTTGGGAAAAAATAATATTTTGATATGCTGTAACTACTGTTTCGAAAGGATTTGAGCTCAGCTTTTATTTAAAAAAAGTTTCAAGCTTGTAGCTATCAATGCTAAAGAACTATATGCGTTTAAAAATCTAGTAACTTTTTTAGTGATTTTCTTTAATTGCCTGTAACTAAGGAAATATTGAGCATTTATGACTATAACTTTAGCTTTTTCCATATTTTATCATCTGAAAACTTATCCCGAAGTTTTAGCAAAATCCGTGATTCGGAGGTGTGACACTCTCCTAGTAAGTATACACATGTTTGTAAAAATAACAAACTCCGTGTGTTAAATCTACAAAAATTTTTGAGTTGATTTTAAAAGTACACAAAAATTTTTAAATTACAAAAATTTTTATGTTGATTTTACAAATATGTTTGTAAAATTTTAATACAAAAATTTTTGTACAAAAAAAAATTTG
This sequence comes from Anastatus disparis, assembly GCA_017163975.1. Classification (NCBI taxonomy): domain Eukaryota; kingdom Metazoa; phylum Arthropoda; class Insecta; order Hymenoptera; family Eupelmidae; genus Anastatus; species Anastatus disparis. The sequence continues at coordinate 6,531,772 of JAFFSR010000274.1, read as the reverse complement.
ACGAATTACACAAAATTATTTACTGTGTACACTGAAAAAAAAGCCGAACTCACACGCTGCGAAGTCGATTGTTGTGAGTGATTTGGACAACATTCGCAGCTATTAATAACGGAAAATCGCTATATAAGAGTGCGTAACAATATCGCAGCCAATCATTCGAACTTTCTGTATAAAAGATTACAATTGATCGGAGCAGAGCGCTGCGACTAAGCTGCGTTGTGGCTCGCTACGGCTCTCCGTAGTCTACGGCACAGAAAGCTGAATCCAAGCCCAACGACTAAACTGCTTTGTCGCTCGCTACGGCTCTCCGTAGTCTACCGCACAGAAAGCTGAATCCAAGCCCAGCGGCTAAACTGCTTTGTCGCTTGCTCCGTCTCTTCGCATTGAATCATGCAGAAGGCCGAAGGCAAACACTGCGAATAAACTCTGTAGTCGCTCACTACGGTTCTCTGTACTCTAACGTATACAGAAAGCTGAATTCGAACATAGCGATTTATTGCGTGGTCGCTCGCTTTGAATGCCGATCTCAAGCATTGCGACAACGCTTTGAACACGCTTACTTGGTTAATAAATATCATTGAAAAAATGATAATTTTTACTTCCTTTTATATTTTTTTTTAATGTTCATGTAATTATGTGAATACATAATTTTGAACTATTTTCAAAAATTTATAATTTATAAATACAGTTAATGCTTTAATATCTTTGATGATTTTTTTTATTTTCAGATTTATTAGGACATATTTAAAGTTAAATAGTTAAAAAACTATACTAATAAATCTATTAACAAATCTAAAAATAAAACAAATAAAAAATTGAGAAAGAAAAAACTTTTTTTAACAAACAATTTATGTAATTATGGATACTAACATTTATGAAGTTATTACTAAACATTAGATTACCTTAATTATATTGTTCCAAATTTCATACGCAAGTTTTATTCACTTGACGAAAAAGGGAAAATATTTACAGATGATTTTTATGCTATTTTAAATTCTTAATTAATTTAGGTACATAATAAATAATAAATATTTCCAAGTAAAAATACTCAAAACCTGGTAAAACTAAGATTTATTGGTGATATCGTCACTACATATTTACACATGATATCTGATAAAAATATATTTTTACGTTTTCTTCAAAACAAAGTGCGTTTGAAGAAAGAAAATCTTACAATTGATTAAAAATGACTGTTTTTAATACTTTTCCGCAAATTCAGGGGTTTTCAAAAATTTATTCAAATTTTGAATTGCCAATTACTGTTAACATAATTATTTATGGCCCTTTAGACTCAATAAAAGTTGGTTATGTTGTAGTTGGATCTAAATACCGCTATCGAGTAGTAGGAGATAATATTATATTAAAGGCTATAGAACTAGCTTTTAAGAGCATGACGAAGCTGTCCGCCTTCTAATAATATTTCCAATCTTAACTTATGAATAAACGATGCGTTTAATCGAGTTTCTTTGCTACAAAGAAAAAATTTGTAAGATTCAACTCTAGTGCGGACAACTCAAGAAATCCACCAAAATATTATACATACAAAGTTATAATAAAAACTTTCAATATGTCGTATTTTAAGGTTAGGTTTGTCGAGTTTGATATCTAATTTCCAATCCAAGCTCATAAAAAATAAAAAGTCCAAATGATTTTTTATTTTAACAAAAATTATTGTATAAATATAGCTTTAGTGCGGACAAGTCATTATATTTGTTTAATTTAAGAATTTAAAAAGATATTGATAAAATAAAAAAAGCAAAACTCGATTGCTGCAGCTCCGGCATGCCGTTAAAATAGTAATAGCGTTGGAAAAAATTTTTCCTGAGGCTTCGAAAGCTGTATGGCAATTTATTAAATATTATATTTTTAAATGTAATCGTACCACAATTTTCTCTAATGTTGCCTCGCTTATGGATAAACTTGATGATCCATTGAATTTTATTGTGACTAAAAAACAGTGTTTAAAAAAAACTACTCCCTAGTCTTGCCAAATATTATTTAATGAAATTTCATAATTTTTATCATGATGTTAAAATATTCAAATAATATTTATAGTTTGATAAATTTTTTATTTAAATTTAAAGTGCTTTTTATAAGTGCTAAATTGAGAAATAACTAGTTTTAGAAAATATTATTGTATTATACACACACACATATATATATTATGATTCACATTAAAAATATATTAGATTTATAAAGTTGATCTAAGTCTCTTATCGATTAAAAATTATAAAAATTTTCTTGCGTTAATTTTATGTTAATCTGATAAATTATTTCGATAGTCAAACTCATATGTATAAAAACAATTGTGTTCTTTAAAATTTAGACAAATAATGTTTTAAAATTAAGAATTACAATATTATAAGATTCCAATGAAAACTTTTGACTTTTCACAACTTCAACGTTGATTTATATTGAAATTGGTATCGATGGTTGCGATTTTCAATGAATAGCACATTTTGAAATGTTTTTAGAATAAGTTTTGCTTTTCATTTTAGTTATTGAACTTAAATGAAGTCAACACAACTAAAAATTTGGATTTTGAATAAAATTATAATCAATGGAAGAAAATAGAATTATTTATTTTAAAAAAACGCACGCATTGAATATTTCATAAAACTTTCTCCTAATAAATATATATTCTTTTTTAAATAAAAATTATCGTAAAGATAATATATTTTGAAATTTTGGAAAATTTTTAAATTTTCAACGTTTTTGTATTTGAGGAATTAAATTTAAAAAAATTTTATGTGATAAGTGAGTATGTGTGCAAGTGTACACGTATATATTTTAATCAATAAATATGTATATTATAAAAAAATAAAAATTAAAAAAAAAGTTGTTTTATTCAATGTTACTCTATATTTGATAATATACTTGTAAATCCTCAAAAAGCATTAAAATACTGAAAACAATTAGTAGCATATTGCTATTATACATGCAAAAATAATGAATCACAAACATTGCTAGAATTAAGTTAATAAGTAATTAATTTGAATAGAAAAAATAATAAATTTTAAATGATACAGGTTTATGAATACAAAACAGAAAAATAGACATAAAAAATATATTTTTTACACGTACTTTAAATATTTCTTTTCCAGTATAATTTTCAAAGGTAACTTAAATGTGTAGTTTTAAAAATATTAAAATAGTTAATTCAATATAGATTATTCATCGATTATATAAATATAAAAAATTAGGGTAAAAAATTAAACTTAAGAAAAATCGATTTGTTAAAAAATATTTAATTTTAATTATCCAATCTCAGATTGAGAGGTAATAATCTTGAAATGAATTAATAATTTTTTAAGGAAATTCGGTGAGAAAAATACTGTATTCTGAATATAATTCTATACTTTACATAAATAAATGACAAAGTAATTGATTATTTGGAGAAAGGAGTGATATTATCGATTTTAAAAAGATGTTTTTAATATAATTTTATTGTAAATTATTTTCACAGGTAACTTTCTTTACATAATAAATTTTTTTTTAATATTTTCGACATTACACTGAGAACTAGAAAAATTTTCTGGTAAAAATTACAAGGAACAGTGGTAGCATAGTTATAGGCCGCCATTATAGCAAAAAATTCCCATGTTACATAGTAAAATTTACAAGAAAAATAAGAATTTTTATTATATTTCAAACTAAAAAACTAAATTTATTGTAAATCTATAATGAACAGCGCTTTCAATAATTTTCTTAAAATTATATAATTTTTATAAAAAATCACGATTTTTGCATTATACCTCTTAAATAAACTTTAATATAATTATAGAACCATAATTATAAGAAGCAAACATTAGTAGAGTCATGTGTAACTTTATATAGCAATTTTTTTATGAACATTTACTGACTTGGAATTGTCATTACCAGTTTCAATATTGAACCTGATTGTACCTTGTTTTAAGAGAAGGTCACGCTTCTCCTTTTCTTTTCTAATCAAAGAATAAATTTTGCAAAAACTAATTTTAGTAAAAAATGAAGAGAACGCGGCATCTCGTATAAAATAAAGCAAAATTTTCTTTGATAAGAAAAAATTAATTTTATTACTTCGTTTTCAAGAAAATCTTGAAAAAGAAAATTTTTTACCTTAAACTATATGGTTTAAGTTTTTTAACGTTTTCTTGATTATATTAGTTATTGTAAAAAAAACAATTCTTTGATTAGAAAAAGACGAATATACTCGACCTGCTCTTAAATTTGTTGTTTTAGTTTTCTTAAAAATTATTTGCGTGGTTTAAATTATATTTAATGAAAGAACCTCCGAAAATTTGCTTTTTTCCATACCATTTATGCAAAAACCATTCATATAATTTTTCGAAAATTTTGATACAATTAATGAAATTTTCAAGGTACCGTGCAATATTGCTTTTAAAAAAATGAATTTTGTTTAACAATTTGAAAAATGAATAATTTATTCGCAAACAGTTGTGTATTTTTTAATTTAATGGAATAGTCACTGTTTAAAAATTGTTTGAAAAAAGTGATATTTAAAGTTGAAACTTTTAAGGATGTACCAATATATCTTTGAAATTTATTTAAAATAATTTTCGTTAGTATATTATTTTATTCCATTTTATGAAATCTTAATAAAATAATAGTCTTAGTTATAACATTAAATCCATAGAACTTGTAGATATATATATATATATATATATATATATATATATATATATATATATATATATATACGTAAAATTTAACATGAATTCACACGGCTAAATAATAAAAATCAATAAGCCTGGGAATATGTTCCATTTGGTTTCCAAAATAGAAATAAAAAATTTTGAGGTTAAAAATTCAAAGTAATGGAATATTTTTATTTACTCAAATTTTTTGAGTGAAATTAAGTTATAATTACAATATGTAGACTTTTTAACTTACCTGTTAGGTGAAGATCACTATTGAATATACACAAAAACTGCCTAAGTTGATTTGATATTTAATGACTTGACTTAATATTTTTTTATAAAGAACGAATAAATTTCAGCGATAACGAAGACAATTTTTGAAAACCCCTGAATTTGCGGAAAAGTATTAAAAACAGTCATTTTTAATCAATTGTAAGATTTTCTTTCTTCAAACGCACTTTGTTTTGAAGAAAACGTAAAAATATATTTTTATCAGATATCATGTGTAAATATGTAGTGACGATATCACCAATAAATCTTAGTTTTACCAGGTTTTGAGTATTTTTTACTTGGAAATATTTATTATTTATTATGTACCTAAATTAATTAAGAATTTAAAATAGCATAAAAATCATCTGTAAATATTTTCCTTTTTTCGTCAAGTGAATAAAACTTGCGTATGAAATTTGGAACAATATAATTAAGGTAATCTAATGTTTAGTAATAACTTCATAAATGTTAGTATCCATAATTACATAAATTGTTTGTTAAAAAAAGTTTTTTTCTTTCTCAATTTTTTATTTGTTTTATTTTTAGATTTGTTAATAGATTTATTAGTATAGTTTTTTAACTATTTAACTTTAAATATGTCCTAATAAATCTGAAAATAAAAAAAATCATCAAAGATATTAAAGCATTAACTGTATTTATAAATTATAAATTTTTGAAAATAGTTCAAAATTATGTATTCACATAATTACATGAACATTAAAAAAATATAAAAGGAAGTAAAAATTATCATTTTTTCAATGATATTTATTAACCAAGTAAGCGTGTTCAAAGCGTTGTCGCAATGCTTGAGATCGGCATTCAAAGCGAGCGACCACGCAATAAATCGCTATGTTCGAATTCAGCTTTCTGTATACGTTAGAGTACAGAGAACCGTAGTGAGCGACTACAGAGTTTATTCGCAGTGTTTGCCTTCGGCCTTCTGCATGATTCAATGCGAAGAGACGGAGCAAGCGACAAAGCAGTTTAGCCGCTGGGCTTGGATTCAGCTTTCTGTGCGGTAGACTACGGAGAGCCGTAGCGAGCGACAAAGCAGTTTAGTCGTTGGGCTTGGATTCAGCTTTCTGTGCCGTAGACTACGGAGAGCCGTAGCGAGCCACAACGCAGCTTAGTCGCAGCGCTCTGCTCCGATCAATTGTAATCTTTTATACAGAAAGTTCGAATGATTGGCTGCGATATTGTTACGCACTCTTATATAGCGATTTTCCGTTATTAATAGCTGCGAATGTTGTCCAAATCATTCACAACAATCGACTTCGCAGCGTGTGAGTTCGGCTTTTTTTTCAGTGTAATTAAAATTATAAAATGTTTTTTTATCTATATCTTTATTTATTACAAAGAAACGATTTAAAAAAAGAAATAGTATCATTTCTTTAAGTCAAATAATAAAATTTATTTTAATACATCGATTTTTAAATGAAATTTATATATGAACCAATAAAATATTTTAATTAAGTAACTTTGTTGTGTGAAATATTTGAAATACATAAATTGTAACAAATTGCATTTCATATATTTTATAAAAATCCTTAAATTTACTAACATTTTTCACAGTAAAAGTTGACAATATTATGTATTTCATATAATTAATTGATTCAACTCGTACGTACGCATATGTTGAAAAACGAAATTGTCGTAATCAACAAACCTCCTTCTTTTTTGTAAAAGACACACTTAAACAGTTGATTAAAAAATAATTTATAACGATCTTTGAGTTCTTAAATTAAATTTTTCGTTGTCAAAACATTTCTTGTTCAAAAATAATGTAAGCATAGATGAAAATATTGTAAATAAATAAAGATGAAGATATACTAGAAATTCACAAGCAATTAAATTAAATTTATATTAAATTTATATTATATAATATATATTATATATTAACATATTATATAAAAATTTATATTAAAAAAACCCACGCGCGCGTGGGTTTTTTTCATTTTGTATAATAGTTCATAATTATTATGTATTATACAAATAAACCAATTTAATATTTGTGTAAGCAAAACAATAGATAACATAAATTTGAATATTGCCTTTACAGGTACCATAACAATGTCTGTTGTTGTTGGTGACGCACCTTACAGTGCTATTAAGAAAGTTGAATATTTCATCTAACCTTTAAATCATAACGCTCTATACATAGAATTATTAGCTGTTTATTAATTTAAAATAGGTAATTATAATAAAATTTTTAATATAATTTAAATTCTGTTATTTAATTTATAATATTTAATATAATATTAATTATAATGATATTTATAAATGTTTTTGTATAAAAAGATGAATCAGATAATTACTACATTTTGAAAAATCCTGAAGATTTAATCTTTTGTGTAACAGCTTTAAAACAAATAGTTTTATATGAAAAAACAATGTAAGTCCATTATAATTAATAATTTTTACTATTGTTGTGTAAAATTAAGATTTTATTATATTCTTTTAGTGAATTAATTGGTATTGTAGACACAGGGGAAATCGAATCCAATTTATTAAAATTTACCCCTGGTAGAAAAAAGCCTGGATTTACGGTGTCATTATGGTGTATTTTATGGTTTGCAACCATAATATGGCCACAAACCCAGTCTTATTTCGACGGAATATGGCCAGCTTATGGACTTGACAAGGCTACAAACCCAGTCTTATTTTGACGGAATATGGTCAGCTTATGGACTTGACAAGGAATACAAATTTATAATTTTGAAAAGATAATTAAAATTTTGGAATAATAATTAAGGAAATTATAATTTAGAATTATCAGAAAATGATTCATTTTAATAAATTATCATCATATATTATTCATTTTTATAAACTATTTATTTTTATAACTAACAATAACACATTAAAGTTTCATTTATAAAGTTATAGTTAATGGTCTGACATTATTTACAATTAATAACAATTACTTGTTAGTATATCACTCGAATAGACAAAGGTTATAATGAACAATACAAACTTTATAGGTTATGATTTATTTTAAAAATAAATTTAGTGTTAATATAAATTAATGAGATATTAGTATTATTTAATATTAATTGTAGTTACACTCATATAAAATATCAATTAATTAAGAACTTAAGGTATCAAGCCCAAATTCAAGCCTAAAATAAAAATTAAATTTAAATGTCATAATAATTTTTTTATAATAATATTATTTAAAAAAAAGTTTTTTTACCTTAGATATATAAAATATAAGACTTTGGCCCATGAATAATTTTAAATAATCTCATGAAATGATTAAAATTCTTTCTTTTATTCGAACACTTGATTTTGGTGGTCACTGCAAGCTTCCTCAGCCAATTTTCAACGAATTGACTTCAAAATTTCCAGAGATCTTTAATTAATATGTATTCACAAAATAACACTTTTATTTAAAAGAAAAAGAAAAAGAATTTAAAAGTTTGTCGAACAATTGGTTAAAAATTAACTGAGAAAGCTTACGACAACCACCAAATTGAAGAAATCACATTTTTGACTAATCAAAAGGATTTTAAGCATTGAATGAGATATTTTAAAATTATTCATAGACTTTGTAAATAAATTTAGAATATTCTGTCTATTATAATATCAATACAGATCCATGTAATGTAGGTTGTATTGTAATTTCACTTTAAAGGAGTTGGTGGCAAGTTTAATTTTTGGTCTAGCGACAACTAAAATATTTAATAATACACATGTTAGAATATTCTTTTTAAAATTATGGCACTCAAAGTTCTAAAATTTTGCAAATAATTTTAAAATATCCTACTGTAACATAATGTCAATGCAAATCAATGTAATCTAGTTTGTATAATAAAACATAACATTGAATTCTATAGTTTGAAAAGAAGTATAGTCTGGTACATATAATATGAAAGGACTCATCATAGACTAAATCAAATATAAAACTGCTTAGCAACTTTTTAAATCAAAACAACAGTACAATATAAATTACATTCATATGAATTGATACCATGTTCGAGGAAGATATTTTAAAGCAAAATACAGAGTATCATAGCTTTAAGTACTATAGTTAAAAAAAAATCTAACAAGTACCACATGAAACATTTCATTCGACATGGACTAAAAATGAAACTGGCCATCAAGTTGTTTAAAGTGATATTATAATTTCGTTTTCACTTATTTGTTTTTAAAATTATAGCATTTACAATCATGAAATTTTGTAAATAACTTTAGAATGTTTTGTCTAGCATAATATCAATATAAATCCATATATTGGGAATTGTATTGTAATTTCACTTTGAAAAAATTGGTGTTAAGTTTCATTTTTGGTTTAGTTACAAACAAAATATTTCATAATACACATATTCGTTTTGAAAGTCTGGTACTCAAAGTTCTAAAATTTTGCAAATAATTTTAAAGTGTCCTGCTATAACATAATGTTAATGCAAATCAATTAGTTTTATTATATAACATAATATTGAGTTTTTCAACTAACTAACAAAACTTAAGAACTACATTAGCGCGTCTATTTTTAAAGATTAGGGTTAGGTTAAGATGTCGAATATAAAGTCATATCAGAAAATTAGGTTATAATAAAAAAAAATTCATTTGTAATTAAAATCTGAAGAATAGTGAATAAAAAATAATAGAGAAGAATAGAGAAAGTTCACAATTAAAGTTAAACTTGTTATACTATAAATATAAGTTTATTATAGTAGTGCGCACAAATCATACATTAGAATAAGTCCATATTATGGCCAACTTATGGTGAAATTTGACAGTGTAATTACACCGTACAAATATGGCCATATGTTGGTGGACACGCCATAATTTATGCTAAACTTTCTACCAGGGACGTTAATAAATCATAAAGGCGATATAGTACAAGTAGTAGCTTGGGATGAAAATAAGATTAATGAAATTAAAAGTTACATCATGAGTGGAAATGTAAATATCTTAAAAATATTATATTATTGTAATGATTTTAATTCCAATTAATCTGAAAATCATTCAATTTTTTTTATTTTTAGATCATCCATATTGATGAAGCTTTTGCAAGATTGCAAGACCCAACATTGAGTAGTGGCAACACTCAATTCGATTTAAGCATCATGTCAAATACAATAGTGCGATTAATTAAAGCACTTCCAGAGTATAAAATCACTCAAAATGCCCATGAAGTTATTAGAACAACTATTCAAGATTCAGTGATACATACAAGTCTTATAGGTAAATATAATATTATAAATATTACATAATGAATTCAAATTAAAAACTTTTTTAGAAGTTACAGCTTATATTATAAATATAACATAATGAATTCATTTTAAAAACTTTTTTAGAGATTACAGTTTATATAAAAAATGTAATTAGAGAAACTAACATTCCAAATGGTAAATTAAATCTAGGATGTTTATCCGATTGTGAAAATTACAAATTGGAAATACATATGCCTGTGATATGTGATATGTCAGAATTTTGTATGGGTTCTCACGTGAAAGTCATTGGAATCATAAAATATGCTCAACATCCATATTTAAGGGTTCAAAATAAATGTGACATTCAACTGGCATCTAAAAATAAAAAACTCTTAAAGAACTATTAAATGGTACCAAAGTATTGAAAAGACTCTTGACTGACTCTAGTAATGGAACTAATGTATGTTTATATTATAATTCATAAAATGTATTACTTAAATTAATAAACATATATTTAAATCTTTTTCAGAAAAAATTCAAGGAAAAAAACATTAAAATTCAGTAAATATATATGTTGTTGCAAAGCTATTGTTTCTAAGCCTGAGTTGCTTATCTGTCTGTACTTTTAAACATATAGCACGAGGCCTTAGAATATAGGAAAACTCTTTGCTTCCTCAGATTATTTTTAAATACCAATTATTTACCATGACTTGCTTTCTTTGAATATAAATCTCAGAGATTTGTTAATCGTTTATAATTTATTTAGAAGCCAATTCCTCAGATTTGGATTTTGTGTTAAAAATATATCACGATAATGATATACAGATAAAGCTTATAGCCAGCTCTAATTCAACAATTACTTGCGTTTTTACAGTAAATATACTGTTGTAATATATTGTTTATAATAATAATATGTACTTATAAGTATATGATTCTTACATAAACTTTTTATTGATTGATTTTACAAGAAAAAGAGTTTAGTTAGATAAAATTATTATAAAAGTTAAAAATTGATATTTTAGATTAAACCAGAAAACACTTACTTTTAATTTCATGAATTATGTGATATACCTAAAAAAGTGAAATTGATAAATAATTAATATTAATTTTGCATCATTTAAATTTTATTATATTTTTAAGAAACACTTAACTTGTCCTTTTCGTTACAAAAAATAAAAACTAAAAGAACTGAATTTTAAAAATTATAGATGTATTAACAGTGTAAAAAAAATAAAGAATATATTGTACAAGGTCCTAATAAAACTACAAATTGTACGTTAATAAGTTGTAATTTACTATATGATTATTTTACTTTAATGCAAAATACTATTTGAGCTGCATATTATTTATGAATGCAATTTATAAAAATAAACAATATGTTATTGTACATTTGATATTAAATTAACTTTAATTAAATTTAAATTCTATATTTTTAAAATTTTCATGAATGATATTTCTATAAAATGTTATTGCACAAGATGAAAATGTTCAAATTAGTTAAAAAATAGAGTTGAATAACAAAATATATATTAATAAATTTGTTGGATATGGCGCAGGGCGCTCAGTATTATATAGATTGAATTTCACGAAGCCGTGAATATATATATCCCCACTCTTCTCTAACGTCGGTCCCAGTCAACTGTCTATCGGAAAGTCTAGTCCCGTCAGTCGGTCGGAGTGCGCGCCTTCGTCCGTTCTGTTCAACAATTTAGATTTTTCTCTATTAAAAGAATTTCTTTGTTTTATTGTAACTTACTTAGAGAAGTGTGTTATATTTTTGTTTCTTTAATTAGATCAGAAAGCTGAATTTGTATTAAACTCGACGGGTTATTCATATATAATAAACTATTTAATAATGTATTTTGTAAGTTTTGTATTATTTAGAAAATCACCCAAATAAATTTGCTAATTATTCAATAAAATTGTATTTATTTATGTATATAAATAAAAATATTTTGGTATAAATGATGATATTATTCAGTATTTTTATTTAAATCCAATTTAAAATTTTACATTTAAAATAAATGTTTTATTTATTATCATTTATAAAAAAAATACATGTTTATTATCATTTACAATAAAAGTATATAATAAATACTGAATATTATTATATTTTATTTTTATTACGATTTCCTTTTGTTTATAACAAATATTTTTTTCTTCCATAGTAGGCACTAACATCTAACATCAAGTCATATCTACAATATTTATAACAAAATATATTTCTCAGATCTCCATAATTTGATGCACCTTTAAAAATTTCATATAAAAATTTAAAAAAATTACTTATTTGATATTATAATACCTTAGTTCTTAACATTTTAGGAATGAAATTGATTATTATAATTATTTTAATTTATTGTATGTATACAAATAAAAAATACTTTATATAATAAATTTTTGAAGGAGAAGTTCTTTTTAAATGTAAGCTATAAAATGTTCATGTACCCAACTCAAATAACGATTGTTAATCGAATCTCATTCTGTCTTTGTTTCTATCATGATAAGAAAAAAAGAGAGATAATACAATTGTTACTTGAGTTACGTTTATAAATTTAAACCTTATAGAAGCGTACTTCTGGATATATAAATTTCAGTGCTGCCTTTAGTGGGGAAAGCAAATAAGTTTTAATAAGTGGGGGTGATAAGCTTAAAATTTGTCAATTTTAAACTTATCGTCAATTTAGAAGTACGCTTCTGTGAGCACCCATACTTTTCATATTGATCATTGCATATTGTTGATGTTTACATATATTTATACATATATTATAACGAAATTATTATATGTATATATTTATTTATTATAACTAAATTAATGATATATTATAAATATGTTCTTGGGGATGAAGCTGCATCAATATAATTATGCAAGAAAAAAAATAGTTATTAACTTTCAATTGCATTAAAAAAGTTATAATACTAATTAATGACTAATTAAAAAATCTTATATTATATTAAAGTGAAACCACTTTTTTCTCCGTTTCTCCGGTTCTCCGGTTCTCCAGTTCTCCGATTCTCCGGTTCTCCGCATTTTTTAAATGTGTCTTTCTTGGGCCTTATATTTTCTTGGGCCTTATATTTTCTTGGGCCTTTTATTTTCTTGGGCCTTATATTTTCTTGGGCCTCATATTTTCTTGGGCCTTATATTTTCTTGGGCATTATAATTTTCTTGGGCCTTGTAATTTTTTGGGCCCAATATTTTTTCGGTCTCTATATTTTTTGGGGCTTATTTTTTTTGGGCCTTATATTTTATTAAGCCTCATATTTTATTGAGCCTTATACTTTGAGGGCCTTATATTTTTTTGGGCCTTATAATTTTTTGGACTCAATATTTTTTTGGGCCCAATATTTTTTCGGTCTCTATATTTTTTGGGCCTTATATTTTATTGAGCCTAATACTTTCGTGAGCATTATAATTTTTTTGACTTAATATTTTTTGGGCCCAATATTTTTTCGGTCTCTATATTTTTTAGGCCTTATATTTTATTGAGCCTTATACTTTCTTGGGCCTTATATTTTTTTGGGCCTTATAATTTTCTGGACTCAATATTTTTTTGGGCCCAATATTTTTTCGGTCTCTATATTTTTTGGGCCTTATATTTTCTTGGGCCCTAATTTTTTTCGGGCCCAATATTTTCTTGGTCTCTATATTTTTTGGGCCTAATATTTTCTTGGGCCTTAATTTCTTTTAGGCCTTATATTTTATTGAGCCTAATACTTTCTTGGGCCTTATATTTTTTTGGGCCTTATAATTTTTTGGACTTAATATTTTATTGGGCCCAATATTTTTTCGGTCTCTATATTTTTTGGGCCTTATATTTTGGGCCTTGTATTTTTTTGGGTCTTATATTTTATTGAGCCTTATATTTCCTTGGGCCTTATAATTTGTTGGACTCAATATTTTTTTGGGCCCAATATTTTTTTGGTCTCTATATTTTTTTAGCCTTATTTTTTTGGGCCTTATAATTTTTTGGACTTGATATTTTTTTGGGCCCAATATTTTTTCGGTCTCTATATTTTTTGGGCCTTATATTTTATTAAGCCTCATATTTTATTGAGCCTTATACTCTTAGGGCCTTATATTTTTTTAGGCCTTATAATTTTTTAGACTCAATATTTTTTTGGGCCCAATATTTTTTCGGTCTCTATATTTTTTGGGCCTTAATTTCTTTTGGGCCTCATATTTTATTGAGCCCAAATATTTGATTCAACAGCGCATCCCAATATGCAGCCGATTCAACAGCGCATCCCAATATGCAGCTAATTCAATAGCGCATCCCAATATGCAGCCGATTCAACAGCGCATCCCAATATGCAGCTGATTCAACAGCGCATCCCAATATGCAGCCGATTCAACACCGCATCCCTATTTGCAGCCAATTCAACAGCGCATCCCAATATGCAGCTGATTCAACAGCGCATCCCAATATGCAGCTGATTCAACAGCACGTTTCCTAATGCAGCCGATTTAACAGCGCGTCCTTTATACAGCTGATTTAACATCATATTAAACTATTTTGAAAGCGTCAGTTGATATTTATTTTTATTAAATATCATATATTTTATTATATTTCAAGTTCAACTATTAACACAATCTAAAACATAAATATAAAATACATAATGACATATTCTTTATAATATCTCTTTAGAAACAATGTTTTTTGTATATATTGTGTTCTGATCATTTTTATTTTCTCCGTTGACAATAGCGTAGTCACCTAAAAATAATTTTAAATTGTTTTTGAATTTCGTCCTTAAAAGAGCAACATATAAAAGCCCATAACTGAAAACTGGTGACTGGTGACGGCTAATAAACACCAACTTTTCCATAAGATTGTCCTTGTGATTTATTAATAGTCATTGCGAATCCTAATCTAATAGGAAACTGTTTTCGTTGCATATTGAATGGAATTTCTTCCGTAGATGGAGATAAATTTATTCTTGGAATGAAAACTAATTTACCTTTGTTTTGACCAGTTGCTAATTCCACTTGAATGGAATATTTGAGCATTTTTTTACTATCAACCTTGTTCCATTACAAAGTCCCTCATTGACATTTAAATTTCTTAAAAGTATAATGATAGCCCCTAGTTTTAAATGTAATTTAAGTGGTGGAAGCCCATTAGGAGTTAACTTATTGAAAATTCTGTAGGTAACATAATACCTAAATTTTCTTTGTTATCATCTTCAGCAGTATCAATACTCAAATATTCAACATGGTTTCCTTCTATTAAATTCAAAACATTATTATTAATTTCAGTAACATCATTATTTTTAGGAGCCAAAATAACTTTCTCCGTTATATTCGTACTGTCTATTTTTATTGTTTTTCCGAATATTTCTTCGACAAGATTTCCTTTAATGATAAAATTATCTGGTATAGCACTTACTTCATTATTATCTTCAAAAACATCGCGGCGTTTTCCTTCTCCGATGTCTAATAACCATTGTTTAAAATTATTATCATTATCCGAAACTCGCAGATTTTCATTTAACTTCATTTGCTTAAAATTTTGCCATAATAAACTAAATTTAACTGAATTTTCAATAATGTTCATACGGCTACCATGTCATACAATTGGTAATGTTTGCCTGAAATCTCCTGATATAATTACAGTTTTACCACCGAAGGGATGGTTTACATTGCATAAATCTTGAAAAAGACGATCAACCGCTTCAAAAGCAAATTTTGAAGTTATGGATATTTCATCCCAAATAATTATTTGTGTTTACTTTAATTGTTTGCTTTCTGCAGAATTAGGCTTAACATTACAAGTTGTATAATCTGTTATATTTAACGGTAGTTTAAATGTTGTATGCACAGTTTTTCCATCAACTAATGAATTCGCTGCTATACCTGTCAAAGCTACACATAAATAATGTATGGTATGATATTTAAAATAAGCCATTAAAACGTTAAGTAAATAACTTTTTCCACTTCCACCCGGCCCATCTATAAAAATATATTTTTCTTTACTTTGGTTGTTTAAAGTTTTTAGTGTAGAGTCGAATATTTGCCTTTGTTTATTATTTAAAGAATTGATTTTCATTTCTAATTCATTAAGAATATAATTATTATCATTTGAAATTGTTTCATTATTATCTACTTCTATAAATGTGTTTATGTTAGGTAAATTAAAATCGTTTAATGAAAATCCATTGACTTGTAAATTATTTTTAATAACATTCAATGCAAGATTTTCACCTATATTTTTTTCGTATTTAGGGTGGTAAAATTTATTTTTATATTTTTTATATAAATCTCGTGCACTTATAGGATTATGAAAAACGCAAATAAAAGCAAATAATTTAGAAAGAGCATAAGGGAATTCTGTTGAAGATGCTTCTTTTAAGCATCTATCCCATTCTTTATCTTCATTAATTAATTTTTTTGCCTTAGCTGCCTCATAAAACGAATTGTACATCACATCATCAACAGTACGCAAAGCTCCAAAAGACGTGACTCACAAACATGTAATAGTAATAACCTAATAAAATAACGTTCTCTATCTTTCGGATTTACTAAGTACATTCTACTGAGTATTGGTTTTCTTTTTTTGTCTTTTATTCCACTTTTACAGTTTTTCATCTAATGTATAAAAATTTGGTATTTCTGAATATAAGTAATTTCGTGCTTCGAAATCTTCTCTATTTAATTCAAAATATGCTGTTAATGTTGTTCCAACATTTTTTTGCATGATCATTTCTTCTTTTCCTTCTTTAAAAAATACGTTTTGTTGATTCTCTTCATGAACGCTTAAACGTTTTATAGTATGTGGAATAACATGTAAAGGATATTCTAATAATCTGTGCATTGCTTCAGGTGGACATAATTATCGTGTATTAATGTATTGTTTGATTTCGTCATATTCATATTCAACATTTTAACTATTGTCATTTTCAAAAGTGTCTTTATTTTCTGATCTAAAATCAACATTTACTTGATGTATTTTAATGTATGCACAATCATGACCTTCATAACAGTATTTGAATAAATATTTAAAGCATTGAACAGTGGAACAAACTTCTACGTTTACGTGTGCATTAAATTTCAATAGTAAGTAAAGATTATAAGGAACAACGAATCCATTATCTGCAATTCTTTCTATAAATTTATTTTTAAAAATAATTTCGACGCCATCATTTTTGCGTTTGTATAGTGGATACCTATTTGATTTAATTGTTGTTGTAATATTAAATTTTTTTGGAAAATTTTTCGTACATTGTTTCGTATTTTTATCCATACACGGACAATTTATATTTTGCATACCACAGGGACCGTGTATCATAAATTGTTTAACAATACTATATAATTTTGGATAAATATCTCTATTTGGGATTTCTGCACTTATTATTATATCAACTTTTTTGGGAATGTCCAATTTATCATTTTTATCTAAGAACAACAACATATGCATATGTGGTAATCCTCGTTTTTGAAATTCAATTACATAACTATATGCAATACATTTTCCTAATATTCCCTTTTCTATTACTAAATTTTTGAATTCTTCTACTTTTTGATAAAATACTCTTGTTATAATATCTGGTCTATCTATTGCATTTTCATAAATTTCCAAGTTTTCAGTTATTTCTTTCCAATGTGGGTCGCAGGTCATAGTTACAAAAAGGTCAGGTTTACCATGATAATTTACAAGTGTTATTGAATCAATGTGATTTTGTTCTAAAAATCGTGGACTTCCTGTAAAGTTTGATGGTAATATTACCATTTTTCCAATTTTTAAATAATCTAATTCTTTTTTGTTATGTAAATAGTCTATAACACCTTTGTAACAATCATTTCTTAATACATTTTGGTTTTTTCGTATGAAATATAATCTGGAGGTTTTAACTTTTACGAACGCATCAACAATGAACTGTTGAGATAATTTTCCTAAATTAAGAAATGGATTAAATTCATTTCTAACACTAAATCTATAATTATAAAATAGCAAATTTTTCATATTAGATTTTCCAAATTTATTTTTCATATTTGACATCTATTTGAAACCACCATTAGGATGAATAAGCGAATATGTCATAGGATCTGTGTGTTTGCTAATTGTTAGTATACTAATTGGTTCATCAGACTTAGGGTAAATGACAATATCACGTTCAATAGGAGGCATATCGTCTTCTCCAACGTATACTATTGCTACTTCAATACAGGTTGGTAGATTATATCTATTTTTATCGAAATTATTATTGCGGAAAATAGGCATAGTAACAGTTTCCAGAAGACAATTGATTTTTGCACATCGTTGTAGTTCTTCTTCTCCTGCTTCATGCATCATTTTATAGGCTTTAGCATGAGGGTTAATATCTCTTATTAAGTTATCTAAATGTTTTAATAATGTTAAGTTTGTATTAAACTTATGTCGTTCAATCGTTGCTATTTCATTATCTAAAATATATAATTGTCCATATTTACGTGCTTCATCTTTATTAGGATGTAACGCATATACATTATGGTAAATTTGTCCACATATTCTAATAACTTGTGGTCCTTTACCCGGCAATGTATCAAAATTGGCATCAAAACTTGCAAATGCTAAAGCATTGTTGTACAACCTAACATTTCGTCGAAAATCAATACTTTCTTTCGTAAATTCAGTTGCTCAAAACATTAATCGTTCTGAGTAAGGTGGATTTTCTAACAATTCTACTTTACCTTTATGACAAAAATTGGAGAAATCGTTACTTTTAGTATATTAAAAAGCAAAATGTTGCGCATCACAATAAACACATGTATTCGTCATGGAACCAATGTAATTTTCAGATATGAGATTTTCATCGAAATATATATTTGCCATACAACCAATCAGTTTCAAATTAATTTTTCCAGTTAATATTTTTTTATTTAATTTCTTTATTTTTTTTTCTACTTTGCCCTTTATTGTTTTATCAATAACTTCATTTAATACAATATTATGATTGTTATTATGATTATTATTATTCTAATTTTCATTATAATTATTATCTTCAATTTTTAATCGTTTACACTTAATATTTTCTAATTTTTCTTCATATTTTTTTGATTGTTTTTCTTTAATTTTTATATGAGCTTCTTTCTTACGTAAAGCCTCATTCGCACGTATTTGTTCCAATTTATCAGCACTCATTGTTTCCTTGAATTGCCATTTTGTTATCTTAGTATTTTCTAATTTCTATTTATATTTATTTAGTTGTCCTTTTTTCATTTTCATATAAGCTTTTTTCTTACGTAAAGTTTCTTGAACACGTCTTAGTTCTAATTTATCATTACTTTTTTGTTTCTCGCATTTCCATAATAATGTCTTTTTCTGAAATTTTTTTATATTCATGTGATTTTTCTGTTACCATTTTCCTATTAACGGGATGTAGGAGCTGCATCACTTGAGTTTTGCATTTTTTATTATATCAGTATCTTTTTAAATTAATAAATTAAACAAATATAATGACTTGTCCGTACTAAAGCTATATTAATACAATAATTTTTGTCAAAATGAAAAATCATTTAGACTTGTTATTTTTTTATTAGCTTGGATTGGAAATTAGATATCAAACTTGATAGACCTAACTTTAAAATATGATACATTGAAAGTTTTTATTATAACTTTATATGTCTAATATTTTGGTGGATTTGTTGAGTTGTCCGCACTGGAGTATAATCTTACAAATTTTTACTTCGTAGCAAAAAAACTTGATTGAACGCATCGTCTATTGATAAGTTAGGATTGGAAATATTATTAGAAGGCGGGCAGCTTCGTCAAGCTCTTAAGTTCTGTTACAAATAAAGTTTCTTTTCCATCTATTTCTCTTAATTCTTTTTTTTCTTCATTTAATTTAATCTCAACTGTCCCAATTTTATCATCGTTATAATTCAAGTGGATGTCATCGATTCCCATTATATCATTATCTGGTTTTTAAAAATTTCTATCTGAAATGTCATTGTCAATTTCCATCAAAATTGTTTCAAGATTCAAATTCTTTAGTTTACGATACATTACCATGATCTTTTTTTGTTCTGGCAATAAATGCATTTGTGAGTTTTTTTTATAATATTTCAAGCTCGGCGAAATCTAAATTGAATGGTATTTGATTAAGACCTTGCTCATGACAAAAACTTCTTTTTATCATATCCGGTGGATTATCGTAATTAATTTTTGCATTATTATAATTTTGTAAAACTGGAAACATTTTTATTTTTTGCGTTTTAAAAATTCTTTATAAACGTAATCGCATTTGAGAAACATTATATCTTAAACAACATGGACCTAAATTATAAAGTACTGCAACAGCAAAAACCATTGCAAAAACGCTACAATCATAATTATTTGTTTGTGATTGTACTGTTTCGAATACTGTGCTTGATTCTGATTTGTTTGGAAATAATCTGTTTATATAAATCTTATACTCATCTTGTAAATATATAAGATTCAAACTGTCATATATATGAATTACCTTATTATTATAATACACACGAATCCGGTGACTCTTTTCTAAATTTCCGGTAAATAATAATTGTATAAATTCTCCATTAATCAGTACTGAATTCACATATTGTGGTCTCTGAATTAGTGAAGTTAATTGCATGTCGAATGAGGTGCACTGGTTTGAAATGTTATTAAATTCTAATATATGAATATCAGTTAACGTGAATGCAATTCCACTATACAATCCCTGTCTTTTAACAATCAATTTATCTTTCTCAGTCGAAACCATTATTGAAAATGAAAATTCTCTTAAGAATTTTTATTTATTTTCAATGAACTTTTTCCAAAGATATTCACAAAAGAATTGCTTTTATATTAACTGATTTAATTTACTGCCTTTTTACTTTAAAAGCTGAAAAATTAAAGAAATTATGAAAAATGCTATAAATTAATTGTTATATGATAAATAAATAATAATGAAATTTGTAAAAATAATATAAGGATAAGAAATGATTATTTTCGGCAATTATTTATATATATATACATTACCGTCCATAAATTCGTGAACAAAATTTTGAAAAACATCGCTCCTTTAAAGAGCATTATCTCTGGTTCTAATGGTCGTAGAATAAAAATCAAAAAAGTAAATTAAAGTATACGAAAAATACTAACTTTCTATGGTGTTTAAAATTTTTCCGAACCATTTTTTCTATTTTTTATCTTACTTTTAATAAATGTCAATTTTTTACATTTTTAAACATTTTTTCAATCACTTATATCTTTTTTGAAAATGATTATTAATGAAAAATTCCAACGGGAATCGAAAGAATTCTAAAAAATCTAAAATTTATCACCAATGCTTTTTTTCCTACGAAGCTTATTTAGGTAGTTATAAGCAATTGAATGTTGTGATGTAGTATAATAAAAACACGAATAATAATATGCAAATAATGATTCAGAATATTTTTTTTTCATATTTCTTGGAAAATTAAGTGTTATTTTGTCAAAAATTAAAGTTTTTTCATAAAAAATTATGACAATAAATAATTTTAAAAAGTTTATATACAAATATGTTGAAATAATTAAATTTTCATTGATGTTTTCG
This sequence comes from Anastatus disparis, assembly GCA_017163975.1. NCBI lineage: Eukaryota > Metazoa > Arthropoda > Insecta > Hymenoptera > Eupelmidae > Anastatus > Anastatus disparis. Next base: position 6,510,186 of record JAFFSR010000274.1, on the reverse strand, counting down.
TTAAATTATTCGTAATTTTATTATAGTACTTCTTAACATTCAATTGCTTATAACTACCTAAATAAGCTTCGGAGGAAAAAAAACCAGTAGTTATAAATTTTAGATTTTTTAAAATTCTTTCGATTCCCGTTGGAATTTTTCATTAATAATCATTTCCAAAAAAGATATAAGTGATTGAAGAAATTTTTAAAAATGTGAAAAATTGACATTATTTTAAAGAAGGATAAAAAATGGAAAAAATAGTTTGGAAAAATTTTAAACACCATAAAAAGTTAGTATTTTTTGTATACTTTAATTTCCTTTTTTGATTTTTATTCTACGACCATTAGAACCAGAGATAATGCTCTTTAAAGGAGCGATGTTTTTCAAAATTTTGTTCACAAATTTATGGTACTGTATATGGGTCAATCCACGTCAAACGGATAATGGCTCTGTCTAAAATTGTAGATTACCAAAAAAATCGTATATAAGCTCAAAATTTTCGTCTTACACTCTACTTTATTTTGCAATGTGGCGATTTAAAAAAATCCAAAATGGCGGCTCCAATATGGCGGCTCAAACCTAAAGATATCATAAATAATTTTCAAAAATTGATTTTAATTTATTCAAATCAGATCCTACATATTTTCTTACATCAGGAATCAATTCAGCGTTCAATTTTACGTAGGAAAATAGTATTGCACTCAAGGTAAAAAAAATTTACAATGTCATCGGAAGGTCATATCAGGAAATAATAGTTATTTCTCAAATTACTCATTGATCAATATTGATTAGTGAGGAAATGAAGATACTGATAGATAACTCGAGTTACTGAATTTAAATCTGATGTCCGCTTAACCCTACAAGATCTGTATGAAAGTCATTTGAAGGTCCAATCGCGAATATCTTTTATTATTTAATAACATTAGGACACCTTCAAGTTTTACGTGTCGCTGAATCCATAATCGGGGTCTGTTGGAGTGTCAAATGACGTAATTACGTAAAAATTAATCAAATATTGACTAAAAGAAAATTTTTGTTCTCCAAGAAACCACAGTTTGAAACGAATTTTTCTGTAATTACGTCATTTGACACTCCAACAGGTCTCGGATTCGGATCCAGCATCACGTAAAACTTATAGGTGTCTTAATTTTATCAAATTTGACCTTCAAATGACCTTGATGGAGACTGGTAGGGTTAAGCGGATACCAGATTTGGATTCAGTGACTCGAGTTACCTATCAGTATCTTCATTTTCTTACTAATCAACGTTTATCAATGATTAATTCGAAAAATAACTATTGTATCGCGATATGACCTTCAGATGATATTGTAAAATTTTTTTACCTTGAGTGCAATACTATATTCTCATGTAAAATCGAACGCTAAATTGATTTCTGATATAAAAAATATGTAGAATCAGACTTGAATGAATTAAAATTAATTTTTGAAAATTTTTTATGAAATTTCTAGGTTTAAATCGCCATATTAAGGCCGCCATTCGAGATTTTTCAAAATCGCCACATTGCAAAAGAAAGTAGAGTGTAAGACGAAAATTTTTAGCACATGCACGACTTTCTTAGTGATCTACAATTTTTGACAGAGCCATTATCCGTTTGACGTGGATTGATCCATATATATATATATATATATATATATATGGGACATTTTACACCAACTGGAAGAGCAAAAAAATAAAAATCGCTGAAACTCTGAGAATATATTCTGTCTGTTACCCAAAATGTGTAAAAAAATATTCAAGGATTTAGATTTGAAGGATCAAGAGCCATAGATCCTTGAAATTTGGAAATTTTCAAAATTTTTGGAAAAGTACCAACTTTATGATTTTTTTTCTGAAAATCTTGATGTTTTAGAGAGAAATTCATGAGAATTCTTCTTGTTCTAGATAAAGAGGAGAGTTAGCATTATTTTTTACAGAGCTAAATTTTGAAGTTTTCTATTGGTTCTTATATGTATTACATGGTAATTGAAATTACTCATTGTCTGCTACTTCAGAAATTGCTTTTCGAGGGCTTATTTCCTTCTATTTTTTATCAACTTAAAAATAAATTTTTGATTGTGTAAGAAAGAGCCACCAATAAGGAGTTATAACAGTTTAAAATATATATTTTCATGTCTAATTTATTTTCAATATAAAAATTAATCATACATGATAATATATATTTTAAACTGTTTTAACTCCTTATTGATGGCTCTGACTTACATAATCGAAAATTCATTTTAAAGTTCACGTGAAATAGAGGAAAATAAGCCCGCGAAAAGAAATTTCTAAAGTAGGGAGCAATGAGTAATTTCAATTACCATGTAATACATATAAGAACCAATAGAAAACTTCAAAATTCAGGTCTGTAAAGAATCATGCTTACTCTGCTTTTTATTAACAAGAAGTATTCTCATGAATTTCTCTCTACAATATCAGGATTTTCAGGAAAAAAATGATCAAGCTGGGACTTTTCCAAAAATTTTGAAAAATTTCCAAATTTCAAGTATCTATGGCTCTTGATCCTCCCAATCTAAATCCTTGAAAATTTTTTTACACATTTTGAGTAACAGGCAGGATATATTCCCAGAGTTTTAGAGATTTTTATTTTTCTGCTCTTCCAGTTGGTTTTAAATGTTCCATATATATATATATATATATATATATATATATATATATATATATATGTATATATATATATATTTATCCATTAAAAAAAGTTTGTTGTAGAAAAAACTAAAATCAAAATTATTTTGAATTATTTTTAATAATTGAATTCTTAAATTTATTTACAGTTATTTATGGTTATTTGCAGTATCTACATTTGAAAAATGTATAAATGATAATAAATAACCCACACAGCATGAAATATTTATGGAAGCTTCCTGGAACATTGGCAGCGAAGATTTGGAATATTTTAGGAATCTTCCATGGAATATTCCTGTAATATTCGTATGTCCTTGATTCTTCCTACATTGGAATATTCCATGGAATATTGCTGGAAGATTCTAAGAATATTTCATTGGAAGATCTAGGACATCTCAGATCTTTTATTGAAATATTTCAGGAATCTTGCAGGAATATTTCATGAAATATTCCGTTGGAACATTCATTGAAAAATTCCGGAATATGGGAACGGTAGATTTGAAACATTTTATGAACCTTTCATGGAATATAAACGAAAGATCTAAAGAATCTTTCATGAAATATGCACAAAAGATTTAAAGAATTTTTCATGAAATATTCCATGAAATATTTCTGGAAGAGTTTAGAAATCTATCGTAAAATATTCCGTGGAATATTTTGTGGAAGATTCGCAGAATATTGGCACGGAAGATTTGGAATATTTCAGGAATCTTCCGTGAAATATTCCTGTAATATTCGTGTGTCCTTCATGCTTCCTACATTGGAATAATCCATGGAATACTCTTGAGAGATTTCAAGAATATTGCGATGTGAGAATTTAATTATATGAAAATTTCAATAAACAAGTTATCAAATAAATTAATATAACCTTGCCCGTCCCCACATGCAAAGTTCGGCCTGTCGAAAAGAAAAAAAAAAATCTTTAATTTATTAAGAGCGCCAGACAGGCCACCGGCTTACTCGTCGGCAGCATGAATCTCGGGCTGTCTTGGCTGGGAGGTGGGCGACCTCTGGTGTCAAATTTTATTAGTTGAAGTTGGGAGAGGTATTACACAAAAAAAATTTTAATCTCACTGGTTCAATTTACAACGCTTGAATTACTTTATTCAATGGAAAAAAAAACAACTATATATATATCAGAAAGAAGAAAAAAAAATAATTTTTAACTTAATTTCGCTCGGTCTATCAACTTTAATTTAACCTAATTTCCTATCAAATCTGTTAAATCTACTGCTCGCGCACACTCATATCCCATACCTCCTGGTCAATGTAAAATTTATGTAAATTTTATTTAACTCTTTTGCTAAATTAATAATTTAATAAAAAAAAATATAAATTAATATAATATATTTGAAACAACTAGAATTTATAATCTGGTCGCCGTAAGCGACTTCGCTTTGCTCTTTCAACAATATGGCTGCCAAGGGCCCACACACTTATTTCTCTCTCTCTCACACACACTAATCCCACGCGTCTATCGATTCCAGTACCGGTCAAACAATAAAGAAAAAAAATATATATAAAAATTTAATCACTATCTAATTATTCTTTTAAATTTCAATTTAATTTTAAATTAAATTTGTTTCACGGTCACCGAAATTATTAGACACGTGGTCGCAAATTTCACTCCCGCACTCTCGAAATTTAATCTAAAAAAAAATGAAAATTTCTAATTCTCTTATTTTCGATTCACAAATTTTAAATTGGTTATTAAATATCTTCGTTAACGCATACAATTCGAAAAGAAAAGAAAATCTAATTCACAAAATGGCCGCTAAGGCCCGCGTTATGTAATATGCCACGTTGTCCACCGATCTCAAGTTTATTTCTTCCCGGTCAATCAGAATAATTTAATGTCGAATTATTACTTCATGAATAAAAAAAAATTTAATTGTACGGTCAACGAAATCGTTGAACAAGTGGTTTATTTAAACTTCGATTCTTTACTTTATCTTTTACAACTTAAAATTTCAATACAAGTTTTCCGCACTCTTACGATGCTTCGCTACAAATAACTTTCGAAATTTTTCTAATTTACACGGTCACAATCACTTGAAAATTTTGTTTTTCGCACGCACTGAATTTAATTTTCATCGGCGAGAGCCGTTAGTTTACAAAAGAAACAATTAATAATTGTTGATTCGGACTACAGTCCACTCACCGTTGTAGAAATCTTGTTGACGAAGTTCTGGTCGGCGATGGCGACAAAAAGCTGGTCAATGATGGCGGTGAGGGCCTTCGGTTGTACTTCTCTTCCTCTCTCTTTCTTTGCACAAGGCAACTGGTCGGCGCCGGCTGCGGAAACAGTTGGTTGACAGGTCAGGGTGGCGAAACTTCCTTCTGGAGTTTTGGCTGCTCACTGCTTCCTGGTCTATCCACTGCAATTTCTACACAGCTATACGAACGCACGAAAATCTCTAAGTTGTACTTTTTCAAAGGAATGAGTTAAGCGAATTTAGTTCCGATCAGGCACGAGGACAGTCATCGAATCAATTGCCCGATGGCCGCTTCCTTCGTCTCAAGTCCTCTTCCTTCTTCTTTACTATCTTCTGTCTTCTTTTATGTTCTTCTTAGCCAATTAATAATTACTTTCTAATTTATTAATTTTTCATTGGCTGCTCTCGTTTCCGGTCTTCGAACGCAAGTCTTCGACCTGCGCGCCACCTTTGATAAGAGAGATTCAAGTCTTTCTGTATGTTCTTTCTTCGCTTCCTCTTTTATTTCTCTCGTATATATAAGTTTTGAGAGAGAGAGTACGTACATGTAGAGGCCTTATATGTATAGATATACTATATATATAGATATGCGTGTCTACCGCGTGCCTCTTTAAGCAAAGAGAAGGAAGTGGTAATATCCCTCTCTGCTCTCTCCCCATCTCTTTCTGTTATCTCTTGTCTCTCTCTTTGTGCTGTGCGCGAGAAGACAGCGCGCTATCATTTCTAATTTCTTCTTCTAGCATGCTGATCTTCCTATCTCTTTTCTTCTTCTTGTCTCTTGGGTCTCCCTCTCTTTCTACATCTTCACTTTACCTACGGTCGACGTTAGCAGTACTGGAGCTCACACACACGGTCTGCGAATGTGTGCGTAATGGCTGTTGCGCGTCGTTCTCCTCGTGTGCCGGTAAATTTAAACAAACAAAAAAAGAATCTTTCTGTTAATAAAAAATTTTTTTTTTTTAAAGATGCGCCCGGGTCGGTGAGTGCACCGATGGTGTGTCTGAGTATGCTCGCATGGTTTGTAAAATTTTTAATTGTTACAAAAAAATTTTATTGGGACGAACCACGTCACAATATAAAAATGGAAGGTTTGGGTAATCTCTCATCCTTTATGAAATGTTCCTGGAAGATTTTTGGAAAATGTGAAATGCTGTGAGGGGATGGTATATATATATTATATAATAACACATTACACTCATACATCAATACATATACGCATACATAAACATTTTGTTATAAAATCGCATTTAAATATTCGCTTCGACTGTGCACATCAAAGTGCTGATACCCTTTCGCTTTTATAGTAAGTGAGGTATCTTCCACCCGCTTGGGGATAAAACTCCCATTTAACAAACATCCCCTTATCGGCGTCACTGGAAACCTCCCGTAACGTTCCGCGCAATCTTCCAACGAAAACTTTATGGAATCATTCTAGAATCTTTTAAGCAATATTCTACTAAAAGATTACTGTAATCTTTGCGTAAAATTTTTCGTAAAATATTTACGGAAGATTTATGTAATATTTCGCTGCACGATTAAAAATTTTTAGGAATCTTCCAGTGAAATGTTTCTGGAATCTTTCTGAAATCTTTAATGAAATATTCCACTGGAAGATTACTTAAATCTTTTTGTGGAATATTTCGTTGACTATTTATGGAAGATTTATGTTATATTCCACTGTGCGATTTGAAAGTTTTTTGGAATCTTCCAGTGAAATGTTTATGGAATCTTTCTGAAATCTTTCATAAAATATACTACTGGAAGGTTACTTAAATATTTCTGTGGAACATTTCGTGGAATATTTATGGAAGATTTATGTAATATTCCGCTGTACGATTTTAATGTTTATCGGAATCTTCCTGAAATCTTTCATGAAATATTTTATCGGAAGATTACTTTAATCTTCCTGTGAAATGTTTCGTCGAATATTTATAGAAGATTTATCTAATATTTCGCTGTACGATTTTAAAGTTTTTTGAAATCTTCCAGTAAAATGTTTATGGAATTTTTCTGAAATCTTTCATGAAATATTCCACTGGAAGATTACTTAAATCCTTTTGTGGAATATTTAGTTGACTAGTTTTGAAAGATTTATGTAATTATCCGCTGTACGATTTTAAAGTTTATCGGAATCTTCCAGCGAAATGTTTATGGAATCTTTCTGGAATCTTCCATGAAATATTTAACTGGAATATTCATAAACATTACATGGAATATTTTATGCAATATTTCAGAAATCTTTCGTGAATATTACATGGAATATTTCGAAAAAGTTTTCGAACATTCCTTTGAAATATTCCTGAAATATTCCTGGAAGCTTTCAATGGAAGATTCCAGTGGAATATTCTGAAATATTCCGCGAAGACTTTCAATAATCCGCATAAAAGGTTCCAGTGAAATATTCCAGTGGAATAATTCGAAATATATCAGTGAAATCTTTCAGGCTATGTGAGAACCATTATTTATTTCTAGCCTAACGCTTTGTTATTGTAATTTATAATTTTCAATATTTTCTTATAATCATTTGTTTATTCGCAGCATTATTCTACTTTTACAAAATAATTTTCATACAAGGTGATAAAATATTTTACTATAAAATAATATATATATATATATATGTTTCATTTCACATAAAAATTTCAACATCAAAACTAATTCTCTAATGTAAAGAATAAAAAATTAAATTGGTATAATTTTGAAATTTTGATATGGGAATACTTTTTATAAATAACTTTTTAATAATTTTGAACAATGGTCAATTTTTTAAATAACTTGTGGTATTGAATGTTAATTAAATTTAGTTTTAACATGAAGTTAATTATTTAGGTTGAAAATGTATTCAATAAAATAATATAACTATATATGAGAACTTTGACGACAAATTTAACATAATGAAATAATTGTACTTTCAATGATTTGTATCATATTTAATACAAATTATTGAGTGATATTACAGAATATTATTTTTTTCCGCATTCATAATAAATGTTTCGCAAATAATAAGTAAATTTTCTTTTGAAATGTTTACTTTTTTAGGGGGAATTCTACTTCTATCTAGATAGTTCCTACATATAAATGCATAATTATAGACATAATCAGAAACATTTATTCATATTCTATATATTGTCCTATCTTTATAATTGACTATTAAAAAAATTTAATATCTAATAAATAATTTTTTAAAATTGTATTTCATAAAATTTATGTTAAACGATATTAAAAATAATATTTTTATATCATGTAATTATAATTTTTCAAATGAGGTAATTTGATATTCTTTAAAAATTAATCTTTCTCTTATTAAAAATATTATTGCTTCAATGAAATGAATTGCTAACAATTTCTATATAAATCACAATTTATTTAAATATAAACACGTGTACAAATGAAAATGTAATTAAGGTTAAATGTATGTTATTTATAAAAAATTGTTAACAAGTAACTTTTTAAATAATATATTTTGATGAAAACTAATTTAAATACCTCATTCTCTGAATGATAACTGAATACAATTTTAATTTAATAAACTTAGTTATACGATTATAAATATATAATATTTATATAACTGTTCATCAAATAAAATAATTATTTTTTCATTATATATACATTAAAAAAATAATTATTACAATAGATTGTAGTTAAATAAAAATGTTTATTTTTATAATTATAGCGTTGAAATTTATTTTGATGAAAATTTTATTTGATTGACATTTACAGTATTATTTTAACTTTTTTTGAAAAGTTACTTGTCATCAATAAAAAAATATTTAATTTTCCAAATTAATAATCTATTAATATCAAGAATTTTTTAAAAATTATAATATTTATAATATGTAAACCTTACTTGTGATACATACACTTTGTAATATTTGTATCTCATTAAATTTTTATATTAGATGCAAAAAGGATTGTTAAGTAATTGCTAATAGTTATTTTTTTATTCTGAAATATTCGAATTTGAAATTAACTAAAATGTTGTATTTTAATCTTATGATTTTTTCTATTTTAATTTCGTATTTCATATTTATAAAATACATTTGTGAAGATATTTTTATTAGAAATCAACACGAATTTCTTTTAAGCATGTTTCACTCATAAATTAATTTCATAATTCAAAGTCATGGTCATATATTGAGGTCTGGAAATTATAGTTGTAACTCAGTACCTAGTTCTCAGTTTATTTACATCAAACATCGTACTATCTTTGTTTTTCTAATGGAAGTAGAGTGAGAAATAGTCATTTGAAATAAATTATACGCTTTTTTACTTTAAGCACATAATAATATAATAAACGAAAATTCAACTAAGCGACGTTAGGAGCGAAAAACTTCAATATAATTAATACTTGTTAACGTAAAACCCAATAAATTGTGTAACGATTTTCAACAGTTGATAAATATAATGTAAATCATATAATATATATATCAATTTTAAATTTCTAATCATTAATTTAAAACTCAAAAGTAACTATTTTAAAACGGAATATGGAAGATAAACATGTATCGTTTTAATCCTTGAATATCACGAATTTAAATATTCATTATTAGTAATTTTAAAGAATTATATATTATATAAATAATTCTATATTTAATAATTTTCAATTTTAGTAACAGAAAAAGCCGCACGAGAAGAGATTATTAATTACACTTTCTGCGAAATATTGTCCTTGAATCGAGTAGGTGAAAGATCAGTCTTAATACAAAAAAAAAGGCAGTAAGCATCGCAAATTTATGCTCTTACTTCATAATATAATAGTACCAACATTGGTCCCTAAAATTCAAGCTATAGTACTAATTGAAATTATATCGTCACTCTTTTTTTAAGTACTTTAATACATAAATGCTTTTCTCCGTGCAGTTGTTAGTTCTAGTAAACGTCAAATACTGTTTTCGATCATTTCATGGTTCGTGATTGAAACACGCGATAAAAAGAAAAAATTTCTATTATATTTTTTCATTGATTCAAATGCAATTTAGTAGAACAAATTCTTAATTTATCATGATATAATTTGTATTTAAACAATTTTTATGCACATTGTAACTTTAATTATTTTTTTTTATAAAAATAGAAAAATTTAATTTAGTACAAAACTACAATATCACAATTCATAAGTGGCATCGATTCTTTTTTATTTTAAAATTGGCTCATTTATACATAATAATATAATATATGAAAATTCAACCGAGTGACGTTAGGAGCGAGGTATTTTTTGCTAGTTAAAATTTATAAAATGATTTGTTAATACTAGAAGTAACAGATTACTATTTTTTAAAATTTTATACATTCATACCATTTATCTTTGAAATCAATAAATAAATATAATATAATATTCTAAATTTGTTTTCAATATTCTATTATTAAAATAATAGGTACCATGAAAAGATATAGCTGAGAAATGACGATATTATTATTCAATATAAAGTTCTTTATATACATAATTTTTAATATTTCTCTTATTGTTATTGGAACTACCTAAATAAATTCTTAATGAATCCCATGATCTAACTCTAGATAAAGCTACATATAATTGTCCATGGTTGAAAACATTTTTCCTTAAACCGATTCCAATTTTTTCAAAAGTTTGTCCTTGAGCTTTATTAATTGCCATCGCAAAAGCTATTTTAACTGGAAATTGTCTACTTCTAAAAATAAATGAATAATCATTTTCTGATGAATATAAAGTGATTCGATTTATAAATACGATTTCTCCTTTCTTGTCAACAGTTAATATTTCACATTTAATCACATTAGTGGATAAATTCAAAATCAACTATCTAGTACCATTACATAAACCTTCGCTAATATTTAAAGTCCTTATAAGCATAATAACGGAATGCATTCTTAATTTTAATTCATAGGGTGGTAGTGATGGAGGACACAAATTATTCAAATATTCTGGTAATAAAACATCAGTAAAACTGGTGTTATCACAATTTTCTGTGCTATCTATACTTCTGTAAATTTTTTCCGATGTTTCATCGAGTAAATTCACAACTTTCTCATTTATTTCGTTATCATCAGCATTTCTTGCAGATAAAATAGCATAATTGATAGATTTTCGATACTGTTTGTTTCTAAAAATGTCACCATTAATATTTTCTACTATATCAGTTTCATGTGGGGCATTCAAAAGGAAAATAATCAATGTTTAAATTATTATTTATATCATTTGAATTTTCATCTCCAACATCCAATAAAAATCGTGCTAATTGAATTTCTTCAGGCAAAGCTCGCATATTTTGTGTTAAAGAAAATTTAATGAATTTATTCCAATTTAAACTACGATTTATTGACAAATTTATTGTTTCATTACGAGTTCTATAAACTTTTACAGGATTAACTGTCTAAAATCACTACCTAATATAACAGTTTGGTCACCAAATAATTTGTTATTGTTCATAATCGCGCCAAGTTCTATCCATTATTTCGATAGCATATCTCGGAGCCATAGGTGCTTCATCCCACATAAACGCATCTATACTTTTTAAATAGGCAGTTTCTTGTGATTCCAGTTTTATACTTGAAGATGAATCTGGTAATAGTGGTACAGGTAATTGAAATATTTTGTGTACTATTTTGCCTTCGGAAAGTAATGTAGCTGTAATACCTGTAAAAGCCATCATACATACTTTCTTTTTATTCCCATTTATAAGATACCAAAGAGTTTCGTATAAAAATGTTTTGCCAGAATCACCTGCACCATCAATAAAAAAGCAGTTATCATCATCAGTTTAATCATTACTATTAAATAATACGTTTAATATTTTGTCAGCAATTGTTTTTTGTTTCTCATTAAATTTACTCATTCGTTGAGAACCAAAAATTAAATAATTTTCTATTGGAATTTCATCATTGTTAGTTATTTATAAATTATCATTAATTATTCGTATTAATTCTTGAAGTTGTGGGAAATCAGCTAAGTTTTTGCCTTCCTGTTGAAGTATGTACTGAATATCAAGAACTGATTTCAAATAACTTTCTTCTTTAGAAAAGTTTTTAAAATAATCTTTAGACATGTAATCTTTAAAATCTTCTCACAATTTGTCTGGGTTTAATGGATTACAATACATAAGAATACGAACAAATAAACTTCGAAGTTATTTAGGCATCATAAAAATTGCAGCTTCTCTCATTGCATTCGCCCACTCTTCGTCATTTCTAATAAAACCGTGAGATAACCAAGCAGCTGTAAAAGTATCTTCAACTTCATCATTTACTGTTCTTAAATGTTCAAAACTTGTAACTCCTTTTATCCTCGTTAACAGAATTCTTAAGTGAAAAAGTTCAACTTGGCTTGGACTAACTGTACACATACGACCTATACAATTGGTATATATTTTCCTTTTTTGCCATTTACTTTCTCTTTTACCATCTACATTCTGTATTTTAAAAACGTAATGTACAGGATTATTGACATATAAATAATTACGAGCTTCAAGATTACGTAAATTAAGAGCAAAATAATCCATTAACATTTTTGTTTGTTCCAAAGCATTATGTATCTCTTGTTTATTAGGATCTGTATGAATGATTAAATTTTGAAAATTTGGAAGATGTACTGGTAAACGTACAATAGTATGACTTTTGTCATGTAAAGGCTTCGATAAAATTCTCCAAACCGCCTCAGATGGACCTACATAACGAGTATCAATATATTGGTTTATTTTGTCATGTTCAATAAGTGTCTCATTCACTGAATCAGTTATAATTACAGATGCAGCATCATGTCCTTTGTATATATATATATATATTTATGTGAATATTTTATAGACTCTATGCTTAAACAGACTTCAGTATTTACGTGACAGTTAAAGGTTAAAGATAATACTGGACAATAAGGAACTACGTAACGATTATCTACCTCATAATTGTTAGAAAGTTTGTAAATTTTTCCCGTATCTTGTCGACAATAAATAGGATAACTATTAACATCAATCAAAGTTTCATTTTGAAATTATTTTGGAAATTTTTTAGAATATTTTCCTTCAATTATAACCAATCTTCACAGAGTCCATGAATCATGTTTTGCATAACAATATTATGTAACTCAGGATGCAGCTCGGGATCAGGAATTTCAGCCGAAATAAAATTATCAATTTTTTCCACAGTATTAAGCTTACAATGTTGAGATAAAGTTATTAATAAATGACAGTGTGGCAAACCACGTTTCTGAAATTCTATCACATAAATCTATGCTCCTACTTCGCCAAAAAATTTATCTTTTATAACAAAATCAAGTAAAGCATTCTTTTTTAAATTAAATACTCGAGTGCAAAGATCAGTTCTATCAGATGATTGTTGACCTGGCAATAAATTATCTTGTATTTCCTTCCATTTTGGATTACAAGTCATAGTGATGAACAAATCAGGTTTGCCTTTTCTTTGCGTTTGTGCCATAGCACCATGGTAACATTGTAACATGCAGCGTGGAGACCCTACAAAACTTGATGGTAATATTTAAATTTTCCCGACCCTTGCATTTTCATTATCCGATTTCTTTTGTAAATAATCCACGACACCTTTATAAGATGCAACTCGTAATTCTTTTTGATGTGACTTACAGTATTCTATACGATCCCTCTCGATTTTAACATAAAAATCAACTAAATATTGTTAAAATAGACACCGACCTCTTATGATGGGATTAAAATCATCTCCAATAGCGATTTTATACTTCACATACGCAGCTTTTGATATTCTTGTTTTAGCATCCTTTCGATACATATTTTTATGCCAACCTTGTGAACCATAAGGATAAAATAAAGGATAAATCCATGGTTCTACATTTGGATCCATTGCACTAACTATTTGTAAATCTTTAGTATTTTTATTGCGTATAATCACATAAGCATCAGGTAGTTCCCCATCAACAGTTGTAGAAAATATTGCAGCAACCTCATCTGTTCTTTGAAAATAATAACATCTCTTATGAAAAAAGTAATTGTGATTCCTGAGGTGATTCAGAATTTTCTTGTTTTCTTAGTTCATCGCCCATCATTTCGTATGACTGAGTGTAAAGAGCGGGGTTTTTCCTCCAGGAGTTTCACCTCCTTGAACAAATTCCCGCCCTTAATAATTACTTTCTATTTCCCTTTTTTACAGAGACTAAACTATCCTATTCAAGTAAATCACTCGTTAACTTTATTATCTTTTTGTTTTTTATTAATTGGGTAGGGTTATTGGAATCCCGTCAACAAATTAAACGGCAAATTGAAAACACAATTGGATTTATTACATAATTCTTGCAATTATTTTAATAACATAATAAATAAAAAAAAAAACATTTATTTTCAAGAAAAACCGAAACAATGTAACACAGCAAAAATGATCTTTAAATCATTTTTCAAAAATGAAAGGAAACATGTACAATTTATTCCAGTGCAACATATGATAAAAGAAATAAGACAAATTTAAGAAAAATATCATAAGCTTGACTGCCTTTTGTATTTTAACTTCTATATACGAATTAATTTAAAAGTTAAAAATAGTTATTAAATAGATAAATTTAATATATGTAAAAAATTTCTGTAAACAAATGCATGAAAGGAGTTACATTCTATAGTCAAATACACTTTTATATCGTGTGTTGTACATTTCCTGAATTCCCTTTATTTTGCTTTTACTTAGAATGTATTCAATTTTTATCTAGTTTGCATGGATATAGAAGCTCATATTTTAGTTTATTATATTTAATCTAGAAAACTATTTACTTATAAAATTAATCTATAAATATTTAATCCATGTAAAACAACGCCATAACGATTGTTTTGTTCTAAATTTTTCTTTCTATTTTTTTTTTTATTTAAAAGAAAACCTAAGTTCTTTTCATAAAATTTGGTACTTATCTGTCATTCTAACATCGTGGGCCGGCTGGCACAGCATTGCCAGCTTTCCTGGACTCTCCAGCTTGCTCCCTGGCTGCACAAAATACTACGCGTGTTACCGTGAGCGCACTGTAGTACCCCACACAATGTCCGGCAAACAAAATTGCCACACTAACCCTGGTGTTCAAACACGATTTGAGAGAGAAAAACCAAAAGAAAAAGCTAATCCCCACAGTAAAATTATATGAAGTTTATCACTATTAAAGAACATATAAAGAAAACAAATTTAAAGATAAAAGATTGCAAGTTTGAAGTTAGTGGCTGCAGCCTCGCGGGCTGCAGCACACACGTACTGCCCTTAGGCCTGATCGCACGCGTCTCTCTTCAAGCTAGGCCCGTCATTAACGTTAGCACTGTCAGGCCAACTTCAAACGTAATGACTGGTAGTGGGAGGAGATGCAAGAAAAAGAGAGATAGCTCTCTTTCTCCTTCTCGCACTCCCTTGTCCTAGTGCGTTGGAACAATCGTGAGTTCCCACTCTCAATGCAGAAAAGTAGAAAGAGTGGAGACTTAATGATCTTCGTCGACGGTAAAGCTGTCGAATTTCCAGAACCCGATAAGAGAGTGAAAAGAAAGTGGCCTTGACACTTTTAAGACCTCTTTCTTTTTACTATGGGAATAAAAAAAAATTCTTTAGAAAAATCAAAAATATTTGAGAATAAAAATTTAAGTGAAAAATTCTGTCACTTAACACTGAGCAAAAATATTGTATTCACGCATAATATTTTCAAGAGTTTGCACTATATCTACGTGTACTTCTGCATTAAAAGTCGCCATTCGATGCTCAATTGCTTCATTTGCATCAACTATGAAAAGTTGACCGTATGAAGGTTTTTCATTAATTTGAGGGTATAATGCAGTATTAATTTAATAATAAATTTGTCCCTGTATTTTGAAACAATAAGGGCCAGGACGTCTATCGCTAAAGTTTATTAAATTTGCATTAAAAGATGCAAAGGAAAATAAGTTATTGTAAATACGAATACTGTCAAAAAATGGGATAGTTCATATTCTGAATTAAATAATTTTTTTAATTCATGAGGAAATTCAGTACCAAGTATAATATCAACCTTTCCATGATTACAACAATCATTAAAAGAATTACCTTTATTTGAGACTTTCTCTTTTGAAAAATGCTTTGCTTTACAATGGATGCATTCAATGTTCATTTCTCCAATAATATTTTCTGTGATTTTTGGTATAATATAATTACAATATACTACTGAATTATGTGCCATATTACTATTCTCAGTTGAATTAAAATAACAATGATTATCAAAAACAACAGAATTAATATTATTTAAATTGTTCGATGCATCTGATAAAACATTATTATTTGCTTGATCATTATTATTAAGTTCAATAAATTGTAAATTTTGTATACTATTGTTTTCACTTTGACCACAGTAACAGTGATCATGAACAATTTCAGAATTTATGTTATTAAGATTGTTAGAGACTTCTAGTATAACATTACGATTTTCTAAATGATTATTTGAATCAATAAGTTGTTCCCGGTTTTCAAAATCTATTATTATTTCATTTGATTTCTTCTGTTCTGAAATTCTTTTTCTACAATTTCGTTGATTCAATTTCATCTATTCAATTCGACGTCTTTTAGATTTTTCTACTTCTTCAATAGTTTTAATTTTTTTTTACACCCCGTTTCAAAAAAAAAAATATAGTTATATGTAGGTGTATATATATATGAATATATTAAAATATGAAATATAATAGGCGAAGGTATTATTTATTAATAAATAAAATTATTATTAAACGTAATAATATAATTGTTTATTTAATAAAAATATACAAGAATTCTCATTATATTTAACATTACCACAAATAATAATATTATAATTTTAATAAGAGACGAAAAGTGCTTAATACGATTAGCCATCCAATGTAGCCACAGATAATCGTATTATGCAGTTTCCATCTTTATTTTTATCCTCATATTGTCTTTTAGCATTGCAATAAATTCTTTAGAATGTTAAGAATGGGCCTCTATTATAAATTTTAGCCATGAATATTTATTAAATTTAAATTACAATACATAATTCGAATGTAGATAAAGTAGAATTCTATGCCGGTATGAGGATACCCCTTAAGGGCTATGAAATATTTTTATTGTTTAAAATTTTTTTAAAATTAGTAATTTAATGAATTTTTAATTCAAAACTATCAAACCAAAATGAAAATTTAATAGAAACATCTTTGTCAGAACTATCTAGAATATAATTGAATTTTTGGAAATTACAATATGTAGATTTTTCAGCTTACCTGATTAGTGAGAAATTACTATTCAATATATACAATAACTGCCCAAGTTGATTTATTACTTAACGCCTTAACTAATTTATTTTTATTTTTAGAGAATAATTAAATTTTAGCGACGACTGGGAAATAACTGAAAACTTCTTAATTCATAAAAAAGTATGAAAAATAGTCATTTTATAATTAATCATAATAATTTTTTCTCCAAACGTATTAAGATTTGAAGAAAACGTAATAAATGTTTTATCAGATATCATATATATATAATAATACCATTAGACGACATAAAAATCAATTGTAAATATCATATCTACCCTTACACACCAAGAGAACTACATTCGTATACGAAATTTGTAACGATACAATCATATAGTTTATAAAGAATAACTTAAAAAATGACTACTTATAAATATCTAGAGAAATTTTTTGTAAATTACTTTGAATTATCTAAATTTAAATTTATAATTATTCGAATTGTAACTTCACCATCTATAAGAGAAATTGAAATCGTTACGCTTGACGAGTACATTCTATTCATTATCAACTTTATAAAAATACGAATTTATAAAAATACGAATGATTAAAATAAAGTTAACATCAACTCAAAGGTATGAAAGCACTAATAACCGCACAAATAAGGTATTAAAAATAAATCAAAATTATAAATTTACATTATTACATTAATATACTCAGGCGAATAATGGTAAAAGTAAAATATCACATCAATTTTTAATTTAAGAAACATTTTAAACAAAGTTTCTGTTAGAGTTTCAACGTGTCCCGCGGATGACGCGCGCCTCTTGTACACGTTCCCGCCAAATTCCCCCCTCCTCTCACTTTCACTGTGCCGTGTGGATGCAGGTTCGGCGTGTTGCGCGCGTCTTCAGTCAGTGTTATCTCGTTGCCTCGTGCACATGTATGTACCTTCGGAGCATCAAGAAGCAAAGAATAAATTTACTGATAGAAATCTGCGTGTTAATCATTTCTTAGACTTTACACCTGCCTTATAACAACTACAGTTTCATAAAATAAAATTTTATTTTTATATTATAGAATTTTACTTCAATAAATTATACTTCACATAAAGTGTTAAAACTTACAGAAAAAGAAAAGAAAAAGAAATTTCGCTTTTTTAAATGTAAATTTTTAACGTTTAGAGTGCTTGGCCTCGCTTTTGGTATGTCAATGTTCAGAAATTCAAAGTGAGCGAGCCTGTAACTCTGTCGTTGCCCTTGGTCGAAGCTTTCTGCATGCGAAATGCCATAGAGTCAAAAAGAGCGAGCTCGCAGCTCTACCGCTGTGTTTGGTCTCGGCTTCCTGCACGCGCGATGCCGGAGAGTCAGAGCAAGCAAGCTCGCAGCTCTGACGCAGTGCTTGGTTTCGGCTTCCTGTACGCGCGATGCTGGAGAGTCAGAACAAGCAAGCTCGCAGCTCTGACGCAGTGCTTGATTTCGGCTTTCTGCACGCGCGATGCCGGAGAGTCGGAGCAAGCGTGCTCACAACACAGTTGAGGCGCTCTGCTCGGATTAGCATAATCGTTTACGCAGGAAGTCGTAATTATTTACAGCGACATGGTTACGCATTCATATATTACGATTTTCTGTAATCACTCGCTTCAAATGTTGTTTGCAGACAACCGCTCAGATTAACTTCGCAGCGCTGGTTTCGGGTTTTTTTCAGTGTATACACTAGAAGTATAACAACCCAAGACAGAAACTAATACCCCCATAACTATTTTAATGAACCCTCGATCATAACCATCTACAAGCAACATTACTCCTAAACCATTAGAATCACAAATTCCTTTTTACCAACACCATCGATTTCCTATATATCCTTCTACTTTATACCCATCTATGTTGTGAGCGCCCAAGTAAGTACGGCCCTGGAACCGTACTATACTCGAAGATGCGCGCGCAAACATAAAAAAAGACCAAAGTGGTTGAGCATACATACGCGCGTGTACGTGCACATGCTCTTGCATGTGTAAGTGCACGGGTCTCTGTCCGACTCTTCTACTTTAGTAGAGGAGTGGGAGGGATACCAAAGAGAGCTGAGGCAAGTAGTACGCGGAGTTCGTGTCTCTCGTCACTATTGGATCTGCTCTCTTACCGCGAGGACGTCTAGTTGCTCGAAGCACAGCTGGCGATTGGCCTACCTCGTGCTTCTAGCAAACAAGTCCGTTGCCACTTATATTCAATAGTATTGTTTAAGTACAATTATTTTGTAATATTCTATTTCATTTAAATAAAGATCACATCCAAGAAAAAACATTCCTTTCTTAATAATTCTGTGTTAAGCCCCGAACGTTAAGGCATTTGGTCCTTAACAACAACGGGCTTTTCACCTTAACATTAAAAAATTACTAACATAAAATTTATAAAGAGTCCTCAATAGCTAGGCAAGGCGATCTAGCTATTAACGACTTTTCAAACACAGAAATTAATAGAAAAAAATTTTTTTATAAATATTCTAAAAACACGCTTTTATAATGGAGAAAATACACTGAAAAGTATTAAATAAATAAATTTACCTCTTTGAAATTTTTTTTATACAGTTCATTGCGATAATCAAAAGAAAATTTTTGTTGTAACAAATTTTACAACAAAAATTTTCTTTTGATTATCGCAATGATCTGTATAAAAGTAATTTCAAGGAAGTTATTTAATACTTTTTAGTGTATTTCCTCCATTATAAAAACGTGTTTTTAAAATGTTTTTTTAAAATTTTTTATTTTCTACTTTTTAGTTGAAATTAAATTTCCCATGAGTAATTTTTTTAAAAGCTTGTATTTAATTGTATTTTCTATACGTTCCCCTATCTCCTATATATTCCCCTAACCCCTATATATCCTCCTATCCCCTATACATTTCCATACCCCCTATAATCCCCTATCCCTATGATTCCCCTATTCTCTATATTTTTCCCTATACATTCGCCTATCCCCTATGCATGCCCCTATCCCCTATGCATTTTCTACAACTATCAACTCAACAACATTCTATCAATTCCTCTCCACCCAAAGATAGCCTCCCCACTTAAACTTCCTCGAAGATGACTTTGCACACCCGTCATCGCCGACCTGACAACGGGATATTATATTGTCATCGGAGACCAAGGTCTGTATAAAATTTCAGAAATTTTTATCGACAAAAAGTGCCTCAAATCGAGCGTGCAAGATTTGATTACAGATAGACAGACAGAGTGTCAGCCAGACAGACAGATATACGTGAAAGTAAGCTTAATAAAAGCGTGTAAAAATATAAAGAATCCGTATTAGCTAGGCATGGCGACCTAGCCAACAACGATTCTATGAATTTAATAACTCGTAAAATAACCAATCCATGCTCTAGGATAGTAAATTAATAAATAAAAATGGTTGTTTAATTGGTTAGAAGGTTAGGAACGTTACATTGACGCCCAACGTATAAAAACCCGTAATAAATAGATAATTTGTGTTATATTGAAATAAAATTAAAATTGATTCAATGAAAAAATAATCTGAAAAAATGAATTTTAATTATTTTAACAAACTATTCATAGAAATAAAAAACAGGAGTGGCAGTCGTGGGGACTGGCCGACAGAAGCTATGCTTCCAGTATATATACATAGAAATTAGGAAGTGTGACATTTGCAAAATTATAATTAATTTTTTAGTGAAAACGTTATTTTTCATTCGATGTATTATGTATTTAAAAATATATTAATAATGTAGTTTTTTATTAATATCAATTATTAAAAAAACATATATTTAGGTAAACGTAATTTTCGTCATGTGCATTGTAAACAGAAAAATACAAAAATTTTATTAAATTTTATTAAATTTTCATTTTTTGTTATTAATGTAGTAATTAATAACAACTATATAAATATACACATATTAATAAACGGAGGAAGATAATGAGAGAAAATAAAAAATTTCTTGCCAAAAAAATATATTAAGATTATAATATTATAAATACAAACGCATATTTTCATACGTATACTAATTTTAAAATTTAAATTAAATAAATATTATTTACATAATTTATTTATTTAATCATCGTATTCTACGTCTATCCTTCTCTGTCCGCCGGCTTTAAGAATTGACTCTCTCTCTCTCTCTCTCTCTTTCTTTTTCATAAAGAATAGAGAGGGTTGCGTCTATCCTTCTCTGTCCGCCGGCTTTAAGAATTGACTCTCTCCCTCTCTCTTTCTTTCTCTTATATGTACAATAAAGGTAGCCGCGAATGGAGGGGGCTATTGTCTAGCCTTCTTTGCCGGTTACAACAAGCAGTCTCCAGTCTCTTTTTCTTTATCTTTCTTATACACATCCACTTGTGTATATACATGCATATTCTTAAGCGGAATGGGAGAGAGGGAAAGAAAGAAAGAGAAAAAAGAATGTTTGTATGTTGATAGCAATAATGGCATCCTGTGCCGTATTCGTTCATTCACGCTGGGTGACATTTGGGACTGTCGATTTTTATACATTTAGTGCCCCTGCCGTAAGAAGCATAGCTTCAATAATATTACTGAATCAGTTCGGAAAAAAATATAGAGCTCATTTACATTAACCTTTTCGCTCCGGGACTGGTCCAGATATGGACCAACAAGAAAAGCGAACGTAATAGATGTTTATAAAGTCAATTTAATGCACTAAATTTAGGAAAAATATTTTTAAAAATCCTGGTTACTTCTTTGACTTTCAAAATTATTTTTGAAGGTCAAACAATGAAAATGCGTATTTGCGCTTAGAAATTGGTATACCAACGTTTTATGAGTCGCTGAATATGATAAAATTAGTAAAAAAATTCTAGTGACTTCTTTGACTTTGAACCTTGAAGGCCAAAGTATGAAAATGCGTATTTGTGCTTGAAAACTTAAAAATTGATGTACCTAGATTTTATCTGCTATTGGCAATGAAAATTACCACTGAGGGTTTAAAAGCGCTACTGTTGCAAGAGTAATATGGCCGGTACGACTATACATCCTTGAATGTGTTTACATACACGATTGGTTTTCAAGAGTAAATTGTTTATTATATTAAACATATTTGACATTTTATTTCACTAAATTAGTTAAAAAACAAAATTACTGGTTCCCTTACACATAAAAACATCGACACATATATAGCCATATCCGCCATTGTTATAGTTCATGAAGTGACCATCAGATGTCGCATGCTAATTTTTCAATGCCAATAGTAAATAAGAATATTAGTCAATAAGTCACCGACTTTAAAGTTTGAAAATCAATGTGTGCAAAAAATTATCTTATCTGAAAATCAATAAAAAAACGCTTCTGGTACGCTTAGGTAACACTAACTCTACCAAGATCGTCTTATCATCTTTGTTTAGTAAATTCGGAGTATAAGTATTGAATGATAACATATGTATTTGTATATTTTTCATTGTGTAGTATCTAGAAGTAATAGCTATGTCAAGGTCAATTTTTTCACATTGGTAATTCTATAAAAACATTTCTCTGTGCACTTGCTGAAAAGACTGATTCTATAGGTAAACTCCAGATAAAAGTATTGGAAAATTGTTATTTTCAGTAGCAACTGACAACGAGATAGTATTTAGTAATTTAATTTGTTTACACTTTCACGTATATATTCTAATTAGCATAGTAGTTGTTCGTTATTGTTATTACATTTTGCTATTCAAGAAGTGTTCCATCACGCATCTTTAAGATAATGGTTGACGACGAAGCTTGGAAAAGCGGCGAAACTGAGCCAGGGAAAAGAGACCCTGACGATGAAGAAACATATGGTATTGATTTAGAAGATGTGGAGTGTGTCGAAGATCAAATTTATGAAGACCCGTGGTTTTTTCCATCAATAAATTTCAACGGTACCTCTGAAATCAATCAAAACATCAATGTAGCAGGTAACCTATAGACTTCTTCAATTATTTTTTCAACTCCTTACTGATTGAAATGATTATTGAAGAAACTTATCGTTATCATTTTCTAAATCCTGGATATCAAAGTAGCCATATGAAGCCTTGGACTCCCCTCACAAAAGAAAACTTTGAAATTTTTCTTGGCCTTTCTATTCTCATGGGACACGTTCTGAAAAGCAAATTGCATAGTTATTGGTCGACTGATCAATTAGTACTTACTCCAATTTTTCGTCAGATGATGTCTCGCGACAAATACTTGCAGATTTTGTGTTACATTCATTTTCACGGCAATTTTTATACGACATCGGATATTGCAGGCCATACTTTAGCGAAAATTAAGCCAGTAATAGATTTTCTTCAATCTAAATTTTCAGCAGCTCTCACTCCAGGGAAAAAAGTCTGTATTAATGAAAGTCTATTACTTTGGAAAGGGCGGCTTGGATTCAAACAGTATATACCTTTGAAGCGAAATCGGTTTGGCATCAAGCTGTTTGAGCTAGTTGACTGTGAACGGGATTCATTCTAAACTTTATTGTGTATACAGGAGCAGACACTGACTATAGAAAGTTCGGATTAGGTGTTACTGGAGATATTGTCGCCCACTTCTTAGAACCATACTATCGTCAGGGTCGCGTTGTGCATGTTGACAATTGGTACACATCTCCTGCCTCGGCAGAATTTTTGCATGACCGAGATACTGGTCTGTGTGGGACAGTAAAAGCAAATAGAAAGGGCATGCCAAAACTGGAAAATAAGTTATCACGAAGACAAACATAAGTTGCTCACACTGACGTCTGGATGACAATGAAATGGGAGGACAAAAGAAGTGTGCATATGTTGTCAACTGTGAACGCGGTTTTTTTTGTCCAACGGATGATTACAGGTTGTCAGGGCTTTATTGAAGGGTATTTCTGAGAGCATTCCTCGAAACGTTAGTCCATTGATTGGACGTCATTTTCCGAAGGACAGTACACGACGAAGATGCCACTTATGCTGTTTGCGAAAGATAACGCGAAGTAGCTCTTACATTTGTTCCACGTGTGATATTCCTGTGTGTGTAACTCCATGCTTTGAAAAGTACCACACACAACAGACACTAACATAATGTTTAATGGTGTGATGTGAGAGGCAAGGGAACTCACTATAAACAAGCACCTCAAGTGAGAGGCAAGGGAACTCACAATAAACAAGCACTCCAAGTGAGAAGCAAGGAGGCTCACAATAAATAAGCACCCCAAAGGAATCATATTTTCGCAACGTCCACGTTGTTGATTCTGGGTAACCCTAACAGCGAAAACCTTTTGTAGAATTATAAAATTCCAAGGTGTATGGAGCTAATGAAGGAACTTACATCCACTATCACTGACTGAGGGACTGTGAAGTCCCATTGGGCGGTAGAACGCGTTCAATTCGAGGGTATAACTTAGTACTTCTGCAGTACGGACTGTCTAGAATGCCTTCTTACTAACAGAAAGACTGTGAAGTGCCATTTTTCAAGAGCTAATACTGAATTTCTTGCTTTGACCTTCAAAGTTTAAGATCAAAGAGGTGACTAGAACTTTTTTTACTATTTTTATCCTATTTAGCGGTTTATAAAACATAGGTATATCAATTTTCAAGCTCAAATACGCATTTTCATTATTTGACCTTCAAAGTTCAAGGTCAAATATGAACCTGAAATTTTTTTAACTTTTTTTATTGTAATCAGCACGTCAAAAAACATTGAAAAGCTCTCTTAAACCTTCACTTATAATTTTTTACATTAGCCTCACCTTTCTCTCCGGAAGTGGTTCATGTATGGACCACCACTTCGTGTGGCGACTTTTCATAAGAAGTTGATTCACCTAAGTCATGAAATTTAGCTAAAATGCGAGGTCAATTTTAAAAGAAAAGTCCCCGGAGCCAAAAGATTAAAAATGAAAAATTTGAAAATATAAAATTTTTAAACAAAAATAAAATGAAAAACAAAATTATAAAAAATAATACAATCTAGAAAATCACAAAAAAAGAGAGCATGAAAATGCATAAAAAATGATATATTAAATACCAAAAGTACTAACAAAAATTCTGTAAAAAGAATTTCTTTTGTTCTAAAGAAAAGCAAAATAAATGGTCGATTACAAAATTTTATTTGATGTAAAAACCTTTATTAAGTTATTCGTAAATGAGTGTTTAATCTAAACATAAAAAAAGAGTAATTCGTTAATATATTTTTGCTGGTAACAAAGAGCACTTTATTAACTTTTACATAAGAGCGTTTAATGTCAAACAAACAAGTGATTTTTCTTTCTTTTATAATAACATAATTGTAAACGCAATAGACTGAAGCACTATTTAAATCAAATTGAGATTAAAGCAAATAATGTTCACTGTTATAACAATAAGAGTTTCACTGAATTTATATTATTTTTAATGAATTTAACTATGCAAATCACTGTTCTTATTTCTTAATTGCAACGAGACAAAATAAATAAGGGCTTTTAATCTTGATTGTTAGTTATCTTCGTTTACAGCTTAATAAACCGATGATTTTCCTCTTTAGTTGATTTGTTCTCTTTTCTGCAAGCGAAGCTCGAATTATGGACTGTATAATGATGAGGCGAGTGAGTAGAGTAAGGACTGCTGCTTGGTTGCTGGCTCGTATCCAAGTAAGAAAGCGTGGATCCTCCTGCCTTGCAGGCATGCCAGATAGAAGCGACGCGAAGACAGTTGCGCATTGGTAAGCTAGTTAGCTTCGAGCTGAGCCATCGGTGACGCGTATTTTGACGTAACATTGAACAATGAGAAAGATGAAAGACTTAAAGGTCGCACGGAGAAACAAGAAGATTAGGTGTTACAATGTATACAATAAAATTCTTATCGAATCTTTTGTTATAGCCGAGGAAAATTCAAGTCTGAAACGCGAATATTTAAGATAGAGTACAAAACATCTTATTTAAAGTCAAAAGGTCGATAGTTGACAAATAGGCATAAGAAATTCTTTAGCATAGGTTCTCAACATATTTGAGAAACGAACATTATAATAAAATAATATATACTCTAAAATAAAATAAAAATAGTAAAATAAATTAAATTAAAGATACAGCAAAAAATTAATTTTTTGAAATAAAACGAATAAAGTGAAAACGAGATTGAAGTTTGACTGTTTCTTTTTCAATATTATATATTTATCAAATTAAATGCAATATTTCTATAAGAAGTATTTTTATTAAGAAAGTCATTAAAAACGAGAGACATTTTAGATTTCAATTTCGTCAACAAATTTAGATTGTAATTGCGAACAAAAATTCAATTCAAAATGGCGGAAAAAAGAAAATTAAACGTTCTAATGCAAGAATTGGAAAATTTAGATCAAACTGTAGAAGAAGAAGTAAACACAAAACAAATCAAATGGATGAGAGCTGTGTCATATGAATTAACGTTGTTGTTCAATAAACAACAAGAATTAGAAAATAACATGGATTCATCAAACGATTCAGAGAAATCTATCAAATTAAACGTAGATAAATCTGTAGACGCAGAAACAATGAATCTAAAAGAAGAATTAAATGAATTGTCTAACAAAATAAAAAATTTATTAGAGGATAACATAACAATAAATATCTTTTAAACAAATACAAAAAATAAAACACAGATTTAGCAAGTAGAAATGCAACGTTAGATGATGGACTAAAGAGTTTAAAAAAAAGAATAGAAGATGATGAAGCCGTCAAAATGGTTCAGGAAAATTTAACACGAAGAATCGATGAAACGGCTTAAGGACAAGATGTAAAAATAAATGATTTAAAAGAATGAGACTCGAACGCAAGGTCCTGAGTCCTACAGTAATAAAATTAGAATCCCACTTTCTAAGTATGAAGGTACAGAGGTTGAAAGACCAATGAAATTTTTAAACGAATTTGAAAAATACATCGCATTAAAAAGATTAGAAGAGGAAGAAACCCTCGAGTTGTTGCATACAGTTCAGCAAAAAGATGCGAACGAATGGTGGTGCGTCTATCAAGATGACGTATTTACATACCAAGGTTTTAAAGAGTTATTCCTAGACAGATATTGGAATAAGGATGTCCAAAGAGCGCCTAGAAGAAAAGTGGAATTTGGTCAATTTTATGAGAATGGGAAATCAATTCATATGACTTATGCCACTCAAATCTACGGTTTAGCTAAAGAATTAAATCTTCAGTATACTGAAGAAGAACCAGCTGAAAAAGTCAGCAGAGATTTTAGCAGAAACGTTTAACTTCAATAAAAATGTTAATATAGAGAATAAAAAAAAGCTTCATATAATCCAAGTATAAACGCAACGAAATTAATGAATAAAAACAAACAAAAAGCTCCTGTCAGCAATGAAATGACAAAAGCAAGTTATAATGATATTAATGTATCTTGAATAGATATAGACTCATTATCACTAGAAGAACCTCAGGAAACTGCATAAAGTTGCACCAAATTTAAATAGTATAATGGGTGAGGATGCAACTCATAGAAACCCCAAAAACACAAAAAATTCAAAATTCAAAAGTATTTCATGTTGCAAACTTAGAAAGGCTTAAAAAATTTTAAATACTAACTGAAAACGGTAAACTAATTAAAGCAATAAACAAGGAATTAAAATGAAATAAAAAACAAAAAACGTTAAATATACATTTAAATGCAAATAAGATAAACGTATATTTTAAAATTCCAAAGGTTATTAAAAAGTACAATATAAAACATGAAGGTTCGGTCGATAAGGTAGATCGGCCTCAATGTATTTTAAGATAAAAAAAATAGTAATTAGAAAAATTTATTTTTTATTAAAGAACACAGAGAAATATATGATAAAAATTTCTGTAAAAAAATTTTCAATCATTAACTTTTTTGAAATTAAATACTAATTCAAATTTGAATGAAAAGCCCGCCGTAGGCCGGCTCGCGTGTTCGAATCTCATTCACCGAGGGACCAAGAGAGAGGCAAAGAGACGCGATGTTAACGCGTTGGTACAATGTTACACTTAATTATAACATTATTTCAATTAATTTCTTTATCGTTTAACTTAATGAATAAGGGAGTTGTTGAAGAAATTATTCAAATAAAGCATTTTTTTCATTATTAGATAATTTTAAGATTTTAAATCGATTAATAGATGAAGTAATCGTTATTAAACATATATAAGTTAA
Source organism: Anastatus disparis (assembly GCA_017163975.1). Classification (NCBI taxonomy): domain Eukaryota; kingdom Metazoa; phylum Arthropoda; class Insecta; order Hymenoptera; family Eupelmidae; genus Anastatus; species Anastatus disparis. The sequence continues at coordinate 6,482,135 of JAFFSR010000274.1, read as the reverse complement.
ACAAAGTTTGAATCCTTAGCGTAAACGGGGCTTTCAAAGCATCTAATTAATAGCAAAGACTTTAGAATGGAATTAATTGAATTAAATGATCATCTTCATGGAGAAAACATAGTAATTCTATGATTTAATATTTTTTCTATAAGATAAGGTACTCTTCATGAATAAGTTTGTATCTGAAAGGCGATTTCTTATTTAAGTAATATATCTATTATCTTATGCAGTATATCGATGGGGGTGTCCATGTACGCTGGAAATAAATACAAATAGGTCTCCGCGCATATTTACTCGACAGCCTAAATAAAGTCGATTATCTAGATAATCATTAAAGGAAGAGGGGATCAGTGAGCTCCAGCTCAGGCAGCGAGAGGAGCTAAAAATCATTCTCTCTCACCGCTTTAGATCTGATACATATTACGCTTCAGTTAATTTTTTATTTGCTTTTTCTCTGTTAAAAGTAAGAAAAAAACGTGATTTTTTTTGTTTGTTTTTTTTGAGTGTTTTTTTTTATTTATACTTCCTTGTTCTTTCTATATTTATTTTTTATTTTGAACAAATAAAGCAATAGTTAAATCAAGGAGAAAAGAAAAACTTTGAAAATCGTTTCGCGAGTGAACTTGAATTTATTGTTTGTTTTTTTGTGTTCTTATTAGTAATCCTGCGTATAAGAATGATCTTTGCAGGATTACTTGCAATAATTATTGATTAAAAATAGAGTCAGTATCATAACCGCAATACTAACCAATATAACAAATAAAAATAGTATTTTTGTACTAAAAAGGGGAAAGACTAGGCCTTCGGCCGAAAAACACCGAGTGGTGACTTTATTTTTTGATAAAATTGCTGCGCATTGCACAAAAGCCTGATGGTGATGGATGTAAAAGGGTGCTGAAAAGTCACCCTTATCCTGTGGAAATCACGTGCATTTTATTCCTGGTGACGCACAGGTAATCGTACGCCAGGGATTAAGGCTATTTTGTCTGTTTCAGGTTATGTCCGATAAAAAAAATTGCACTCGACCAACTCTAACAAAAAGAGTTATAAAACCACTGAAAGAAAAGCCAAAGAAAATCGAAATTGGTTCCTCTTTTTTTTTATATGATTGAAAGATTTTTCTTATTTTTAAAAATTTAAATTAATCAGTTTCATGTTCCATTTTTTTTTTCAAGTTAAATTCAGATATTCAAAAATAGTATTTTTCTTATGAGATTTTTTGTTTAATATCGTTAAAGTTAATTTAAATTATTTGAATATTCAACATATGATTAACTAAGAATTCTTTCTTTTTATTAAACAATGAAACTTTGTATCTGATATACGGTAACAGGACACTTCGCCGAATTCCACTTGGCCGAATCCCATTTGGCCAAATTTTTTTGGCCGAAAGTTATTTGGCCGAATGGTACATTTGGTTGAAAGTTATTTGGCCGAAAGGGACATTCGCGATTTGCGTTTAATAACCAGCAAGTTTTATGTATAACAATTTCTACATACATTTCTTGTGATTAACGTGTTATTCGTAATATATACTGTCAATAACCACACGCGATGTGCGCCGGATAACCAGCAAGTTCTATGAATAACGATTCCCACATACATTTTTTGTGATTAACGTGTTATTTGTAATATATACTGTCAATAACCAACCGCAATGTGCGCTGAATAACCAGCAAGTTCTATGAATAACAATTTCCACATACATTTTTTGTGATTAACGTGTTATTTGTAATATATACTGTCAACGACCAACCGCGATGTGCGCCGGATAACCAGAAAATTCTATGTGTAACAATTTCCACATACATTTCTTGTTATAAACGTGGTATTTGTAATATATACTGTCAATAACCAACCACGTGCGCTGGATAACCAGCAAGTTCTATGAATAACAATTTCCGCATACATCTCTGGTGATTAACGTGTTATTTGTATTATATACTGTCAATAACCAACCGCGACGTGCGCCGGATAACCAGCAAGATCCGTGTATAACAATTTCAATGCATTTTTTTTTAATAAATAATAACTTCATTTTATTGTTCTTGAATATTGTGGGGTATTAAATAACACTATACTGCTAAATGCTGAAGTATATTGTGCATTTAACAGTGATTATTATGTATTCAAGCAAAGATTCCTTTTATCAAATGACCCTTCCTGTCAAATAACTTTCAGCCAAATAGCTTTCGGCCAAATGTCCCATTCAGCCAAATAATCCTTTCGATCAAATGGCTTTCGGCCAAATGACCCATTCGATCAAATGGCTTTCGGCCAAATAACTTCGGCTAAATCAGATTCGACCAAGTGGAATTCGGTCAAGCGTCTGCAATCCCTGATATACAATAAATAAGAATAATTTCAAAAAAGATGTCATATATGTGACCAACTCAAACAAAAAGATAGCGTTCTTTATTCCACAAACCATCTTATGTCTTTTTTATGTGGGTCGTACATTAAGTGTAAATTTTCATGCTAATCTGCTATGTCCAATATATAAAATAATTAAAAGAATTTTTATGTAACATCAAGTCAACGAACCCTATGGACATTGCTGAGTTGTAAAGTCGGCGAGTATAATAACTTTACAAAGAAGAAGGCAAGATTGATAACGTTTATTGAGATTCAATCTTTTTTTGCTGCTCATTCGTAAATAATTAATTAAAGAATAATAATAATAATAATAATATATATATATATATATATATATATATATATATATATATATATATATATATATTTTGATTAAAAAATAGAAAAGTAAGACTAAATAATAAAACGAAAATTAAATATTAAATTAAGTCTATTAGTTACAAATTTTCCAATCTTGCTATATCTTAATATTTGACGTTACAATATCTAAGCTTTGTTTACTAGAATAATAATCTGTAACTTCTTTTAATTGAAAAAAAAAATTAATAAATTTATTTTAACGACAGTTAAATATAAGTCTGTAAACTTTTTTAGCGACAGTAAGAAAATGATGTACGAATTTCTTTTAACATCAATAAAAATAATTTTGTAAGCTTCCTTTATCAATAATTACCAAAATAAAAAAATACACTGATACACTTCGTTTAACGACAGTAACGGAAATCTATAAAGTGACGAACATAATTAGTTAGTTTTATAAAAATTTTCATTTAATTAATAAAAATGATTTTTTTACATATATAAATATATATATTTATTTTAAAAACGAAATTTAGCGACATCTTAAATAGACCTTTAATAGTATATTATGCGTCAAGGCCGCAAAACGTATTCTTGGCAGTTGCACGAGCAGGAATGATACATTTGTGGCTGTGACTGCATCTACTTTTTTTTTGCTCGAAGGCCGTTAAGCAGGAGCTGGGGCGGAGCTCCCCGCCTATGAAAAAATAATTGATAATTCTCAAAATATAAAAGAATTTAATAAAAAATTCAATTATAAACAATAAATAACTAATAATTCTTAAAATACAATAAAAAAAACAATAAAAAAAATTTGATTATAAAAACCACTAATGATTGTTAAAATATAACATTAAAATTAAACAAAAATACAATAAAATATAAAATAAAGCTAAACTATAAAAATCATAATTAAAAAATATTATTTGAAAAAAGAAAAAAAAAGTTTAAAAAAAATAGAATAAAAAAAATTCGATTATAAAAACAACTAATAATTGTTAAAATATAACATTAAAATTAAACAAAAATACAACAAAATATAAAACAAAGCTAAACTATAAAAATTATAATTAAAAAATATTATTTAAAAAAGAAAAAAAAAAGTTTTAACACGCGAAATTTGTAACTATGTCTTTCTCTCGCTCTTCCTTTTTTTTCATAATATACATATATTGAGTCCACGTTATTCGTTAACGCATACCCAGTATAGTAGATGTAAGAAAAGGATAGCGATATTAAGGAAAGCGAGCAGTTCATTCAGTTCAATTTCAAGAATCAGCGACGTCGAGAACGTTTTTCTGTGAACTTTTATTAAAATAATACATTGAATATACATATTTTTCTTTTGCGGCCGAGGACAAAAATACACTATTTTGTGCTCCGTATGCAGGACACAGAAATCCATTTTGCGGCCTGAGGACAAAAAATAATTCTTTCATGTACAATATAAAAATAATCAGTAAGCATCTTTCAACTACAAAAAAAAATAAATATGTAGGCTTTTTTAGCAACAATAAAAAATAAATATGTAAGCTCCTGTAAGTCACAATAAAATATAAATTTGTAAGCTTCTTTTGGCGACAATGAAAAATAATCTGTAAGCATCTTTTAGCAAAAATAAAAAATAAATGTGTAGGCTTCTTTAGTGACAATGAAAAATAAATATGTAAGCTTATTTTAGCCACAAACATACATTTGTAAGCTTCTTTTAGTAACAATATAAAATAAATCCGTAAGCTTCATTTAGCTACAATAAAAAACAAGTCTGAAAACTTCTTTTAACAATAACAAAATAATACATATATAAGCTTCTTTTAACTACAATGAAATATTAACGGCAATTTGAAAAAAGTCTGTAAAATTCTTTTAATGACAATAAAAAATGAATCTGTAAGCTTCTTCTAGCGACAATGAAAAATGGTCAGTGAGCTTCTTTCAGCTATAATGAAAAATAAATGTGTAAACTTCTTTAGCGATAGTGAAAAATAAATATGTAAGTTTCTTTTCGCTATAATAACAAAAAAAACACTCTTAATGCAGCCATATATATGGTCTTAAGCCCAAAAATAATAAAATGCAGAGAGAGAGAGTGTTTTCTTAGCATTGTTTTTATGAAATTCACACCTAAAGCTAATGAATATTTAGTTGTTATCGCATTCGGGGAGTCAGCGAGCGGAGCAATATATATATATTATAAAAAGATTTCACTGCCGCTGTGTATAAGAATTCGATTTGTCCTTGGTTAGCTAGAATTTAGCTAAAATCTAGCTGAAATTAAGCTAAAAGTTAGCTTGAATTTAGCTAAAGTCAGATAAAATTACATAAAAGTTAGCTACATTAAATTAAAATTTAGCTAAATTTATGCAAGATTTAGATGCAAATCAGCTAAAAGTTAGCTGAAATTTATATTAATTTTAAGCAATTTTAGGTAAATTTTGGTTTGATTTCAGCTGAATTTTAGCTGCATTTTAGATCTATTTATATTATATTCTCTCTATATTATCGAAATTATATCGTCGCTGTCATCATCAGAAATGTGTTCCTCATTTTTGGACCTACATTACAGCGTTAAATTTAGCCGGATTTAAGCTTGTAATTAGCTAGGAAATAATTAAATTAGGCTAAATTTAAGCTTTAAAATAGCTGAAAATAAGCTAAATTTAGCTGAATTTATGCTTGTAGTGAACTTGGTGATAGCTAATTTTAAGTTTTGCATATAACGATATATCATAACATATAAGTTTAAGATTGATAATAGATGAAAAATAGGTAATAACATCTTTTTTACAATTAGCTAATCATCCTGTAATCATCATGAAGTTTAATCATATAAATAATTATTAATTTTACGATTTTATTTGAATTATAGGTTTGAAAATATCATTTTGAAAAAGCTAAATTGATATTTAATAATCAAATTATTAAATTTAAATTTTGTTAAATCAAAATCAAACACTTGCATATAGTATTTATAAATTTAATTTAATTTTCATTTAAGTTAAAAAAAAAAACACCAACATCACAGTTTTCCAAATTTTTTATCCTTAATCCAAAAATGTTTTAAATATTTATATATTACTACCTTCCGTTTTTACTAATAGAAAGTCTAATATAAAGAAATTTCGGAAAATTTTTCAATAAAGGTTAAAAATTTTATTGCATAATTTACATGTATTATTAATTTTGTTATAGAATTAATTAATTATGTATATCTAGAGACAATAAGTTTAATCCTGTTTACAATGAAACGTCAATGAAAAAAAAATTTTTCAATGAAAAACATTAAAACATCGATAAAAAAACGAGAAAAAACAACGTTCGATTAATAGATCTATAGACTAAGAACTATTTTTTAATTCATTATGTTACTGTCAACGTAGGTATTCTTTTTATTTAATAATCTACGTATAAAAATAATAGTTATTTTTTCTGCAAACACATTTTTAGAAATTTTTGTAGATGTGTTACGTATCTTTCATTTAAAAATTTATTATTCCAAAATACGCAGTTATTAATCAATCTGATAATGTGACTTAGTGAGTATATTGTAAAATTAAGTCATTTTTTAAGGAACAAAAGAAAATGCAATGCGATTCACAAAATCAGCAAAACAAGAACAATGCGAAGGCTACATGAACCAGGTTACCACGTTAACCATATCATTCAATAAGAGTCAAAATGCATAATAAGCATTACTCCATCGATTGACATCAATTCAAAATTCAAATTGTAAAACAATTATTCTTAAACAAAAGCAGGAATCATCAGTATAAAAAGACAGATCAAATCAAGATAAAAATCACTTTAAAGCAGACACTTTTTCAAAGCACTTTATCAAAGAATTTCAACAAGCACTTCAAAGATACAATTATCACAACTATATTTCTCGAACTATAAAATTATTCAAATATTCGCGCACTATATTCAGTTTATTATAAAAGTAACAAATAAAATCTCTATAATTATGTTGAGGGTGGGGTTTTCCTTAAGGAGTTTAACCTCTTCAAACAAAACCCCGTCCCTAATAATTTTTTAAAAAATATTAATATTACTATCCAGAATTTTCCAAAAAAAAAAAATATGAATATTATTATATACCAACCAAACATTTATTAAATATGTTTTGTACATATTATTGAAAATCAATTTTGAGCGCATAACGGATATGCTGACTTTGCGTTGTGTAAACGTTTGATCTTTTAACTTTTTTTCTAAAAATTGTACACTTTTAAATTTAAATTTTATCAAGAGATAAAATAAAATTTCTAATTTAATTAACATTATTTTTAAAACTTTGAAGCTTGGATAGTTTGAGCAATATTTAGATTTGTACTCATATTAAATATATCAATTTATACCTATTGAAATTACAACGATGAATATATTTACCAGAATACCTGGTTATTAGCTTAAGAAATAACTTCAATTGTCCTATCACATGAATTATTTATTATTATAATACATCAAAATATAAGGAAAAAATTCAATGAATAAATACTTTTATAAAAATGGTATATTAAATTTATTTCAAAAATCAATCACAACACTTAAATTGATTCTATGATATAGTTCTATATAAGTATTACAAATTTCTATAAAATAAAAATTTAAAAATTTTTAGTTGAATTATGCACAAGCTTAAATATATCAAACGTATCATTAAAAATTTAACTTAAATTTTTAGTAAAATTATAATTTATGAGCGAGACATTAAAATAATTATAACATTAGATATATATCTTGTGAAAGATGTGCATGAACATAGTTCATAGACATTAAATTAACAAAACTTAATTTTTAGTGTTTTACAATTTTATCAAGTGTAATAAAAATTCAGTTACTGAATTTTATTTCCCTTTTCTAATATTATTAATATTGTCATTCAATATCTAAGAAAATTTTAATTTTTTTCTTTTTTATGATCAAGTTTATATACTATAATTTTGTATGGAAAAGTTTCATGATGGCATAAAAGAAGCATTTCTATTTGTAACAGATGTATTGTGAAGTGAAGATTAAAAATTTGTTGATTAAAAAAAAAGCAAAATGGTTTTCTAAATTAAATTAATGATTTGTTTAGTTTCAAATAATGTTATACTATATAGATGATTCATTAAAATTGTTTATTAAAATGGTAAGTTAAATAGATATTAAAGTTTAACGCATTGATTGTCCCAAAAGCGGGATTAAAACTTGGGACATTGAATGTTAAGAGCGGGGCTTTCCTCAAGGAGTTTAACCTCCTCAAACAAAACCCCGTCCCCAATAACCTTTTTTAAAAAAATATAAATATTACCATTTTATTATTTCTATAATGCGTTACTTTAGATTTAAGGTTACTTATCTGTTATTTTACTACGGAGGCCGGCTGGCACAGCATTGCCGGCTTTCCTGGACTCTCTGTTTGCTCCTGTTTATTCCACAATATCTTACTTGATCTTTCTGGTGTATTGGATTCACCACACAACAAAAAAAAAATAAAGGAAAAAAAACACAAAAAACCAAAAGAAACGAAAACCCGACAACCAAAATTCACTAATATTAAGACATATATATAAATAAAGAAAAGAAAGAAAAAAAACAAAAAAAATTAAAAAGAAAAAAAACAAAAAAAATTAAAAAGAAAACCAAAAAAAAATTCCAAAGTCAAACGATTTTTAGATTGAACTTAGTGGCTGCAGCCTCGTGGGCTGCAGCACACACGTACTACCTTTTAGGCCTGCTCGCGCGCGTCTCTCTTCAAGCTAGGCCCGTCGTTGAAGCTAGCATCGTCAGGCCAACTTCAAACATAGCAACTGATAGTGGGAGGAGATGCAAGAAAAAAGAGAGATAGCTCTCTTTCTCCTTCTCGCACTCCCTTGTCCAGTGCGCTGGAACAATCGTGAATTTCCACTCTCAACGCAGAAAAGTAGAGAGAGTGGAGGCTCAACGATCTCCGTCGACGGTAAAGCTGTAGAATTCCCTGAACTTGGTAAGAGAGTGAAAAGAAAGTGGCCTTGACGCTTTTAAGACCTCTTTCTTTTCACTATGGGAAGGAAAGATTTAAAACTTATTAGAAAAATCAAAAATATTTAAAAAAAAAGACTGAAAAATTTAAGTGAAAATTTCTGTCACTTAACAAATTAAAATATTAAATCAAGTGTACTTATTTACTGTCTGCCTGTATCTACTACACCGAAATCAAGGTAAGATCATTACAATTATATTTTGATCTATATTTCCTTTTCAATTCAAGTATATTGAATCGTGAGAACGATTCATATCAATTAAAATTGGAAGAACTTTTCTATCACTAGACTTAACTTTCAAATTGACCATTTTTAAATCAAACCTTTAATATTATAATTAAACATATTTTCCTCATCACAACAACAACATAATCAATCATTAATTCTGTCCTGCTGTAAAGCCAAAACTTAACATATATATAAATATATAGTCATAAATCAAGATTCAACCAGCCCTCCTCAGCCCCCTCTCAAATTACGTTGTAATTCTTGTTTTAAATAGCTATTTTGAATAATTACGTTGTTCTAAAAAACTAAAGCCCCCTTTGAGCCCCCCCCCCCCAAATTCGTTAGCCCCCTCGCCTTAGCCTCTCCTCACTCTCATATTATGTTTTAGTAATAAAAAATTTATTTATTATTATTATTAATATTCTATTATTATAATTGCAATTATAACTAATTGATAATACAAAGCTTTTTCATTGCATTTTATGTACACTTTGATATCGTTTCAATAATGAAAAGAATTATCATTATTATTTAATTAACCTTTTGACAGCGGGGATGACGCCATATGGCGTCAACTTATGATAGGCCCACATATACTATTACTTCAGAAACATTTATATGGAAAATTTCGAGAAAGTTACACTTTTTTAGTGGGAAAAATGCCAGCTGTCAGAAGGTTAATATAACTACAGTTACAACCAATTGATAGTATAAAGCTTCCTCTCTGCATTTCCTTTACTCAGATGAACATAGTGATATTTGTATTTCTATACATTGTATACTTATTCGTATTATTTAGAAAATTTACTAATTTAAATGGTAAATTATAAAATGCAAAATGAAAATTCAGCTTGATACCTATAGTCCCTTTACTAAAACTTTTATTTTCACAAAACATGATTTTTCTTAAACTGAAAATCAGATATTTATATATTTATCTTAATAAAGGATTTCTGGGCTTGAGACTAGCATATAAATATATGGCTGCATTAAAAGCTTTTATTGTCACTAAAAGAAGCTTACAGATTTATTTTTTACCGTCGCTTAAAGAAGCTTACAGATTTATTTTTCATTGTTGCTAAAAGAAGCTTACAGATATATTTTTTATAAATATATAAATAAACTTGAAATGTAGATAACTCAATTTTGTCGTGAGACGAAAAAAAATATAAATATAAATATATCGGATGTGAATTGTGATTATTATCGAATAGGAAAAAAAATAAATTACAATTTTAACAGAGTTAAGGTAAAGTAAAAAAATTAGAAATTTCGTTAAGATTATCAAAAAACCGCGAAAGGAAACTTCGAAAATTGAATACTTAATTAATTTCAATTATAAATGATAAAAAAATCAAGCTTAGGCAGATTAAAAATAAATATTACAAAACTGTTACCAGAAAAAAATGATGATCTTGATTTTAAAAAAGTTAAAGAAATAGAGAGCGAAGGAAAAACTGAAATTAGAGAATCTTTGTTGTTTGGAGAAGTATTATAGGCGCAGTTATTAGAAAATAAGGCTAAACTAAAAAATGAATGTGAAGAGTCTGTGTATGCGCAGATTCTTTCTGGAAAACTTATTGTACAGTATCATCTTGTAAATAGAATGAAAAGAATTAATAGTGGATATTATGAGCGTAAATTTGCCGATGCAGTCAATATCAGTTTCAAGCGCTTGACAGCAAAAAAAGCAACGAAAAAGTTAATTGAAACCGCAATAAGAAAATTTCGTGAAGAAGAAGAGAATTCAATCGTTTGCCCTGGTTTTAACCTTTAGGGGACGGGAAAGCCACTATAGTGGCTCGACCATGGATAGACACTTTACATATGAGTATTTCCCAATATTAGAGACACATATTATGTGTTTTTTATAGAAAATACTGAGAAATTGAAAATTCCAAATTCCCCGTCCTCTAAAGGTTAAAGACGTTATTAAAAGGCACGGTATTAGTAAGCGAAAAAGATATCTTGCTGATAGATTGACAAATTTACATAAGAAATATCTAAAAGAAGAAACTCTGAAAATTTCACGAGCGATATTTTTTAAATGTAAGCCATTCTGGATTTTGCAGAAATATTTTCAGCTCGCGATACTTGCTTGTGCAAAAATCATGCAAATTTTAATATAAACTTTTATCCAACCAATGGGAAGTAAGGCCTTTGTAAATCAATAAGATCCAAAAATCATTTTAAAAAAATTGTTACGTTTCGTCGGTATGGTTTCCGACCTCTTCAGACTAAAAAGACGTAATTAAAATTTATTAAACAAAACAAATTAAATATACACAAAAATAGTTTTCACTTTACAGTACATACCTAACTTAAAATTAATTCATACACTAAACTAGTTACATGAGAATTACACATATTGTCGAACTAAGAACTGATACAAGTTGTTGTCTATTTATATTGAAAATCAGAAAGACAGTTAGATATTTGTTTATAAACAGAAGGCAAATACATTATGTCCGTTTTTAAATTTATCGCATTTTTATTTCCGTTTATATATAACATTTCGGATATCTAATGCAAATTTTAATTTAATTTTTCAAAAACTATGTTATTATAAGATCATAACGACTAAAAATATTCAATCGCTCATCAGTGCATTGACTTGTGAAAATAACAATAAAGGTTGATTATACAGACAATGTTCCAAATGTAAACATAGAAACGTAAAAGAAGTCAAAAATAATTTAAAATTATTTATTCAAATGGGTCACTTCAAAAGAAAATAGAATTGGTTCCAAAATAAATATTTAACGTCACTGTCACATAAAAAATTAAAATTATTACTATTATATCTAAAATGATGAAAGATTTAAATTCACTTATAGTTTCTTTTTTTAAACATGTTTATGATACAAGTCATCAATTCAAATTTTTTTAAAACAATAAAGCTCAGCTGAAACCTGGTGAAGTTCATATGGTTATGGATTTCTCAGAAAACTATGTATGTATGTATGCTGATGAAATACAATCAGTACACTTTAGACGATCTAAAAAAACAACTATCTTTACATACAGGTGACTTTTATTATAAAATCTCTTCACGTCGTGAATAGCAATGCAATTTCATTTTGTACTGTTTCGGATAATTTAAGATACGATGCAGCAGCTATCTGGGCACATTTAGCCCCCGTTTTTCATTCAATTAAAACACTTGTTCCAGACTTAAAAGTTATTTATTTCCGTAGTGATGGTCCAATAACACAATACAAGAATAAAACCAATTTTCAGCTGTTTCAGCAACATTGTAAAAAAATTAAAGTTGACTCTGCTTCGTGGAATTTTTCTAGTCCATGTCACGGGAAAAGTAGTGCTGATGTGTTGGTGACTTTATCACGGCAGCTCGGTCTAATTCAACTAATATTAATATATTTGCTGTCATGCAGTCTGATATGGAAAGTATCGATAAAATCGTGAAAATATTTGAAATCAGCACCGAATTCTAACAAAATTTTTCAGTTGCTCTGTACCAAAGAAAGGCCAAATATTTTTTATTCAAGTTATTTATTATGTAATGAATGTTTTAATAATTTATCGTGTATTCATTATCAATTGAAACCTTCAAGCTGAGATATTTATAGAGCGAAGAATAAGTTTGTCGTTACAAAAGCTTATTCCAAGAAAAAAATCAAAAAAGAAGGAAAATAAATAAAAAATGACGGTAATATGACTTGTTTACTATCATCGTACCCAACAGCAGAATGAAGAAATGCAAAACCATTTCTGTTAATATATTGTTACGGGTGGAATATTCTAGAAAATAATAAAACGTAGAAGTATAAGAAATATATTAAACTAAACGAATAAGCCAGTAACAAAGCGCTGACTAGACGTCTGAAACCAGCTAGCAACAATTCGTGATCAAAAGAAATGATGACGAACTAGCCGACAAGTTAAGACCTGTAGAGAACGCACAAAGTAAAGCATGGAAAAACAGAAGCCACGAGGTAAAAACTTCTAGAAAAATAAAGAAGTGGGAAACAACGAACTCAAAAAGTATAAATACGACCGAGCGAACCACGCCATGGCCTACTAGGCTACGAGGCAGTAGAGCACCAGGAGAGATGTAGACTATTAGAACCCGACCAGAGCATAGAGAAGCACGAATCCACGATCAACGCAGCGACGACATATCAGCGATTTTACACGTAATAATCAATCAATCAGTTTATTTTAAATATCGTCTTATTAAATTAATTACCTTCACGCAAATTGACTACTTGGATTTACCAAGCTTGATCGCGATGAAAAGATACCCACAATATAATAAATCAATAACGTGAAAACGTAACATAAAAAAGTGGTGCTAGGTGTGGAGTATCACTTGTGAAGGAAAATATATATATTGACAAGAAGCAACTACAACATCACTGGTGGAGGAAGAACATTTACAAGAAGCAACTATAACGTCACTTGTGAAGGAAGCAACATCTAGAAGAAGCAACTACAACAGTACTACGAAGGAAGTCAAACCTACAAGAAACAGCTACGACGATATCACTTCTGAAGGAGGCAATATCTACAAGAAACTATTACGAGAGGATGGCCTACGTGTACATCGCTGTCATCACTATCCTGGGCTAAGTAAATTTTATTTTCATACCTTATACGTCCTACGAGGGGAATATGCGCCCACTGCAAACTTTCAAATTATAATAATTATTAAATTGCATGTCCAAAATTTTTTATTTAATTCAAGCGAATCATCGTTAAATTTTATTAAAGTAAATACTGCATGATTCAACTATATTATAAATATTAAATTACATGTTGAAAAATCTTAACAGTGAATTTGTATTCAAACCAACTATCAGTGCTTTATTAAATTGAATTCTGAATAAACTAATTATAATATCAATATTAAGTTGCAAGTTAAACTTAGCTCGATTGAGCCGTATTCGATTTTATTAAAGTGAATTTTTTATTAAATTAACTATAAACCAATGTTAAGGGGTGTCCTCATACCGGCACAGATCAGTTTTACGTCTGCTCTCGTACAGTACAGACGTGTTTTCTTGTTGCTCCGCTATGGTTCGCGAGTAAACAAGTTGTGTTGAGTTGTGGTCGCTCTGTGTTACAATATTGAAAAACGCCAATACTAGACAACACAAAGCAAATTTCCTTACACCAGGAGGCGGGTGAAGATGGCTCCTCATGGGGGAGACCATGCCGCTTCGGGTAATACGCAAACAGCATCATTTAGTCAAAATAAAAGTTTTTCATCGGTTATAAGTGCAGAGAATTTTCCCAAAGATGAGCAGGCTGTTGTTCTTGACTCATTGGAAAACTGCACTTTAGATAATTATGTTTTGGAAATTTTAAAGTTAATCAAAAGTGAGTGTATTGTTGCGATTTCTAGAATTTTAAATAATCGTTTGTGTGTCTATTTCAATTCAAAGGAAATTTCTGATAATTTAGTTGACGCTCATAAAAGTATAAACATTGACAATAAGTTGCTGTATTTTCGACCACTGATAGCACGTTCTAAGCGTATAATACTATCCAATGTCAGACCGTCTATACCGCATGAGGTATTAGAAAAAGCTCTAGTCAACCTTAACATCAAACCGGTTTCCAAGGTCACATCAATTAGAGCTGAAGTTTTAATTCCTGGTTGCGCACATATAGTCAGCTTTCGTAGACAAGTTTTTATACATCCTGACAGTTTATCTTTAGTGCCCGAATCATTACAGGTCAATTATGAAGGCAACAATTTAGAATTTTTGCATCTTCAGACTCCATGAAATGTTTTATATGTAAGGAATCGGGGCTCATAGCTAAGCAGTGTCCAATAAACACTTCAAGTCAAAACAATGACAATACAAACGACTCTAATTACGATAAGAATTTTCCATCTCTACCCAAAACAACTCAAATAGATAATATCAAACAGAAAGAGATTAACAATACAAATGTAAACACGATGGACAACGAAACCATGGAACAAAGTACTAATTTAAATAATGAAAACAATTTACTTACAGATAAGCAAGACTCAATAAACATTTCTTCAACGTCACAAGATAATCAAAATAACGACAAAAATTTCAAAAGGCCTCTCTCTTTCATCTATAATATCTTCCAATGACTCAGCGAAAAATTCTACTCAGCTATTAAATACTAATAAATCTAACAGCTCTAAATGTCAAATACAGCATAAGAAGAAAATTAATTCAGGTAGAAAGAAACCTAGGCTTGAACTCACTGCGATAGAACTAGAAGCTCAAGTAATGTCTGCTAAACCATATATTGATAACAATACTGATAAATTTCCGCTTAACTTTCAAGAATTTTCCAAGTTTCTGTTTGACTCTTATGGACACAAGGATATTCCATCGCTAGCTGAAGAATTTACCAAAGAAACGTCTGCTCTCCTAGACATGTTGAACAGTGTCATCAACTTCATTAATGATAGAAATTTAAAGAGCCGCATTTTAAGAATAACGAAAAGGGTATGCTCTACTGAAGAGATAGAATCACAAACAGACGACGCTAGCTCACAAGATGGTGATGATAATTAAAAATAAAAAAAAAACACACACATAATGAATACAAATACACATAAGCATAAAGACATTAAAATTATGTTTTGGAATGCGCGTAGCATTCTCCCGAAATATAATGAGATTTCTACAATTCTTCCACGCATAGACATTTTAGCATGTGTCGAAACCTGGCTTACCCCATTGCATAACTTCAACTTTCCGGGCTTTGTAACCTACAGAAAAGACAGGCTCAATGGGAGGGGAGAAGGACTTCTACTACTCATCAGAAGAAATATTCCTTATGTAAGCATTGACTGTACAACAACAAATCAAGACTTATTTGAAATATGCGGCGTTACCATTACCAGTGGTAAACCAAGCTTAGATTTATTTCTATGTTATAGGCCGCCGGGTCACAGTCTCTCTCAAGCCTCATGGCAAGACCTTTTTATGAATGTGTTTAACAGTCAAAGATGTATAGTGCTCGGTGATTTTAACTCTCACAACACAATGTGGAATTGTGAACACACTGATAATAATGGTCATAGCTTAGAATTAACTTTACTAGATAACAATTTATTTCTACATAATATTGATACCGTAACTTACGTTAACGAGCGTCAAAATTATCAATCAAATCTTGACCTTGTAATTTCTAGCACCAATATTTCTAATGAGGTTTGCGAAGAGACTTTAGGATCTGACCATTTTCCGATATATGTAAATTATCCTACAGAGCCTATTAGGCATTTTTATGAAAAAAAAACCTTTGAACTAAAAACAGTACGTACTAATTGGCAACTTTTTTCTGATGGCCTTGATAATAATTACGATAAATTTCTTGCTGACAATTATGATGATTTATCAGCTTCAGATAAATATAATTTTTTTATTGACATAATTACCTCAGAAATTAGTAATGCTAATAAACGAAATATAATACTAGGCAAAAAAGCATGTAATAATAAAAAGCGACATAACCCTGTTCCTTGGTGGGACTCTGACTGTGACAGGGTTAAGAGATTAAGATTGGCATCATATAAAAAATGGAAATACTCACGAAAACTTGAAGACTTAATCTCTTACAACAAAAACTGCGCGATTGCTACTAGAATGTTTAAGCAAAAAAAAAGATTGCTTTAAGAAATTTGCCTCGTCAATTGACCTACGTACCAGTCAGAGTTTCGTATGGAACAAATGTAAAATTTTTAAAAATAAATGGGTAAAAGTTACACCACAACACACTGACAATCATTTACAAAACACAGATATTCATAACACATTAAACAAACTAAGCCCCCCCTGGGTAGAAACTGATCCCAGACAGGTTCCTCCATGCGGAGAAACCCCTTTCTTAGAAAAAGCATTCTCCTTCGCTAAGTTTAACATTGCTCTCAGTGAGAAGAAAGACAGCTCTGCATGTGGGATGGATGGGATTGATTTCGAGGTTATCAAAAGAATACCTACTAAATTTAAACTGCTGCTTTTGGACATATTCAACTCTATGTACTCTTGTTATGATTATCCACATAGTTGGAAAAACTCCTTTATCCATTTTGTCCCCAAACCTGAAGGAATTGGACTCAGGCCAATAGCACTCACTTCCTGCTTATGCAGACTTTTTGAGACCATGATTAAAAACAGGTTGCAATTCTGGGCTGAAACTAATAGCCTACTTCCAAACAGTCAAAACGGATTTAGAAAAGGCAGATCATGTACAGATAATATCATAAATCTGGCAATGACTGTGGATGAGTCCTTCATAGAAAAAAAACATGTCTTGGCTGCCTTTCTTGATGTTCAGGGAGCTTTTGACAATGTTGATATCAACATTCTTAATAATCTTCTAGCTGAACTTGGTTGCCCAAAGTCTCTAATTCGATATATACATTTTATTATGCATCAGCGATACATCTACACGAATGAAACTAATCATATCCCTCACTTCGTCTACAAAGGTGTCCCACAGGGGGGTGTATTGAGTCCGCTACTTTATATAATCTATGTTTCTAAAATCGTTACTAATCTTCAGAAGTCTATTCAAATTTCACAGTTTGCAGATGATATAGCCCTTTATATTAAATGCAAAAACATCAAAAGGGGAACACGCATTTTGAACCATGCAATAATAAAAATCCAAAACAATTTACTACAACTTGGACTTCAACTTGCTCCACAAAAGACTAAATTTCTTCACTTTAACAATAATAAAGTTCTTCCTGGTACTTTGTCTCTCAAAGTTGATGACTATCTAATACCATCAAGTAGATCAGTCCGATTTTTGGGTGTCACCTTTGATTATTTACTGTCTTTTACCACCCATTATAAACAGGTATTTCAAAAATGCTCCAGAGCCATCAATATAGTTAAATTTCTATGTGGAAAATAGTGGGGGTCTGACCCTAGCACTCTTCTTATTTTATACAAATCTTTTGTCAGATCTATTATAGATTACTGTTGCTTTATCACATACCCTAAAAGTCAAATTTTTGTAAAAAATTTGCCAACAAACAATGTAAAAATCATGTAAGCTATTATATGAATCATTGTGTCAATCATGTACAGTTATTTAATAATTAATAAGAAGAACAATAGCAAGAAAATAAATTACATTTAAAGACTTTTTAGTATCAAAGTGAAAAATTTTTGTTTAAGAGTTGGTTGAAAATTTAAAAAAATATGAAATAAGTGATGTGCTCTAACTTGGAAACTGCTCAGCATTAGACTCTAAGGCTATAGCATTCTTTTAGTTATATCAAACCAAAACTTATCATAAAGTTCCAGCAGGATCTGAGACCCAAAGCTTGTAGCCTCTCTTGGTCAGTTCGTTGAAGATCAGTATAGTGCAATTTTGAAATCAATATCACAGTGGATGAAATCAGTTAAACTTGAATTACCTAATAATTAACAAGATTCTCATGAATTAACACAAAAAGTTCTGACATATAGGTAGAACTGCATTTTTAGTTTTTGATCGTTTAACTGATACATCTTAGAAAAAGGTTATAGGCATATATCAAATGTTTGGTCCACTCTGAACCTTTCAGAAGATATTTTTCCATATTTTAAAATATTTGTTAAGTTTACAACTATTTCTATGAATGCTTACAAAGGGACATCTGCAACAGATAAGTGCAAGTTGACATTTAAATAAGTAACTGTAGCTAGAAATCACATTTTTCATGATTTTTAGTTGGATTTGCATTGTTTAAAAAAAAACAAGAAGCCGCACCACTCTGAAATTTTTAAGGTATATTTGTACATGTATAACATACTCCGATGATCTTCCCTGACCAGATATCTTGGTTCGAAAACCAAAAACTTGTATTTCAATGATTTAAATAGTTTTAGCTCAGCGGATAGCTACATTAGCACATTGGAATAACTTTTTTCTGAAAATCTAGAATACATTAAAGAAAAAAGTTTCTTAGTAATGTCTTCCTTAAATGCAACCCAAATGAGTGATTTAAGCCTGAAAATAGTCAAAAATGTCAAAAATATGATTTTAGCCCAACTTTGAAGCTTTGTAGCTCTGAAACTAGTCCCTAAAAATATCTAAAAAAATTCTGAGTGGTCCAGAATAAAAAAAAGAAGCATTTTACAAATTTTTAGCAAAAAAAAATTTTTTGTCCACTAATTTCACAGAGAATGGGCGATATTAGTTATATATGTCCTTTGGCCGTATTCAGGTGGAATATGAATCGAGAACAATGTTTGTCGCTTGAGCTGAAATTGCCGAGGGCGCGCGAAGCGCGCCCGAGGTAAATTTCTGCTCAAGCGGCAAACATTGTTTGAGATTCAGATTCCACCTGAATAAACGGCCAAAGGACATAGATGATTTTATGTCCGAAGTAGGCCGTATGAGGAACTGTAACTTATTAGTTGAAAATATTAATATTTTTTCCAATGATTTTAAAATTAAATTTTAATTCTATTGATTTTTTCTTTTGTTTCTTAGATTGACATTTTGTAATGAGTGTAGTTGCTATCGAAGCGCGAGTCATTTTTTTTTTCATTAACCTACGTTCAATATGATTGCTCTTTGACATATTGAACGAAACATAGTAGGATCGGTGATGCCATATTGATTTCTCCTGAGACATATTGAGTCTCAATATGTCTCAGGAGGACATATAAAGCTTATAAAGAGTCGAGGAGCACGTCTGAGACATATGCGATGCCAATACAAATTTAGCATGCTCTTTACATACTGACACGAATACGGCCTACGAGGACATAAATATATTAGTTATATATGTCCTTTGGCCATATTCAGGTGGAATATGAATCGAGGACAATGTTTGTCGCTTGAGCTGAAATTGCCGAGGGCGCGCGAAGCGCGCCCGAGGTAGATTTCTGCTCAAGCGGCAAACATTGTTCGAGATTCAGATTCCACCTGAATAAATGGCCAAAGGACATAGATGATTTTATGTCCGAAGTAGGCCGTATGAGGAAATATAACTTATTAGTTGAAAATATTAATCTTTTTTTGAATACTTTTAAAATTAAATTTTAGTTCTATTGATTTTTTCTTTTGTTTCTTAGATTGACATTTTGTAATGAGTATAGCTGCTGTCGAAGCGCGAGTCATTTTTTTTTCACTAACCTACGTTCAATATGATTGCTCTTTGACATATTGAACGAAACATAGTAGGATCGGTGATGCCATATTGATTTCTCCTGAGACATATTGAGACTCAATATGTCTCAGGAAGACATATAATTCTTGCAATAAGTCGAGGACCGCGTCTGAGACATATGGGATGCCAATACAAATTTAGCATCCTCTTTACATACTGACACGAATACGGCCTACGAGGACATAAATATATATATATATATCACCATATAAATAAAATATAAAACATACGAGTGAAAACATCGCGTAAAACAAAAAAAAAATGCCTGTAGAAACGAATAAACCGGATCAACGCGACGAAGCCGCGGTTTTTGTATCACCATTAACGATTCAAGATATCATGAGAACCCCAGAAGAGGAACAGTGCATAGAGCTTCGAAATGCATTAGCGTTGGCAGATTGTGCAATCCAACACTACGAGAATAAAAGTCTAATGGTGTTGGCATTAGAAAAATTAAATGCTATAATAGACGGTGGCAAGCATAAATTAGAAAAGGACGATGAAAAATTTATAGGATAAGCTAGAGTATATCTGTTAAATACATTGAAAAAAATAGACGAAGCGGTGGAAAAGGCGGACGAAGTAGTAGCTCGAGAATACAATGGAACTACACGCAAAGTAATTACCAAAGCCGAAAAAATATCAGAACTAAACTTAAAAATCTCATCTAACCAATATATGAATACGAAAGAAGACACGGACTCGATCACAAAGTGTCAATTCATCCTCCGCTAAAAGAGCAAGTAAATACTTGAACGACTAACGAAATTCAAATTGCACTGGAGCTTAATAAATCCTGTAATAGCGGCAATTGTAAAGGAGATGACCCTCAAGAAATGAAAGGTGCACCTGCATGGGATGATTATGGCGATGATGAAGATATTTTCATGAGTTATGACAACCATTACCTGCCTGCGAATATAAATTTTGCAAACTCAATTCCAATAGAGAGAGCAAGAGAGCCACCAAACAGTCTATCGCTACATCTAGCATTAAATACGATCCCCACTTTTGACCAAAATTCTGACGTATTACCATTATTCTGTAGATCAGTACGAGACATTATAAGAACATATGGGTCGCAAGCAGAGAGATGGGTGTTAAATTCATTAGCTTCAAAATTCAAAGGCCGTGCAGCAGAAGACTTTGCAACACTTTTAACGCAGTACAATACAATCGAAGGTCTCTTAGCTGACTTAACAAAACACTACAGTTATGCCGTTGGAGCTGACACAATATCAGCCGAAATAATAATAAAGCAAATGGCTGGTGAAAGTACGATAGATTAAGGATTAAGAGTGCAAACGTTATATAATCGTCTTCTAAACTTTTATGATTCAACAAGAGTTTTACGCCCTTTCGAAATGGAAACATATGAAAATCAAGCAGACAGGGAAGGCTTAGAACAATTTTTGTTTGGACTGGAGGGGGAACTATTAAATAATAAGAGTAACTTACGAAATAATAGAAATTTCAAAGGCAATAATTGCGAAAATTATAATAATAATAGAAATCAGAATCATTATCAGAGCAAGACACATCCTCGAAATAATATTGCTAATAACACTAATAATTATAACAACAATATTAATAACGGGCGAGATATTTTTGATGGAGGACTAAATAATAATCTTAATTGTAATGAACAAATAGATAATCAACCTTTGAACTCCCAAGATGCTCGACGCCAGGGTCCCATATAATACCATTTATTGAAGAAGAATGCTTTATTGTCACACCTCATACAAAACAAATTAATTATGTACGTGTCAAAGATATCAGTGAAGATATAGAATTCATACTGCTCCAAGATACAGGATCGGGAATCTTAGTTGGCAATTTTGAAGCCAAAAATAGTGAAGACAAAGCGTATGCCATATGTATTAATATTGATGAAAGTGCGGTAAAAGTAAAGCCGCCAGAAGTTAAGTCAGATGCATGCGAAGTCAAGAATATCATAAATATTAAGAAATAATATATAATGAAAAAATGATTAAAATGAATGATAATAAAAGAATAAATAATAATGAAGCGAATAAGAAGATACTACGCGCACAAATTTTACACATATTTAGCGAGGAAAAAGAGAATGAAGCAGCAAAGGTATTTAAACAAATTGAATCCAAAATATCAAGGCATTTAAATAAAAAAGAAATAGAAAACATTAATGAATTAATAAAAGAAAGACCATTTATAATTGAATCATCTGGAGTAAAATTAAGAAAAACACATTTAATAAGGCATAGAAATGAGTTAATTACAGAAGTACCAATAAAAATGAAAAGATTTAGACACCAACGTATAGAAGAATATTTGGAATCGGAAATTATTAAACCATCGGAGAACCCATATTCCTCATTTATGTGGATAGTGCTAAAATCACCCAAAGTTAATTTAATGCCATCAAATTATAAATCAAAATGTTAAAACTATCAAAAGCAAAACATTAAACACCTAAGAGAAGGAGAAATGGATTACTTAATGAAGAATCCAAAATATGAGAAAATGGATAAAAAATATGGATAATAACTATAAAATTCTATAAATAATACATAAAATTAGTTAAATGAAAAAATTAACTGTGGCCCTCAGGCGCCAAAGATTATAAAAGATTAATAAAATATAATATAATAGTCATAGGATTAATAAAATAAAATTTTTTCCGCGGCCCTCAGACGCCAACGGTCATACAATATTTATAAAATAAAATAATAAATAAAAGGAAATATAAAAAATAAAATTACCTACACATAAGTCATTCATTTCAAACAAACAAATATATATATACATGTTAGTAAGTTTAAAAGCCGTGACAGAAAATAAGTCATTTCATAGTATAACAAAGTGTATTTCAATGTATGCATATAACGTGCAGACTAAGTCTTAATCAGCAATTTATAAAATACAAAAAGTATACACATACATAAAAGAAATTGATGTAAAAAAAAATTATAGAAAAACAAATGATATATAAAATATCTTATATATTTATTATTACCTACTAGTTGAGACGCAGTTTCTAAAATTTTTTATACTTAATGTTAGTGCTTGATGATTGCGCTTTATTAGAAACTTTTTCAAAATGTTCCTTCCATTGTGTTTTATCCTTTTTACTATCAGGAGGAAGAAGTTTTGCATGTTCTGAGGAGTTGCACCCCTTATTCGTTGAACTTTGACTCTGCCCCATGTTTATTGGAACTGAATCACGATGCGTCTCCTATTTATAGTCAATTTTACTCTCACTCCATAAACAAATTTTCCAATGTTGGGCGGCATTCGGTAAGATATTTTTTCATAAGTCTAATGTTATGAAGAGCGCAACTAGCCTTATAGGCTCCATTATGATGTGGACAAACTGTCACCATTTTTATTTTATCCAATGGCGGAAAACCCATTTCTGCAATGTCACGAACATTAAATTTAAAGCATTCTAACCATGCTTTCTTAATAGAGCCCGTGACTAAAACTTTAGCAGCATCACGTAATGCTTCTCTAAGTATTTTACCGATTTCAGTATATGGAATGTCTCCTGAATTCCAAGACGATCCGTGATAGTACTGCTCTAACCAAATATTTTCTCTTTTATACTTATCCGATAGTCGACGCCAGGGATAAGGTTTCTCAAATAGAAGTACTACGATCGATGAATAAACGATACGATCGTGCAAGATTAAGCAGTAAGCGGATTTTCCAGCTGGAAAATTTTCTCTTGATTCAAATTCCAAACGCACGTCCACGGGAGCAGTTTTTAGTGATTCATTTTGCTTAGAGCAATCGATCACAATCAGAGCCATGTATCTGATGTAATGTTCCTTTTTCAGCATAGGCTCGATGTCTTTTTCATAGTATGCACTTTGAAAGTCGGCATACATGTCATATAATATTGCATACTGATTGTGGTTTATGTCTAAGTTTAGATTTCCATATGGATAGTATTGAGAATTGAGAAATAGCTTTACATTGCTGATGTAGCAGTGATCAAAACGACTTGCGTTAACATTTCTTTGACTTTTTCGATTTGTTTGAAAGCCTAATATAACAAAGCGGGGGTTTTTCATTGATTAGAAGTTTTGACAGTCCAAACGTGTTTAGATGTGGTAGGAAGCAGTGGATACTCATACAGTTCCCAACTACGAAAACTCATATCAATCGGTTTATCCTTTTCAATATGATTTAATAGTTGTATTTTATAAGCATTTGATACTACGATGTAAGGCATGAGCCACTCTATCTTTGTTAATTGAATTTGGAACTCTTCAAATTCGTTTCCTTGAGCTGCTGCTGCTTGTGTCTGTACAACAGCATTCAAGTCATTTCTCGACCTTGTCAGAATGAGTTCATGCTTCACATTTACTACGATTTTACAATAATCTTCAGCAAATCCAAGAATCATGTTCAGAGGAATGGACACATCAAAGTAACCTGCAGTGTTTGTCAATTGCAATGTTTCTTCGACGTCAAGCCATCCAGCGTTTTCAATAATCAAATTTTGACCGGGATGGAGGGAAATCCAACCTTTCATCAGAGTAGTCAAACCTACATTCTTGCATTTGTCGATTTCCACTGCATTGATCTCATAGCGTATTTCTTCAAACATATGGCAGATGGCATTGTTAACTAATTTCGTATTAGTAACGACATTCCCATTGCTTTTAACTAGCCTACCACAAATGTGTAGTGAACTGCGTGATGGTAAAAGGCACAAATCTTGATGTTGAATAGCAATGCGAATTTCGTCGCTGTTATTGAAGTTGGATGCTGAATATGGTTGATGTGCGTGTATTTTGTAATGCTCTACAGACTCATCAAACTTTACGGGGGGCTTTATGCTCAGTATTCCTTCCATTTTTATTTTTCTGCAAACAACAAAAGAAAACACAAGTTATTTTCCACAAGCTACGACTCTTAGGCTGAGACTCTTTAAGAATTGAATGTTTCGCCGTGTTAGCGCTTTGTCTGCTTTTCGCCGACTGATGACTGGGCGCCATCGTGAACTGTTTATATAGCCTCTTCCAACTTTAGAATTGTATAAGATTCCCATCACGTTTGTTTCAGATGTAATCTGACAGTAATTATTTTTCCTCGAAAATTAACTAATTGTCCGTCTTGATCGACTAAACGCACTTGAATGTGATCTATGCTTTTGACGGCGATCGGAAGGTAAATGACTGGTGATGGAACTTCAATGATCTTATATCCTGGCGGTACTGCTGGAAAAAACTCGTGTATTGTGTGCACTCGTTTACCGTTTATGTAGGCACCCGAGGTGATATTACACTCAACTCGTAGAGCGTTGACTTTCAATATAGCTACTGGCAAATCGGAGTCGTGAGTAATTTCTGCTGGGAGAACGCGTTTAGTGAAACCCAACAAAGCGCCAATAGAATCTGGCGGTCTAAAGTCGATGGAGTGGCTGCACGTTATTACACTGCAAAGCGTATTACTATTAGGTTTTATACTGATTGAGATACCCTTTGAAGCTAGTGCCTCGCGGAAGTAGTATTCTATATCTGCTATTTCGTAACTACCTGTAGGTAAACGAACTTTTTCTGTACCAACGTAAAATTTATTATTACCAGCGTCAATGTTTGGTATTGAATTAAAGGTTGAAAGTCCAACCAATCCTAAAACGAAGTTCTTTTCCTTTGAAAGTTCGATCGTTGGAAAATACTGTGCTTCGAGTATGGATGATTTATTAGAAAGACTCAACGTCAAAGAATTCTCCATGCTTGCTGAATTACTAATGAGTTAGTGTCTGTGCATACTCATCTTATATAGCATTTAGTTTATTACTCAAGAACATTAAGCACAGATGACCACAATTGAACGAGTTGAAGTTCTGATATCTTTCCGGATTATACTTTATTTCATCGACTCCTAAATACATCATTAAATGCCAAGGCGGTTAAAGATCACCAAAACCATCAAAATAAACAACATCGTTCCCATGCTTTTTATACGCTACCCAATGTGTACATGGTCCATCTGCATCATCGAGATTAACTATAGCTGATTCATGATAACGTGGGCCGTTTTTCGGTAATGCATTTTGCATAAATACTCCTCGAAAATTTGGAATTTTCAATATCTTAGCGTATTTCGTGATATCTGCATCGGTAAGTGCTCGGTTCGGTAACCTTATCTCGAGCGACTTTTTTTTTCTTAAACCTCTAACATTGAATGGCTTTAGGCGAAGGCCAAGTCCTGTCTTATGCGGTTTCAAATAAAGACCTTTACCGAGAGCTATTTCTTCCATTTTCTTATTATGTCTTTTATTCTCCTCTAGAAGATTTTTTGCAGCTTTCGCATCGTTAACTCCTTTGGCTATTCCAGCAACACCTCCTGCGATACCACCACCAGCACTCAATCCAGCCAATAGTGGCATAAGAAACGATAAAAATCCACCAATTTTAGACCGAATAGGTAATATGCGAGGAATCTTAACGTTCTTTTTACCACCAGCAGCTTTAATAGCTCTGCGTGCACCCTTCAAGGCTGACATAATGACTTTACGAGCACATTTGCTAGGAACGATTGACTTAGAAGCAGCCTTCACTATATTATTTAGACTTGTCATGGTTGGCTTCTTTTTCTTTCTTTTTCTTTTATCTCTTCTTTTTTTCATTCCCATACCAAATGTAGATTTTAATTTCATAGCGTTTGTAACAGCGTAAGCAGCCGCTTTTTCTCCTAATGTTGCGTCTTTAGGAATTACCCTTTGCAGGGCTTTGTTTGCTAATTCTTTGTCTGCAGCGTTTCTGGCTTCAATGTTCTCACGATTTTTTGAATAAGCTATATCGTGTTCCTTACACGCTTTGTCGAGAGGATTGATACCTGGATCTCCTCGAGCCAACCGTTTAGCTAATTTTGTACCAGGACCACAATACTGATATCCAGGAATATGAAGTTCGATTGGAAGGCTGTTAATTAATTTGTTAAGAAAACCACGCCCACGTCGACGTTTTCGATAGTGTACGATCATCACCTTACGGAGACTACACGAAGACTAATGCTCATGAGGGTATATAAGCTCTCTATTTATACTAAATCGAACAGTTGAACTCTTGATTGAATAGTAACCACATGAAATTTAAAGAGCAATCTATCAAGCTCCCGATAGTGAATTTTGACACTGTCGTGGAACAAGACAAAAAGCCGAAGAGACATGGAGAGTTACTTCCAGACAGCATTCGAGCTGTGTTTTGTGGACCATCTAATTGCGGGAAAACTAATAGTTTGCTTGCCATAATTGCACATCCTAACGGACTAAGATTCGAGAATTTATATGTCTACTCTAAGTCTCTTAATCAACCAAAGTATAAGTTTCTGAAGCAGCTTCTTGAACCAATAGATGGCATACAATACTTTCCATTTAGTGAACATGAATCAGTCATATCACCGGATGAAGCGTTACCAAATTCTATAATGATATTCGATGACGTGCGAAACACGTGGCCTGTGAGAAACAAGATAACGTCAGAGCATATTTCTGCATGGGTAGGCATAAAAACGTTGATTGTTTCTATCTCTGCCAATCTTACGCTCACGTACCAAAACATCTTGTAAGAGATAATGTTAATTTATTGGTGATATTTCGGCAGGATGACAAGAATTTAAAACATTTATATGACGATCATGTGAATTCGGATATGACTTATGTGCAGTTTAAAAATTTATGTTCACAATGTTGGTCGGATGATAAATATGGTTTTTTAATGATTGACAAAGATAGTCCGATCAATGCGGGCAGGTACAGAAAGGGCTTCGACTGTTTTGCTATAAATATAGAGCGTACTTAACCCAATTTTAGCTTTTATTATTAATTGATGTTTTAAACAAAAAATTCAGGTCCAATCTTTATTACGCTCTAACTTTAGGAAAAAATAATATTTTGAGATGGTATAGGTGCTATTTCGAAAGGATTTGAGCTCAGCTTTCATTTAAAAAAAGGTTTAAGCTTTTAACTCATAATGCTGAGGAATTATAAGCGTTTGAAAATCTAGTGACTTTTTTAGTGATTTTCTTCGATGGCCTGTAACTAGGGAAATATTGAGCGTTGGCCTCTAAAATTTTGGCTTTCTTCATATTTCTGCATCTAGAAAATATTCCCAAAATTTGAGCAAAAATGGTGACCCGAAGGTGAAACACTCTCCTTGTTAGTATTATTGTAACAATCTGCGATTGAACGCTGAATCGTTAAGATGTCTGATTCTCAACGAAAGAAAGATATACTTCATCAACTTATAAAAGCACGAAATGTCGTTAAGCGAAAATATAATTTGTTGAAGTATGGAAAGGAGAATTTCGAAAAAGCAATAGAACAAACTTTCAAACCAATAGTCGATCCACTACAGAAACTCGTTCAAACATCTGCTATTCATCCTAAGACCAAAGAAGAAATCATTGAAACTATGAGTACCAATGATACGATCAACAACTCTTATATGGAGTCAGATGGCTCATTCTTGAACGATACTGTTATACATCAAACGGACACGGAATTCGAATCAGCTCAGAGTGTAGGTGACGAAGATGATCATGTTAACAAATACCTTCTTAAGCTCAAACGAAATGAAACTGACGATTTGGATAAGATTCATGGTGTTCGTAAAGAAGGCAATAATTATCGAATAGGAGACTCGTCTATTCACTTTGAAAATGATCTCATAAGGGTCAAGGATGTCAAATATCCAAAAACAGAGGGGTTATTAGAACTACTTTTTGTAAAACAACCTGATCTAAAAAAAGTAAGTTCGGATAATAAGCAAAATTATAAACATATTCTTGAGGCTACAAGTGCTCACAGGAAACGTTTCAAAAGTAATGAATCGCTCCGTGTTCACAAAAACAGTAATAAATTTAAGATTTTAATAGCTCCTATGTTCAAAACTGGCTCTGGTTTATTACCTCAATACAAAATTGCAAGAAAAAATACGAGAATGGACTACATCTACTGGGATGATCCCAATGAACTCGTTGATCGATTGCGATTACTCATTGCTGAGCAAGAAGCTGGAAATCCAAATCATACTAATGAGATTCACTCTATCATCGAAGAACTGCGTGAAGCTGCCTATATATATTGAGCTGTAATTGAATCTTTGATACATTTTCAAGATGAGTGTTGACGTATTTGGACACAACCTTAAACAAAGTGAAGGTGGTCGAGGCCCGCCTGGCGTAGGATTTAAAATCACATCTGATGGTCAATATGATTTGGATAACAAGAGGTTATGCAATGTGGCATCACCTAATCAACCAAACGAAGCCGTGAATCTTGGAACGGTATAAATAGAAAGAGTCTTGAATATTTTGCTTCCTTTGAGAAGTGATCATAAAAATTTGGATAAAATTGTAGATGAGCTTGGTAGTAGGCTTCTTCAAAACGATGAGGAACTCGAGAGTGTAAAAGGAGCATTGTCACAACTAATTCATAACAGTCATTCAATAACTATTGATGCAACGACAAAGAGTAGCGGAAGAGCTTCATAAGCCTGCTCGTCGAAATTATCCTCGGCGGAAGTTCGATGTGCGAGGT
Source organism: Anastatus disparis (assembly GCA_017163975.1). Classification (NCBI taxonomy): domain Eukaryota; kingdom Metazoa; phylum Arthropoda; class Insecta; order Hymenoptera; family Eupelmidae; genus Anastatus; species Anastatus disparis. The sequence continues at coordinate 6,452,560 of JAFFSR010000274.1, read as the reverse complement.
TTAGACGAAACATGGCAAGCAGATCTAGTGGAAATGCAACCTTATTTCAAAGAGAATAAAGGCTTCAATTACATGCTTACCTGTATAGATGTATTTTCAAAATATGCATGGGCCGTTCCTGTAAAGCAAAAAACTGGGAAAAATGTTACAGAGGCAATGGAGTCTATTCTGCGTAAGGGTCGAGTATCTAAAAATTTACAGACAGATAGAGGCAAGGAATTCTATAACACGAATTTTCAAAGTCTTATGAAAAAGTTTAAAATTAATTTATATTCAACGTTATAGCAATCTCAAAGCTTCTATTTGTGAACGTTTCAATCGTACATTGAAAAATAAAATGTGGCCACAGTTCAGCCTGCGTGGAAATTATAAATGGCTCGATATCTAACCCGAATTAATAGCAGCTTACAATGATACAAAGCATCGAACTACCGGTATGAGGCCAAACGAAATCACTGCTAACAAAGAAGAAGTTCTTAGACGCTTTAATAAAAAAAAAGTTATTTCTACTAAAAAGGCTAAATTCAAAGTCGGCGATAAAGTAAGAGTGAGTAAAGTTAAACAATTATTTAAGAAAGGATATACACCCAACTGGTCTACGGAGATATTCACAGTTAGTAAAGTCGCAGCAACGAAACCAGTAACTTACCATCTTAAGGATTATAAAGATCAACCTATCACTGGTGGCTTTTACGAACAAGAGCTGCAGAAAGCAATGTATCCTGACATGTATCTTGTAGAAAAAGTTGTTAAAAAAAGTGGTGATAAATTCTATGTAAAGTGGTTGGGATTCGATAATTCACACAATAGCTGGATCGATAAATTTGATATTTAAGAGGAGGTCACGTATCTCTGTCCTTTTCTAATCCGGGAATTGAGTTTTTTACAGAAACTAATAACCTTAGCAAAAAATGAAGAGAAAGCCGCATCTCGTATCAAAAAAAGCAATATTTTCTTTGATAAGAAAAAATAAATTTTATTGCTTCGTTTTCAAGAAAACCTTGAAAAACCAAATTGTCCACCCTAACCTCTACAATTCAAGTTTTTCAAGGTTTTCTTGAAAACGAAGCAATAGAATTAATTTTTTTTTATCAAAGAAAATATTACTTTTTTTGATACGAGATGCGGCTTTCTCTTCATTTTTCGCGAAGATTATTAGTTTCTGTAAAAAACTCAATTCCCGGATTAGAAAAGGACAGAGATACGTGACCTCCTCTTAAAAATGAATAAAGAGAAAATGGTAAGGGCCCCCACCTACGCCCCCTACCTGTAAGGAACAACCAATGAATTCATCATTTGTTAATCTTATACGATGAATAAGTTCATTGTATAGGATTAACTCATGACTCGTTTTCTTCTCCATGAATTTTCTCTTTATTTTATTTATTTTATTTTTATTCAATACATGTTTTATTTAATACATATTTTATTTCTTACATTAAACATAATTAAACACAAAATTCAAATTTATGATCTCCAAGATATGATAAAAATAGAGCATACTTATTAGCCTTTGCTGCCATTTCTTCATATAAGTTTTCATTTTTCTCAAGTGCCTTACATACTTGTTCTGGCAAGAATACTTGAAATTCTTGATCAATTACAACGACGATTCTTAGCCCAAATTTTGCACTTGCTTTTCTAATCTCCGTTACCATGCATTTTGGTCCTATTTCCAACTCAGATAAACTTTTCTTTAGAAGATAGGTGCTGGCACAAATTCTATTCAACATAGCTAAGTCCATTCTGAAAAGCAAGAAATTGCTATACTTTTGGTAATAAACAAAAAAATAATCTAAGTACTTACCTTGCAATGTAACTATTTTCTTCCTTAGACTTTAAGAAATTTTTAGACTCGTACCTTCTTGTTCGGAGGTTGTCCGTCTTCTTGCTCGTCGACTGAACGAATATGCTCTATACTCGGTGAGCGCTCCTCATGTAGACCTTCCCCCCTCTCAGTAGCTGCCCCCACTGCTTTATGCAGTCCTTCTCTCTCCTCAGCTGCCCCCACTACATCTGAGATTGGCTCTCCCTCCTCTTCGAATAACATCGCTGCTCGTAGAATAACTTCATCGTCCTCATCAGGCTTTATGCTGTAATGCCCCCAAGGAAGTGTGTCCGTGCTGTTTGAAAGCAAGACACGTTTGTCATCATGAGAACTTAGAGCTATTTTCTCTTGTCTCTCCGTTTGAATAATGTGACATTTAGATCGTATGTTATTCTGATAACATTTTACCGTGAAGTTGTTGAAAAGACAAGTTCGATAGTTTTCAAAGTCGATTCGTGTTTTTAGAACAGCTGCTTTTATCCCTTTTGCTTTTTTAATAGGTTTCACATTCTGGATACGAATGGCATACATTTTACTACGTAAACCAATAAATTCCATCATTACATTCCCACTCCATTCATCTTTCATAAGGCCGATGACTTTTTTATTCTTACAAGGTAATCCAAATTGATTTTCTACAGGACAGTCTGACGTATCGAACTTGTCAATATCCTTCTTCATAATTTCATATATATTGACTCCTTGAATCTCATATATAAGACTGTCTGTATCTGTGTATAAGAGCTTACAATGATCACCAATTTGTCGTTTCATATAAGAATAGTGAAAATCGTAAATGAGTGTCTTCGATATGTCAAGCACGCAAAGTCCAATGTAGATAGGCTTTCTAATAGCGATCGATGTTCGAGCAAGTTGTACTGCAACGAGATTTTCATCAAAGATTAAACGACTGTGAAAATTCGGTTTAGCGATTAATGCCTCTGCACCATAACGTCCAGTCCACTTATTAACAAGTTTTACGTCGACTCGTTTTCTCTCATTTTCCATGGTTTTGCCGTATACCGCATTAATCATGAGTTTAAAAAACAATTTTTCAAACTCATTTCGTGCCCCTTTTCTCTTCTCAGTGTTGATGTCAACATACGATTTTAACCAAGCACTTGCCGAAACTGTAGCACGCGATGAACCTTTTTTAGAATGAGCCCGTGCTTAATGGCTTGCTTGAGTGCTCTATAATGTATGACATAGCGTTTTTTATCATGCAGAGTAGTTAAAAGTTTCTTCTGTTTACTACCATGAGGAAATTCATGATCTGGACACAAAGAAAGATCTTTATGACTATCGTGTAATGCTACTGGATAATCTAAATCTACTTCTAAGATGAAGCCAATATCTGAATCATCTGGAATATCGAGCCCACTTGAGATTATTGGTCGGTAGATACTCCGTCATAGCCCATGCATACAGATTATTGGTATCATAATACATAAGATATTTCTCTTCTTCATTAGGATTATAGTCTTCACCCATGAATTTATTATTTGCTTTTGCATACCTGTTACTACATTGACTAACACCACCTCTTATACCTTTTCCAATAAACATTAGCATGTCTATATGTGTTAAGAGTTCAAGTTGAACTTTTGTAAATTTTAACATAGCATCCTATGTTAAACCAGGAGTTGTGAAATAATGTGCGGGATCCAATCCATATGCAGTAATACATTTAGACCTAAAGTTTTTAAAAATATCAGTCAAAAGCAGTACATCTGTCTTAAGATACAAATCTGAATATTCACCGAGTGTCGTAATATCAAATGTTTCCCATACACATTTGGCATGATCATAGTCGGTTTGAGCGATATCACTCTCAGTGAGCTTACTGAAAAAATCATCTTTAGATGGCAGCTGCTCATCTTTCAACTTATCGAAGGAACTTACATAATCGTAAGGAAAAATGCCTTTTCTTAACAACTCAATTTGATTTGTTGAGTAACCACTCTTCTGAAATACTGAACTAGTAATATCAAGTTTATCCAAATATGATGCAAGTTTTTCGAGAGAGGATGGCATAAACCTGAACGAATCTAAGAATCTAAAATTGATGTCACGTTGCGAAATGTAAAAATGATATATATATTTCTATGTATAGTTAATAAATAAATAAAGAATTATTTTTCACATATTTTGTGAATGATATATAACGTTCTTTGTTCTCTGCAATAAGTTTTACACGTCCCTCCAGAGTAGAAGCAGTCGCAAGTTCTTTTATAATGAAATGTGAATCATAACCAGTCAAATTATGAAAGATTATTGGTATAAATCTAGCATCTTTAAAATTAATGTTACAGGCTTCATGAGCAGCTCCTCTATACCTAAAAATAAATTATCTACTATAAACATAATAATGATGATGAGTAAAAAGAAAAAAATGATAGCATACCGTCCCGTAAGATGGCAATGATCTCTAACTTTTTTATCATTTTCCGAAAACACTTTCTTACAGATGTGACACTCTTGAGCTGCTATAAATCCTTCTACTTCTTTAACTGTGAGCTCCATTGGTATTGGATTTTCATACAATATTTTTAATTCATCAACCAAGCCCTTGAGTTCCTGGATGAACTATTCAGCAGGAGTCAAAGTACCTTCTTCTAGCTGTCTATAACTTTTATAGGTAGATCTTTCATCATCGAAACTACATTTAAAATAATAACCAATGCTGTAAGCCTGATGCTGTTAAAAGGCCCGTGTATCGTCTTCTACGGGTTTTAAAAGGCATTCAAAATCTGCATAAACCACGTATGGTACTTTTATTTGTCGATGATAGCCGTTAAAGAAAAGGAGATTATTTTCTTTTGAAGGCAACTGAACTCTACCCTTGTTCAATACTGCACAGTCAATCTCATGATTTCGTAATCTTTCTTCTTTATTGAAAAAATGTAAACATCTGTCACAAATGTAATGCTGTTTTTTATTATCTGTTAATTGCTTCCTTACCAATCGTGATAAATTTTTTATCCATACATAGTGAAATCGTGGCTGAACCCTTGCATTATCATCATCATCATCATCTTTATTTTCTTCTTCATCTTCATCGATATAATGGTCTTCGAGAAGAAGTAAATTTACGTGCCGCTCTTTTTTTAGAGAGGTTACATGACAGGAATGCACTTTATAAGTCTGTCCGCTTTTTTTCAAAATATATAAATTAATAGAAATATCATTTTGCTTTTCAAATTTACTTATTTGTTTCGGCATCACTGGGAACTCTATCCCGTCAAAATTAAGATTCTTTGCGAAGCGATAGTATAAACTTACTCGATGTGCATTATGTTCTTGAGGATACAATGCGGATAAAACTGCCCATTTGAAACATTGATCATTGTCATTTTGTACATTGACGCAGGCTTTCTTCTTTGAAATTTCGATTGGTAGTGCAATGTAAGAACTACCACTTAATGGATTAAATTTATTAATATTTACTGCTAGACTTAAAATCTCTCGCAATGTCCATCCAGAATCTTTTTGTTCGAATTCTTCTATTTGTAGTAAAATCGGCTGCCTCACATGCTCGTCAAACCACTGCTTGATATCCGTCATTTGATAAATTGATGCGTTTTCAGTATTGAAGTATTTCACCTCAGCAATCACACCTTCACTTTTCTGTATTATATATTCAGCTGATAATTCAGTGTTAACTTTTAAGGCATTGTACTCATTGAGGGCAGTGGCAATTTTTGATTCAAAGAGAGTTTGAGCATCGTTCATAAACGAGACAATATCCAGATGTGCAAGATTCGTAATGACACCAGACCTTATACGTCTCACGAATGCCGATAACATATCATCTTATTGTACTCTTTCGTTCAATGGCTTCTCTTGATTCCTCCCGGCCTCTTGTTCTGCATCGAGTGTTGGTAATGTTGGATCCTGCAATCGCCCACCCGTCTTCAACAAATTCCGGAGCCTGCATTGAATCGTAAGAAGATGTGTCATAGACGTTTCACATTTTTTCTTCTTCGATCTGCATAGTTCAGCCGCCATAAACGCTCTCAGCGTGCGTATAGCTTCCATGTTTAGATCCAACCATGATTGTATATCGCTTACGTCAGCATCACCTTTCTCAACGTAATCCAGAGACTTCCAGAGTAAATTCACCGTCTCAGCAAAATCCTCCGGAGAACTCATGGCGACCTCTCTATTCCTATCGGGGAGGATTTGATGCACTCGCTCCTCGGCAAAGTCCTTGACTCCTAGCCTGATTGTGTTGATGAATGTAGTCACGTTATGCCAAAGAAGTAGTTGTGTTGGGAGAATGTACTCTCAGCGACCTCTCTGATCCCTTGACGTTATCTCCGACTCGACTATAGACCTTAGCTCCAAGCTTTAAAGTGGGGGATGGGTGGGGTGTCCTCTCAGCGACCTCTCTCTCTCTCTCTCTCTTGGACTCCTCTATCAGCCACGGCTGTGTGAAGAAGTTGAGCTGGTGGGGGTGTCCTGTCAGCGACCTCTCTCTCTCTTAGACTCCTCTATCAGCCACGGCTCTGTGAAGAAGTTGAGCTGGTGGGGGTGTCCTCTCAGCGACCTCTCTCTCTCTCTCTCTCTTGGACTCCTCTATCAGCCACGGCTGTGTGAAGAAGTTGAGCTGGTGGGGGGTGTCCTCTCAGCGACCTCTCTCTCTCTCTTGGACTCCTCTATCAGCCACGGCTCTGTGAAGAAGTTGAGCTAGTGAGGGGTGTCCTCTCAGCGACCTCTCTCTCTCTCTCTTGGACTCCTCTATCAGCCACGGCTCTGTGAAGAAGTTGAGCTGGTGAGGGGTGTCCTCTCAGCGACCTCTCTCTCTCTTGGACTCCTCTATCAACCACGGCTCTGTGAAGAAGTTGAGCTGATGGAGGGTGTCCTCTCAGCGATCTCTCTCTCAGACTCCCTTATGACCCTTGGCTTCAAGCGTTGAAACGATATGCGTAATTACGACTCCTTGAAGCAACAGGCTTGGTGGGTAAAGTGCTCTCTCGACTCCTCGATGAACCCTTATCGACTCGAAGCGTTGAAATGATGAATTCGGACAGTTACAGCTTTCTTATATCCTCTCGATAAAGGGGTGTTGGTGGGGAATGGCAGCAGAAGTGGGGAGTTAAGCATATAAGCGAAGAACTTCCCAACCACAGTCATGGAGCCATAAACTCCCACAGACCTTCTCAGTGATCTCTCTCGTGGTGGACCGTGCAGTTAGAGACTTCCTCTGTCTTAAGCCTCGTAAGCAGACCTCCTTACTGTAGATATTCTCCCTCTTTGCTTGGAGCCTCGTTCCTTGGAACCCCTGGTTTTCGAAGCCTGAAGCCTTGTGAGGGATCTCAGTAATCCCTCCTCTCCTCGACTGCTCAAAGGACTCGATCCGATGCAATGAAACGTGCTCTTTAGCGAACTTCTTCTTATACACTATTCAGCATGATGGTGGGAGTAAAAGTGGAGATGGACGAAGAAAAAGAGGGGGTTATCGCCTTTAAAAGTAGATTCGTTTAGCAAAGCCGTATATTCGAAAACTCAGGTGCGTCTGGAAAAGAGACTAGAAACTTCCTTGCGATGGATTACATTTTAGATCTACAAGGTTTCAGGCAATCACCCAATATTCTCGTTGTGAAGGAAGTAGCTTTGGGAACTGTCGAAAAGGATGCACTACCAACGGTTTACCATTTCGAACCTCCTTGTAAATGGACAGAGCTGCATGATGAAGAAAAATGCGTGAATCGATGGCTAGAGATACATTATCATGGAATACCATAGCAATCAGGCATGATTGCTTACAGTCAAGTAGGCCAAGCAATAGAAGCTAGTTTGAAAGATGCTGCAAAGATTTTTGTTAAGGGTCTTGAGAAGAAAAGTGGTTAGCCGAAATTTTTCCAAAAAAGTAAGTATATATTTTAAATAAAATTAAATGATAATTCATCTAATATAACACAACTTTGCAGGTTTATTTGTAATATGGACGAAATGGAGTGTCCTTCATTGCGGAATATGGAAAAGAATTCTGTAAATTGTATGCTTCATGTATTATGTGGGAAACCAACATGTGCGGTAGAGAACGTATACTAAAATTCATTGACATCAAAATTTTTTTTTTCTATAAATTAATATCATAAATTTGTATGATGCACATATATGTATTTACGAGTGAATATTTAAATATATTTATATTACATAAATATACCTAATCACAAGCTAATATCTATGTATATAGAAGCATACCGGCATCTATTCCAATGCTTACATTTATATACACAGACATAACGCGCATATATACAGGCATCTATTCTAACGCTTACATTCATATACACAGACGTAACGCATGCATATATATATATACAGTACCGTCCATAAATTCGTGAACAAAATTTTGAAAAACATCGCTCCTTTAAAGAGCATTATCTCTGGTTCTAATGGTCGTAGAATAAAAATCAAAAAAGTAAATTAAAGTATACGAAAAATACTAACTTTTTATGGTGTTAAAAACTTTTCCAAACCATTTTTTCCATTTTTTATCCTACTTTTAAAAAATGTCAATTTTTCACATTTTTAAACATTTTTTCAATCACTTATATCTTTTTTGAAAATGATTATTAATGAAAAATTCCAACGGGAATCGAAAGAAATCTAAAAAATCTAAAATTTATCACCAATGCTTTTTTTTCTACAAAGCTTATTTAGGTAGTTATAAGCAATTGAATGTTGTGATGTAGTATAATAAAAACACGAATAATAATATGCAAATAATGATTCAGACTATTTTTTTTTCATATTTATTGAAAAATTAAGTGTTATTTTGTCAAAAATTAAAGTTTTTTCCTAAAAAATTATGACAATAAATAATTTTAAAAAGTTTATATACAAATATGTTGAAATAATTAGATTTTCATTGATCTTTTCGTTAAATTATTCGTAATTTTATTATAGTACTTCTTAACATTCAATTGCTTATAACTACCTAAATAAGCTTCGTAGGAAAAAAAACCAGTAGTGATAAATTTTAGGTTTTTTAGATTTCTTTCGATTCCCGTTGGAATTTTTCATTAATAATCATTTTCAAAAAAGATATAAGTGATTGAAAAAATGTTTAAAAATGTGAAAAATTGACATTTTTTAAAAGTAGGATAAAAAATGGAAAAAATGGTTTGGAAAAATTTTAAACACCATAAAAAGTTAGTATTTTTTGTATATTTTAATTTCCTTTTTTGATTTATATTCTACGACCATTAGAACCAGAGATAATACTCTTTAAAGGAGCGATGTTTTTCAAAATTTTGTTCACGAATTTATGGACGGTACTGTATATATATATATAAGCATACAGACATCTATTCCAACGCTTACATTCATATACACAGACATAACGCGCATATATATACATATATATATATATATATATATATATATATATATATATATATAAGCATACAGACATCTATTCCAACGCTTACATTTATATACATAGACATATAAGCATGCTATCAATCATATACACAGATATACACTCAAGCATACATTTATTTACATTCATACAAGGAATTAAATTATTGGGTTCATTGAAACATATTTTATTATAATTACAATGTATACAAAATTAATATATTCCATTTTTAATATAAAATTCAGTCTATATAAAAACTTACTCTATATAAAAATTTAAAAAAAATAAATTTATACATAAAATAAAATTTACATAATAAATAATTAATAAAAATAAAAACTAAAAATTTCACAATCAGAAAATCTGGGCCGCATCTTTTTTTTTTTCCTCTTCGATGTTGCCACGTGTGCCGGTCTTGTAGGTATACGAATCCAAGGTGCAATTGATACCTCTAATCTCATCCATCCTTTGGATCTTCCTTTCCTCTTAATTTTGGATTGTCGCTGTTGCTGTTCTTGCTACTGCTGCTGCTCAACTTCGCTGGTCATGTCCAGATCCGGCATATGATAGGGTGTTGTCGGTGGTGGTGGCGAAGGCATGCTTACAAGACGTAGCCACTCGCTACATGTAATACTGGACGGCTTCGGTGGTGGAGGCATGCTTGCAAGACGTAGCCACTCGCTATATGTAATACTGGACGGCATCGGTGGCGGTGAGTCTCCTGGCAGTGGTATCTTGGTAACATCCCATTTTGGTAATGGGATTTCGCACACCGGCAGTCCCTTAGAAGTTTGAGTCGGTGCTGCGAGAACGGGTAACTTATGCTAAAAGTTATTTTTGTTATTAAATACCTAATTATAATAATATTAAATATAATTATTTATACTCACAGGAACATTGTTAAGTGAAAAAATTTCTGAAGGTGGCGTTTGTATAGATGTTGAAATCGTTTCAGCTTCTGCAGCAGCCTAAAAAGTTTTTAAATTATTAGAATAGAAAATTTTTTCCTAACTAAAATCAATTAAATAAAAAATGGTATATCATACACATAACAATATTTCAATTGTTTGGAATTATTAGAAAATAATAAGTAAATTTAATAATTTATTGAAGAGATGTAAAATGGACACTATACCTGTACTCATAAAAATTTGACTATCTTTCCATTTCATTGCTAAATTTTCATTAAAAATGCATTAGCTTGTAGTATAAAGATTATTCAGTTAAATTTTAAAATAAATTCATTCATTGACTATTGAGAATTTTGGGTTCCAAAATTATTTATTAAAATTTGTTGTTTTTGTATAGGAATCCAAATATCTTAAAAATTAATTAATTAATTTATTTATTTGAAAATTTAACTAAATAATCTTCATACTACAAGCTAATGCATTTCTTTTTGAAAATTCAGCAATTAAATGAAAAGGAAGTTAATATTTATAAGTAAAGGTGTAGTGTCCGTTTTACATCTCCTTAAAATTTTATATTTTACAGTAGTACAAACAGTTCATAAATACGTTAACACGTTAATTGATAAATTTTTCTAATTGAAATTATTAAAATTATTTAAATGATAAATTTTTTCTAATTGAAATTATTAAAATTCTTAACTTACCATCTCAATCTCAATCTCCCCACAAAAAGAATTGTAATAATTTTTCATTGCCTTTGAAGGTGATGGAAAATCCAATTTCTCTAGGAATTCCTCGAGCTCTGTGATATGTTCTGTGTCCGGGCGCGTCGTTGATAGCATATAATCATTCAGATTATTTTCGGTATCCTCTTGAAGGAGCGTTGTAATTTCGTTGAGCAAGATGTCGATATTATCCATGTTTGCACTAGAGTTCACTCGACTTGTTACACACGACTGACTCTCTAATAATGAAAAGCAGCTTACTTTTCGTAAAGTCCAAAGGTTGTCAAGAATTTTCCCGAATTACTCGTTTCAAAAAAAATTTTGGCTCAAACAAACAAGCCTTTGTTTTAGAGAAAACACGTGTATTTTCACTGAAAAACTGCTTTCAAGATTTCTTTTTCTCATACTATATTTAAGCTATTTTCATTCACTTGATTATTAATACACAAAATTTTTAAAACAAACACTTTATTATCGAATGAAAAAACACGTCATAACTTGCATTTCAAACACATGCTTGCACTTACATGAATAATACACTTATATACACATTTAGTTTATATAAATTTCACTAACACTGAATAATTATACGAATACTACACTTACATTTAATTTACACTATTATTTCACTTTCCATTAAATGCTTAATGTACACGAATACTTTATTATTAAAGTATTATTCTATATTTTTATATACTTTATTCTTATATAATTTTCAGTAACATTGAATAATTATACATTCAAATTTCATTTTTTATTGAATATTTAATTTACACGAATTCCACTTATTAGAATATTCTTTTATAAAAATAACACTATATTTTTTATAAAGAATAATCTATTATTCTCACATGCCCTCATTCATGGGTGATGTATTTTCCGCTTTATGCCTTAGAGAACAGACACATAGGTAATAAAATTTTATATTTTTCTCGAACCTTTTTTTTTTTGAACTTCTTTTTGAACTTTTTTCTTGCTTGAAACATGAAAACATTTCCATTCATTTCACTAACATATGTGCAGAATATTCCCATAGAATGAAAAAAAAAACCCGATACGTCAAAACAGCTGCACGTGCGTCTGTTTATATTTTGTTCGAAATCGGCATACACGTGATGATGCTATTCTTCTTTATCGGTAAGCAGACAATTGCTGCTCGACTAATCTCGGCTACTTTCGGGAACGGTCGCGCTATATACAGTTTACTGAAGTAACTGATCAGCAGGTATCTAACATTTAAAAAGAGAGTCACTCACCTTAATTGGTGCAGCAGTTGTACTAAAGCTATAGGACATAGTAACAGTAAAAAAAATTTTTCTTCTATACGAGAGACATTTCAATGTCATACAAATAGTTGATTCTTGCATTCTCATCATTAACTAGGTTGATGACTGGTAAATAGAAGCAATTAATATTTCATACAAGTGATCAACGATCTACTTTATCGAGAAATTGGCTTGCCATGCAGTTACGCAACATAGAAAAGGTCAACGAGCTACTTTATCGATAGATAGATCGATAAATAGACGCGACTGGCGCGCCATACAGAGCATGCAGCGAAATCTATCAATACACATCCAAAATAGCTGTAAGGATTTTGGAACAGGGCGCTACTAGCACACTTTGTGTGCTAATAGCGCCCTGTTCCAGAATCCTTACAGCTTACCTACTCATATACAAATATCATATTACAACAATTTTCATATAAACAATAAATTGTTTATAAGCCATTATCTCAGAACCTAATGACTTAATCGAAACAAAACGAAACTGTGATTTTGCAGCTAAGAATATATTATTAAATTACATAATAATACTTGTAAGAATAATTATAATTGCAACGTTAATTAAATTATTTATAAAATTGTCTCAAATATACCAAGATAAAAACAATACTTATGTGACTGAATAATAAATAGGATGATAAATATACCAAGGGTCAAATAGTGCTAAAATGGTAATTAATAACCTAATAAACATAAAATAGAACACTGCGGATAACACAAAACTAATAAATAACCACTAATAAAGAAAAGATCAATTAAAATTACTTGTCTAACGTATTGCAGGTATACAGGGGTTATAATATGCTTACAATCAAACCTAATATTATTAAATAAAAGATAATCCAGAAGAATACATTAGGAATTAATTATTTTAATTCGGAAGGCTCCATCCATGGGCGGTCCCCTATAATTAATCAGAAAAGAATGTTTTCAGATATAAATACAGATCTAAAGAAGTACACTCGACGGACACTGATTCGCGACCCCATTTTCGTGCCTTTAAACGTTATCCATTGACTTTAGGATGGTTGCGCGATCATGTTTCAAAAATAAGTTTCCATCTAGATAAATATAATTCATGCTAACTATAAGATAAGGGAACATAAATAAAGAAATAGCGGTAAAATTCAAATAGGCATCAATTCGAAGATAAAAAATGATAAATGATGAAACAATAAATAAATGTTAAAGTAAGCATATTTTTATAAAGTATTCTTTACATATATTATGTAACCATATGCGATGACAATCATAAGAAATCATAGCTTTTTCATTACTTCAGTATTAAATATTAGCTCATTTAAATTTTACCGCCATTTGTTTATTTATGTTCCCTTGTCTTATAGTTAGCATGAATTATATTTATTTAGATGAAAACTCAATTTCGAAACATGATCGCGCAAGCTAACCTATATTTCAAAAACTCAACGGATAACGTTGCAGATATACAAAAAGGGGGTCGCGAATCAGTGTCCGTCGAGTGTACATACACATAAACAAGTACATCACATTTAAGAACTGAACCGAACCATCTACCAGATACTAACGAGTGTCAACGTCAACATCTAAAGTATTCAAATTATAGAAAGTTATTCAAGACATAACAAAGAAGAATAATAAAATAAAAATTTTTTGTTTCAACAAAATCCATATGTACCAGACTAAATAATAATGTACTAAATGAGAGAAAGAGAAATATGTAGAATAGTATTGTAAAAATTAGGCACACTACACAACTCTACACAAAGATTGTAACAGTTACACGTGGATATATAGATTAGGTATACTTAATAATTATATAGAGTCAAAAAAAAAAAAAAATTTTATTCAGTACAGGTTATTAATCGACGAGGACGTCGATACCGCGCTCTCAGACGTGTTATGGGTGGAATATTCTAGAAAATAATAAAACGTAGAAGTATAAAAAACATATTAAATTAAATGGATAAGTCAGTAAGAAAGCGCTGACTATACGTCTGAAACCAGCTAGCAACAACTCGTGATCGAAAGAAATGATGACGAACCAGCCGACAAGTTAAGACCTGTAGAGAACGAACAAAGTAAAGCATGGAAAAACAGAAGCCACGAGGTAAAAACTTCTAGAAGAATAAAGAAATGGGAAACAACGAACTCAAAAAGTATAAATACGACCGAGCGAACCACGCTGCGGCTTACTAGGCTACGAAACACTAGAGCACCAAGAGAGATGTAGACTACTAGAACCCGACCAGAGCATAGAGAAGCACGAATCCACGATCAACGCAGCGAGGACGTATCAGCGATTTTACACTAGTAGTACAGTAGACATTTCTCTCTCTCGCGATTAATGTAATAATAAATCAATCAGTTTATTTTAAATATCGCCTTATTAAATTAACTACCTACACGCAAATTGACTACTTGGATTTACCAAGCTTGGTCGTGATAAAAAGATACCCACAATATAACAAATCAATAACGTGAAAATGTAACAATATAAATGTAAAAATTGTAATCGTAAAAAAAATTTGTTATTAGATATTTAACCATGTTAAACAAAAGAGTTAATTATTTTGTTATATCGATATATAAATGATTTTTATCTATCTAAAAATTTATATTAATAATTTTTTAATCCTCTCACATAATTTTTTACTGATCGATATTTAAACAAGTAATTTCTCTGATAAGTCTTGAAAAAAATTAGGGGCCCATATTTTTTGCTACCATTAAGTGACTAGAAAAGTATAAAAATCCATTAAAATCCATGTGTTTAAAAAAAACATAATTTTTTTTTTAAATTAAAATTAAAGATTTTTTAGACTTGCTCATATATATTATGTATGCGCTATAAGTAAAACTATACGTACGCACGTTTGAAAATAACGTTAGTTGCCCCGCCTCACTACTTATCGAAGGCCTAGCACTACTGCACCGAGAGAATGCGACTTGAGCGAGTAACACAGATATGCATCCTCTACCATACTTGACGCTCTAAGGCACATATTAGCTGACGCAACTACGATAGACACATGCATACGAATATAAGTTCACGTTTTTTCTTATAATTAAATCATGCAATCGATAAAAATTTATATTTTCCCCGTTTTATTTTGTATTGGTTAGCATCATTTTGTAAACAATCACAATTTTATAACAACCAAATTAACATAAAATAACATAAATATTAATGTGTTACTGCGTCATTTTTACGGCTATCATTATTGTATCACTAGCCATCGTTTTTTTATTATTTGCGTCACTCAATACACAACCCTTGTAAGAATTATATAAGATATGCATCATGTATTCCCAACATATGATACAATCCTTACGTCATAGGAATCGCAAAAAATCCTGCTTGATTAACTGCAGAACAACAATAAAAAACAATAAAATTTAAATTATAATTAACGCAAACTACAAAATTTGCAGGCTGACAACAATTGAAAACCCGCGTAACTATAAAAAGACGATAACACGACTTGAGTAATTAAAACAAAATAAAGAGAAGTCATATACACGGTGACCCTTTTTAATCGCTACACCCGGATTTTTCGGATCCTAAGACAGATAGGAAAAAATGGTTCGGACAAAAGCTATAGGGGACAAAGGGGGCCAAACGATGGTCCTAACAGCTTTGACCTTGAACTTGACCTTCAAGGTTACTTCAAGGTCAAGTGGTTTTTTTTTAATAGGAACACCTATTTTTGACCCCGAAAGAGCGGGAAATTTTACGTTCAAAATCATATTGAGACATTTTTGGTGATGTAAGATCGGGTGAGCAAGCAGGCCATTCAACCGGACACATTCGAGCGAAATGTGGTGCTGCGCCGTCCTGCTGGAGACACATTCTTTGTCGCGTTTCTAAGTCAACATCTTCAATCAATACAGGTAGTTCATCTCTTATTAGCGTTAAATACGTGTGTTGATTAACATTTTCTTCGAAAAAATAAGGGCCAATCAAATATCCATTAATAATCCCACACCATACCATAATACTCCAACGTCTTTGATGGTTTACAGTTCTGAGCCAATGAGGATTAACATCAGACCAGTAATGACAATTATGTCTATTCAATTCCCCATCACTTTAAAATTTTGTCTCATCAGAAAAAAGAACAAATTTTAAAAAGTCTGGATCATTTTCTATCATTTGTAAAGCCCATTGGCAAAACACAATACGCTCTTGAAAATGAGCAAACTGTAGCTCTTGGACCAGAGTAATATGATACGCACGATATCTAAGCACCTTCATAATTCTTAAAAATGTACTTTTTGGAATACCGATTTCCCTTTCGACTCGACGAGCGCTTATCTGTGGGTCAAGATGAATTATTGCCAGAATAGTCACAACCCGATTATCATTTTCATCATATTGATGGTGCCTAAGTTGATGAACCATGTGTCCACCACGAGCTCTTCGAGTTAAACGTCTGATAGCCATAGCGTCAGGGTGTCGTTTGTCTGGATAGCGTTCAGCATAAATTCTTGCTGCAGCACGATAATTACTTTGGCTTTCTCCTAAAGCCAACATCATGTCAACAATCTCGTTGGGCGGATAGTCAGCCATTTCAGAGCCAGCTATTAATTACTATTAAATTTGAATAGTGAAATGGTATAAAAAATATTAATAATTATAATATTTGCCCGTATACGGTCGCGACGAAAAAAGAAAAATGTTCCTAAATTACGGTAACTTCATCTGACTAAGTGTATTTGCCAAAAGTACTCCGATTGTCACACTTTTGTAATGGTAAGTTTTATAATAAAGTAATAATCATTTAATTGTTTCTAATTTAAACTGCACATAATACTAAAACTTGCTTTTATATTAAATATTGTGAATTATTGCCGTTCAAACTTGAGAAATACTAATATTGATAATGTAATCATTAAAGGCATATTTACAAATGATTTCTGTTCCGTCAAAGATTCTTTTAATAATATCTGAACAGCTGGCCGATTTCAATATCTTTAGCACATTTTTAATATTAAGCTTTATTTTTAATAGTTTGATTCTAAAAAAATAGCTTTGATGCTTTTTGTACGAAAAGAAATGTTGCATCTTTATTCTTTCGAAAATTATGACTTTTCTTTTTAAACAATCACATTTTTTTACAGCTCATATCTTTAATTTACTCATAACTTTCGAAAGAATAAAGATATAACATTTCTGTTTTGCACAAAAAGCATCAAACCTATTTTTTTTAGAATCAAATAATTAAAAATGAAGCTTAATATTAAAAATGGGCGGAAAATTTTAAAATTAGTCAATAGTTCAGATATTGTTAAAAGAACCTTTGACGGAACATAATTTCTTTATTTGTGTATCTTTAATGGTTACATTGTTAATATTAGTATTTTTCAAGTTTAAACGGCAAAATTTATGTGCGATTCGAAGTAGAATTAATGTTTTATTGAATCAAATACCTATGATGTTTTGATTATTACTTTATTATAAAATTTACAATTAATAAAGTGTGACAAACGTTTTTCTTTTTTAGTCGCGACCGCATACGGGCGAATATTATAATTATTAATATTTTTTATACCATTTTACTATTTAAATTTAATAGTAATTAATGGCTGGCTCTTACATGGTTGACTATACGCCTAACAAGATTGTTGACACGACGTTACTTTTAAGAGAAAGCTGATGTAATTATCGTGGTGCGACAATCAGAAATCGGTATTCCAAGGTAAGGGGCGAAGAGACTCACTTAAATCAAGCACCCTGAACAGTGAGAGGCAAGGGGACTCACTTTAATCAAGCACTCCAAAGGAAACAATCCTTAATACGTCCACGTCGTTGTTTCTGGGCAGCGCTAAACGTAAGGTTGACACATATACAACAGGAGCTTTAATGATCTTGAAGTTTCCGTTAAATAAACATCATGCACGGGGTGGAAATGTGTGGGACTGGGGGATGTCTGGTGTACCAGTTTAGCATCTGAGGCTATGAAGAGCATGGGGTTCGGATGTACAAGTTTGATATTTGTTTACTAGGATGTGAAAGTTTCGGGTGTGTGGGTTTCCCTATTAAACCTAGGATCAGTTTGAACCACTTGAGCCTGAGACTCATGGAAAAAACGACTTGAAATGGATTTTCCGGAGTTCGACCTTCATTTAACCTTGAAATGACCTTGAAAAAAATGTCTTAATATGAATTTGAACGTAAAATTTCCCGCTCTTTCGGGGTCAAAAATAGGTGTTCCTATTAAAAAAAACCACTTAACCTTGAAATAGCCTTGAAGGTCAAGTTCAAGGTCAAAGCTGTTAGGACCATCGTTTGGCCCCCTTTGTCCCCTACAACTTTTGTCCGAACCATTTTTTCCTATCTGTCTTAGAATCCGAAAAATCCGGGTGTAGCGATTAAAATGGGTCACCGTGTATATAAACCATTCTTCTACTTTTTTTAAAAACCTGGACGCAGATAGTTCATTGATTTCGCTGCTGCTTGGATATATTAAAGTACTATATATTAATAAGGAACTTAGCCAAAATTTCGACCGTCCAGACCAATTTAAAGCTGTGTTATGCTCGTTCAAAAACCTAAAATTAAGTAATATTTAGCTGATTTTTACACAAATTAAAAGACTTGTCAAATCTTTAAATTGAATCAGATTTTGATAATTGATCTTGCATTTTCTTTACCTCTTCACTGCATTAATAATGATAATTAGTGCCTATAACGAAAAATATATAGTTCCCTTAATGAAAATATGTATGTGGTATTCGCTCTGAGGGTTGAGGGTCACGTGGTACTCCCCCAAAAAAGTGAGGACGCTTGCTGTATAACAAGCATAGAGAATATGTAAATATTGTTAATTTATGAGATATTGTTAAAAATTTTAGACCAAATTGGTAAGAAAATCTTTCGTATTAATTTTTGAATAAAAAATACGTAAATAAAAATTTATAAGTGTAAGTAGAAAAATAAATAATCAAAAATATATAAATTTAAGTAGAAAATTAATTCAAAAATTTTATTTTTAAACAAAATTTTGTAAGGTTATTAAGTCGCGAGAGGCTTCAGTTATGATCATTACACGGCTTTCTACATGTCATAAGAAAAATGCAGCAATTCATCACAACCCAGGTGAAAGAGATTTGTAGTAAAAAAATGATAAAACATGATAATCATGAATAAACGGTGGTTAAAATGGATAAATCTGGATAATGAGTGATAAAAATAAAAAAAAATAGATAAAAATGGATTAAAATGGATAAAAAGTGTAAGAATACGGACATTTTATCCGTTTTTATCCATTTCCATCGGTTGTTATTATTATTTATCACATTAAATTAATTTTCATTATTTTTTATCAGTTTTTATCAATTTATATAATAAATTTTTAAAATATTTCAAGTCTTCTGAATAGCATGTAAAATAGGTAATTTAGACTTTCAGAAATTATATTGTTCTAATTGATTTGCAAATTTTTGTAAACAATTATAGGTTAATACATATTCGTGTGTTTACTAATGTAAAATAAAAATTTTATTTCAATGTATCAATCTCTACATCTTGCAGGTAAAATACATAAGCATATTGAGAGAAAATTCTAAAAATTACTATTAGTATTATAGCGCACTCACATGAAAACGTGCTCTTTTTTCTAGCGTTGTAGTAAATTTTATTAGGTTTCTAAAACTATTTACAAGATAAGCAGCAAAAAATGCTAGGACATTTTTGAACTATTACAAAACAATCTTAAAATAATTACTATGTTACCATAATAAAATTTTGAACTTCTTAATCATTCCAATAACACCTATAAATTTTTATTAGTTCACATAGTAATTTTTTTCATACATTCGATAAATCCTATAACTTCTTGTCAAAATACCCCTTGCGTATGCGATCCCGACAACTAACGATACTAGCATATTTTAAACCCAAAAATCCTGTCACTTGACGTTAAACTTTGTGTCTGAATCTCGCAAGTGATGAGAGTTCAGTGCACTTCGTATATAAGTCCGATCCATCTAACCATTACTAAAATAGGGAACTGAATTTTTAAAAAATACATCACACCATAGAATTTTAACCAGGAACACTAAAGAAAAGGAAAAAACTATGTGATGCGGGACATGTTATTAATATCGTCGAAAATAGAATAAATGGTGTTAGTCAAAGTCTAAGTGCCAAGTGCCTTAGGCAAACATCTGTATCTTCTGAGCCATATTCTGTAAAACTAAAAGTAATTTTTAATAATTTTTTTAAAAATTATTTTTAAAAATATTTTAGATTAATTTGTTTTATTTTTACAGCTTGACATTTCAAGAAATGTGACAAAAGTACAATGTACACCCACCGTTAAGGATATTTTTCCGAACGTGCACGTCGAATGGCAACGTCGCATATTTAATCCATGGCGTAAGAATGTTATTTTTCGTGCACAGAGTTTAGCATCTCAGCTACTTCATTACTCAGCTTACGCCGTCGATAATGAAGATTTAAAACAAAAATTATATTCATATTTATCCTAAACAATTGATTGAATCGCCATCTATATTTTTCGCAGGATATTAACCATAAAAATCTTCACTATCGTAAAGTAGTAAAAAGTAGCTGACATGCGAAACTCTGTGCACGAAAAATAACATTCTTACGCCATGGATTAAATATGCGACATTGCCATTTGACGTACACGTTCGGAAAAATATCCTTAACGGTGGGTGTACATGTGCATATAATAATAGTAGAAAATGCAAACACATTGCAGCTCTGAACCATTTCATAAATAATGAAAAAAGTGTCACTAAGACAGACTTCAAACAGCAATGGGGTAAACCTAGTTCTAAAGTAATGATTCAAGAAAAGTATGCCAAGGTCCCAAGTCTCGAAGAGATGTTTCCTTTAAGTAGGAATAAATGTGAAACCACCATTCAACCTCCAACATTAGATAAATTGAATAGCCCTTCTCACTTGAAATGTATATTAACAGTTGCACATAAAACAAAGATGATTTAGCAATTGATTTATTCCTTCAACAAGATGAAAAAAATAAAGGACTGAATTATCAAAAAGAAGACTGCAAGATTTGCTTAGGACAATTTTTTAACTTCTTAGAAAACTACACTGTTTATTGTATTATGTTAGAAAAAAATTTGAAGTTATTGGATTTAGATTTACAGAATTTTTACAACAATAATATTGTTCTAAGCAAAGAAGATATTGCAGAGCTTTGTTGTAATACAATCGAACAATCTCAATGTCAAGAATGGTTCCAAGCAAGAAAACTGAAAATAAGTTCAAGTGTGAATGTGCATTCGTTTAAAAATAGAAAAACTAAGTCTGTTGAATCTTTAGTGTATGACTTGTTAAATCCTAAAAATGTACAAACCGATTCAACTGAATATGGCACAAAAAATGAAGAAAAAGCTCTTAATTTACGTAAAAAGTTGTACAATGTTGAGGTGAAGAAAGTTGGATTGTTTGTTCCTTATTCGCAGCCTTAGCTTTGTGGAAGTTTCGATGGAGTCGTTGTAGAAGGTAGGTGCATTACCAAACTAGTTAAGATAAAATGTCCAAAGTCTTGTAAAAATAATTGCATTATAGACTATAAAAAAATAAGTAACGTAGATTATTTGATTTTTAAAAACGATAGTATGGAATTAAAACAAACGCATAAATATTTCACACAATCTCAAATACAAATGTATTTGACCGGTTCAAGTGTATGTGACTTATTCTGTTACACACCTGTAAAATATGGAAGTATGAGAGTAAATGTAATAGAAATGAATCTTTTATGTGAAAACTTGCTATTTCTTATAATTTTTACCAGCTTTAAAGGAATCAAATAATAATAGTCTGATAAAACAAAAACGTACCTCTACTGGTTCTAATATAGTAGACTAAATATTAGGATAAAATATTATTAAATAAAAATTTTATAAGTAGATTTTATATATAATATAGTTAACAAAATTTTTCTTAAAATTGTTTCTATTCAATAAGACTTTGCTTGAAAGTTATTTTTATTTACTAAAAGTTTAATGGGTAGTTGATGAAATAAAATGTTTCATAACAATATTTTCCTTTACGAACAAAAATTTATTTGTGTTATTAATTAATATATAAAAATATGTTTAAACATTGTAAGTTTACTACTAATAAATTCATTTTATACATTGTAAATTATACATTGTTTTTATTGACAATTTGAATGATGAACCTCAAGTCTCTGCAATAATGGGTGGTTGCAAATTTACTAGCACGCCACAAATATGAATTATATCATCCAGGTGTGGAAATAAATGTTCCGGAACTTTATTCAAGATATTATACACTCTTAATCTTTGCATAATGCGTTCAACATGTATACAAACTTTAGGAATATTATAAGTAGTTTCACTTCCCTTCGTTATCAGTTTTTATTTTCCCTTCAGGAAAACCTTTGTCAGCTAACAGCTGATCATAATTTTCTAATAAGTCTAAAATATTTTACAATATTGAAAAAATTTAAAACAATATTCATTTTTTATATTAATTATAATTTAATTAACTTTAATTAAGAGAATTAATTATACATATAAATAAAATAAATATATCCATTTTTACATAGGACTGAAATAAAGTGTCATTAGAAATAAAATGTTAGAATATTTCAATTAAATCTAACAAGGAGAGTGTCAGGGTATTGGGACACCGATCCTGCTCAAATTTTGGGAGATGATTTTAGATGTAGAAATATAAAAAAAGCCAAGATACTAGACTCTAACGCTCAATATTTCTCTAGTTACAGGCAAATAAAAAAAATCACTATAAAAGTTACTAAATTTTCAAACGCTTATAATTCATTAGCATTGATAGCTAGAAGCCTGAACCTTTTTTTAAATGAAAGTTCAGCTCAAATCCTTTCGAATTATCACTTATAGCATCCCGAAAAATTATTTTTTTCTAAAGTTATAGAGGGAGAAAAATTGGACCTGAAATTCGTCTTCATAACATTATTTTTAATTAATAATAATAAATGCTAAAATTTGTTTCAATTTTTATTCCTCTATAACTTGAGAAAAAAATAATATTTTGGGATGCTATAGGTAATTATTCGAAAGGATTTGAGCTCAACTTTTATTTAAAAAAAGGTTCAGGCTTCTAGCTATCAATGCTAATGAATTATAAGCGTTTGAAAATCTAGTAACTTTTATAGTGATTTTCTTTATTTGCCTGTAACTAGAGAAATATTGAGCGTTAGAGTCTAGTACTTTGGCTTTTTTCATATTTCTACATCCAAAATCATTTCCCAAAATTTGAGCAGGATCGGCGTCCCAATACCCTGACACTCTCCTTGTAAGTTTTTTTCGAGGATTTGTAGTTTCTAATAGTTCAGCTCTTACGTTAACAACTTTTTTTGAAAGAATCTTTGTTGTATTTTTTTAAATAACAAGCTTTATCTTTGGAGGAGAATTATTTTCTTTTATTCGAAAAATCACTAAAGAGACCTGAAAACAAAAAAAAAGTATTAATAATATAAAAATATGAAATCCTATCAGTCAAATATATATGGTTCGCTTTGTGCGATTGACTACTAAAGAATTTTTCACGTTAGAAATTTTTCTGGTAAGGGCCCTGGCACTATTAAGGCGATGTAAAACGGACACTACACCTGTCCTCATAAGTATTAACTTTCTTTCCGTTTTATTGCTGAATTTCCAAAAAAAATGCATTAACTTGTAGTATGTACTATGATGATTATTTAGTTAAATTTTTAAATAAATTCATTCATTAAATTTTCAAGTGTTTGGATTTCTGCTACGAAATTGAGAAATTTTAATAAATAAAATTGAAACCCGGAATTCTCAATAACTAATAAATGAATTTATTTAAAAATTTAACTGAATTATCTTCATGGTACTATATGAGCTAAAGCATTTTTTACTGAAAATTTTGCAATAAAATGGAAAAATAAGCAATATTTATGAGTACAGATGTAGTGTCCATTTAACATCTCCTTAACATGAAGAATGTAATTGAGGTGAAATGAGTTAAAAATTTAATTACATGTATAGTTATTTTTTTTTTACTTAAAAAAAAAAAAGATTAATATATAGAGGATATTGTCCTTAATCTTTTTTATATGGTGATGTCGAGAGAGCCTAGCCCGGTTCCCGTTTAACACATTACATCAGGCTAGACAGTCTGACCCACCATACCGAAAACTTTGACTACCGATGGATGGTCAGCCACTTTTGTGACCAACAATGAACCGATACCCAATGAGGTCGGATTTTTTTTTAAGAGTCGCGATATAAATGGCACATACACTAATTTTCTTTCGAAAAAAAAGTTAGAGGTACCTGGCCAGGATTTGAACCCATGCCCTCCGCGTTGAAGGCAAGAGCTCTATCTATTACGCTACCGCGCTCTCATACATGTATAGTTATAGATAGATAGATATTCATTTATTTGTATTAGAATATAAAAAGCGTGTAATACAATCTAAAAATATAAATATGGCACATGAAGTTTGATACAATGTACAATTATAAATATTACACAGTTGACATCGCAGTTAATTAACAAAACCTAATAATACTGAATAAATAAGTCACTAAAAAAAAGTTATAGGTTAATACAAAAAATTATAAAATACACGCAATAATACTATAAATTAAAATGCTGTTATACGATATCTATCAGTCATAATATTAAAATTTAAAAGGATAAAAAATAATAGATAATACAATAAAATAATGAAAAGCGTATGCACTTCAAAGCACGGGTCGTATTTTTTAATCTTTAATTAAGAATTCATTTTTTTAGAAGCCGTCAGACCGTTAATAACTTCTGGTTTAAGAAGCCTTAAATTAACTATAAATTCATTTTAATTAAATACTAGCTTTAATTACCTCGCTCCTAACGTCGCTCGGTTTGATTCTGACCTTTATAAAAAATATTTTTCAATTTAAAATATTTTAAATTTCAAAGTATCCATTTTTAAATGTATTTGTGTATGTAATTATATGTATGTATATATAAAACCTTTTAAAAACGAATTTCATGAAATGAAAAATGTTACATGTTAAGAAAATATAGAAACAGGAATAATTAGAAGAACAGACATAATGAACGACGTCGCTATCATTAGCTTGAAATTCATAGTAGTTTCTCATTTCTCGGTTTTTATAAAAAGTTCGTTTGCACTTTGGGTAACACATAATAATATACGTATGTTAAAAATTTATCATGAATAGATATGAAAAAAAAGAAAAACAAATCTAAAATAATTACTATTAAAACAAATTTTACAACATAACAAAATAAATATTAAAATTTGTTATAATAATAATTTCTTTAAATTGTTTTCATTTATTTTCTATGAATCATGTATTATAATCTTACATAAATTGGTATGCGCTACTTACAGTGCAAATGAAATTTTCATAAAAACTGAGAAATGAGAAAATACTAAAAATTACTACCTTTTTGACACGATAAGAACAGTAACGTTATTTTTTATAATAGTTCCTGGGAGATTATTTGTTAAGCGTCTTATTCGAGACATAAATTGTATTGACCATTGAGAAAGCTTCTTTAGAGCTCTCTTACTCGTGAGACAGTTAGAGCTTTTGTAGGGAAAAGGAATAAGAAAATACATTACCAGTATATCTATATACGCGAGGAATAACAGATAAAAGAAACTTATTCCCTCTTATTAATTACATACATATATAATTGTATATATATTGTATATTAGTTATATACCCAACTTGGGCGTACGAAGGATTTATATGAGCGAGACTAATGTTTTTGGCTTGAGCAGTAGTCGGCCGACGGCTTTAGCCCGAGACTGACTGCTGTTCAAGCTATAAAACATTAATCGAGGTCATATGTATCCTTCGTTAGCCCAAGTTGGGTAGATGATTTTATGTTATCGTAGGTCGTATGAGGGCCTAGAAAAAGATTAAATACAAATAAAAAACATTACGATAAAATATAAATTTTCAGATTATTTATTTGAAGAATTCTCATGCGAGCAAAGAACTGATCGGTGCCGGTATACTTCTGCCCATGCGACAGAGAGAGTCGACGACGAATTACGGAAACGATCGAACGACGCCGACGGAGAACTATAGCTTACTTTTAACTGCGCTCTTCTTTATCTGTCTTTGTCTTTCTTGTAGTAGCGCGCTGACTCTACTACCCTTCTAAAAACATATTTTAGTGTTTTGCTCCGAACAATCTTCAACAAGACTGTAGAATATTAGACAATACACTTCAATATAGTGTGACGTATGCAATAATATTCCATACTATAAAGTATTTTAAAGTTGTATACTCCATTGTATAGTGTATTGTTAACTGAATATACTTTAGTTACGAGCAGGGCGGTATGACACTCCAATACCCATTTAGTTAGCGCCACGGGTATTCTACCGAATACGACATACTATAACATAAATTATATATATATATATATATATATCCTGGCAATATTTTCTCTTATTCCTTATGTCTTCTTCTTTTAGCCTGCAAAGGTCTTAACTAAATACGTCCCTTTTAACTTTCCTTATTCCTATATTTTTAACCGACTTCAAAAAGGAGGAGGTTCTCAATTCGACTGATTTTTTTTTTTTTATGTCTGTTACCTCATAACTCCGTCATTTCTTAACCAATTCGAAAAAACTTTTTCTTATCTGATAGAGAATGTCTGCAGGAAGGTCCCATACGTGTCCTATAATTATTGGGCCAATATTCGGTTTGCATGACCCAATTATCAAATTAAGAAAACTGGGAGTTTTGTTTTCTCTCTCTCTCTCTCTCTCTCTCTCTCTCTCTCTCTCTCCCTCTCTCTCGCTCTCCCTCTTTTACCTAAGCTTCAATATGTATACATGCACACACAACGATACTGTGCCGTTGGGCCTTCTCTCTTTCCTCCTATACATTGCTTGGTATAATGTACTAATGCATGCGTTATGAATTGATAATGGAAGTTAGGCATAATTAGTGAGTCTACCTATATTTGCGCTTTTAGTAGGGGGATACACTAAAAAATTTTTTAACAAAAAACAAAGCCAATTTCAAAAAAATGCACTAAATAGTTACAAAAAAAAATTTTTTCAACAAAAAACAAAACCGACTTCAAAAAAATGCACTAAAAAGTTACAAATAATTTATAATCTTTAATAATTATACGCATAGTACGCATCTAACTCAACACATGTGTTGCAAACATATTATAGATTATCTAATTATTTGTAAACAGCACAAACAAATTATATTATTGTTTAATTCACGAAAAAATATTATTGAAGTCGGCGTCAAATTCTACATCTGTGCAGAACGATTCAACAACTTGACGCTGACTTCGAAAATACTTTTTCGTGAATTAAACAATAATATAATTTGTTTGTGCTGTTTACAAATAATTAGATAATCTATAATATGTTTGCAACACATGTGTTGAGTTAGATGCGTACTATGCGTATAATTATTAAAGATTATAAATTATTTGTAACTTTTTAGTGCATTTTTTTGAAGTCGGTTTTGTTTTTTGTTAAAAAAATTTTTTTGTTTGCATATGATCAGCATATCTCCTATATACTAAATAACCTCTTTCACGTGAAAGATGCTTAAAAACAAATTTCATATGTATATCTAATGAAAATATCTTAACATTTTTATTTTATATACATACATATATATTTATGTACATATCTATATATATGAAAATAAATTAAATTTAAATATTCAATCATATTAAATATTTTATATAAATACAAACAAGGTAAATAAGTTTGATTATTTTTTTATTTAATTAAGGTTAAGTACCGAGTCCGTGAAATGTCACCAATGAATGAATAGGTATAGATTTAATTCCAAATATTCAGCATTATAAGAAAATATAGTCTTATTTATCAATCTCATTTAAAAGAATACATTTCAAATCAAACTTTAATTTTGATATTACATGTTAAACGATAAATTAAAAATGTATCTAGAAAAAATTACATGAATTACACATATTATAAAATTCACAATAAATAGAATAGATATTAACCTTTAGCTGGCATGCCTCTCCAGCCGATTATAGCTGGCCTGGGTACCATAGTACACCCCAGCGCGAAAAATTGTCGTAAAAACTAAAGTATTGGTTATCTCAACTCAAAAACATTCTGGAGGGATCTTCAGAGGTTACTCCAAAGGGTAGAATAGTTTATAAGAGGAAAAATCAAACGGTTTCAAAATTTGATAAGAAAGAGCGTGGGGTACTATAGTACCCCCCCTGCCAGCTAAAGGTTAAATACTTAAAAAAAATAGACGTTTTTTTTTTATAAAGTTCTCAAAACTTTACTAAAGAATATGATCCAAGTTTGATATTTCAAAAAGATGTTTAACGGTAGGCCGGAGTAGAACCTGATACCGACCGAGTAACAATTGAGTTGTTTGTTATTTACTCAAGTTTTAATCGGCGTATCTTCAAATTAAAGGTCGAGCGCAATAGATATTATTATTATGAACATCCATGCACAAGAAAAAAAATATCTATAGGTTTGTTTTTGAGAAAAGTAAGTAACGCGAAAATATTATGAACATAAACTTTTACTTTGGCGTTACTTACTTTTCTCAAAAACAAACCGGTAGATATTTTTTTTCTTGTGCATAGATGTTCATAATAATAATATCTATTGCGCTCGACCTTTAATTTGAAGATACACCGATTAAAACTTGAGTAAATAACAAAAATGCCAATTAGACAAGGACAGCGAATCCGGCCTGCTCTTAAATATGAAAAAGAAATATTTCAAAATGAATTTTTTCTAAACAATTCATTTATTGGTGCAACGACTCTATATTTTTTTAATGAATCTTGATATAATTATTGTTATGTTAAATTATATCTTACTTATTGTATTGTATTACAATATATATCACTTTCAATAACATATAACATATACGTGATAGCAAGATTTAGCTAAATAATAAAAATATATTTAAAATTATTTGAATTAACGTAAAAAGAGTTCAGAAAATTATTATAACTAATAACTTGTGATTTATTGTGTTATTTTACTCAATGAAATTTGCAATAAAGGGCACCAAACACCTTTTTCCCTTACATTTATTTCAATTCTTTCTAGAATAAAAATATTATTTAAAAGCATAGTGAGGATTTTTAAAATTCAATATTTAAGAAAAACTGTTTTGAAGTTTCTAGTTATTATATCTTAAAATTATTAATTCTATACTTAGCTTTTATAAGATAATTTTTTCCTAGTATCTCATATCTATATTAGCTAATGTTATGAAAAAACATACTTGAAAAAAGAATCTTGTTATTTTACTCGTTGTAGCTAAAATGCAAAAATATTTGTTATCAAAGTAAATAAATATAATAATTCATATATAAGGTAATTTAAATTGATTAGTACTCATCTCAACGAATGAAACAATAGATTTGTTGTAAGGTCTACAAATAAATAATTAACTGTTACACTTGAATAAATCTTGAAATAATTATTGTTATGTTAAATTATATTTTACCTATTCTTTTATATTGCAATATATTTCATTTTCAATAACTTATACTTATAACATTTACATGATATCGAGATTTAGTTGAATAATAAAAATATATTTAACATTATTTGAATTAATGTGATAAGAGTTCAGAAAATTATTATAACTAATAACTTGTGAGTTATAGTGTTATTTTACTCAATGAAATTCGCAATATAGGGCACCAAACACATTTTGCACTAAAAAAATGCACTAAAAAGTTACAAATAATTTATAATCTTTAATAATTATACGCATAGTACGCATCTAACTCAACACATGTGTTGCAAACATATTATAGATTATCTAATTATTTGTGAACAGCACAAACAAATTATATTATTGTTTAATTCACGAAAAAATATTATTGAAGTCGGCGTCAAATTCTACATCTGTGCAGAACGATTCAACAACTTGACGCTGACTTCGAAAATATTTTTTCGTGAATTAAACAATAATATAATTTGTTTGTGCTGTTTACAAATAATTAGATAATCTATAATATGTTTGCAACACATGTGTTGAGTTAGATGCGTACTATGCGTATAATTATTAAAGATTATAAATTATTTGTAACTTTTTAGTGCATTTTTTTGAAGTCGGTTTTGTTTTTTGTTAAAAAAAATTTTTTTCATAATTTTTTTTTGGTTTTTCAGCTTTAACGTATGAAAATACAATTAATCAAATAAGTTAATAAAAAAGCAATTCTAAGTTTATTTAAAGTAAATAAAAAGTGTTGAAAGAATTTTAATTTTCAATAATGGGTCTGACTGAGGAAAATAAATTAATTGTTAAAGAACAAGGATTGTATAGTGGAATTAATTCGATGTTAACTGATAATCATGTATTAGAATTTAATAATATTTTAAAACGGTGCACCTCATTTAATATGCAATCAACTTTACTTATTCAAAAACCGCAATATATTAATTTAGTACCTATTGATACCCAATTTATACCATTATTATTTTCTGGAAATTTCAAAAGTGGTCACTGGATTTGTATGTATTATAATGATAAAATAATTCATATATATGACAGCTTCAATCTTAAATATTTACAAGATGAGCATAAAATCTATATAAACAAATTATTTCCGAACAAATCAGAATTAAGCATAGTTTTCGAAACAGTACAATCACAAACAAGTAATTATGATTGTGGCGTTTTTGCAATTGCTTTTGCTGTTTCAGTACTTTACAATTTATGTCCATGTTGCTTAAAATACGATATTTCCCAAATGCGATTACATTTATTGAAAATTTTTAAAACACAGCGAATAACAATGTTTCCAATTTTTCATAATTATAATAATGCAACTATCAATTACAATAATCCACCGGACATGATAAGAAGAAGTTTTTGTCATGAACCTTGTTTAAATAAAATACCATTAAATTTAGATAACGCTGAGATTGAACTTCTTGAAAAAAAATTACAAATGCAGTTATTAGCAGAACAAAAAAAAATGATGCAAATGTATTGCAATCCAAAAGATTCTAATCTTGAAATAATTCCAATGGAAATTGACAATGACTCTTCAGAAAAAATTTTTTTAAGACAAAATGATTATTTAATGGATTTTGATGATATTAGCATAAATTATAACAATGATAAAATTAGGGATGATGAGATTGAATTAAATCAAGAAAAAAAAGAACTAAAAGAAATAGATAACAAGGAATCTTCATGTATAACAAAATTGATTAAGAAAAAGGTGACAGAAAAATCGGATGAATATCGAAAAAATGCAATAAAACAGAAAATTACAATAATGCAGGAAGAAAAAAATGAAAAATTAGAACAAAAACGCGTCAATGATGCTTTACGAAAAAAAAGCTTATTCAAAAATGAAAATGGAACAACCAAATAAATATAAAGAAATGTTAGAAAATACTAAGAAAACGAAATTAGAATTCAAGAAAATGAAAAGTAATGATCAATTAGAACAAATACGTTCTGATGAGGCTTCACGTAAGAAAGAAGCTTATATAAAATTAAAAGATTCTGAACCAAATAAATATATAGAATAGTTAAAAAATACTAAAAAAAAAACGAAACGGAATCCAAAGAAAAGAAAAATAATGATGAATTGGAACTAATATGTGCGATATAGGCTTTACGTAAGAAAGAAGCTTAAATAAAATCGAAATATTTTGAACCAAATAAATATATAGAAAAGTTAAAAAAAATTAGAAAACCAAAATGGAATCAAAGGAAAAAAAAGTAATGGTGAATTGGAACAAATACGTGCTAGTGAGGCTTCACGAAAGAAAGAAGCTTATATAAAATTAAAAAAAGAACAATCACATAAATATGAAAAAATATTAGAAGAGAATAGAATAGCAAAAGTAAAATCGATTTTAAATATAAGTACTGATGAATTGAAACAGCTACGTGAAAAAGAAGCATTACGCAAAAAAAAAACTTATAGAAAATTAAAAAATGAACATTATGTTGAATATGATAAAATGGAAATAATTGAAAAAATTGATGATCAACAATTGGAAATTTCAGATGTTATTGACAAAACGCAAATGAATAATGATTTTTACCAATTTCAACATTTTAATTATAATATTGGAATGAATAAACCAACAGATGAGAGAAAGCGAAAATATAAATATGATTCTTATCAATTAAAAACGTTACTTATAAAGTGTAAACGATTAAAAATTGAAGATATTAATTATTATATTGAAAATAACAATAATAATATTTGTAATAACAATGATAATGTCATGATAAACAAAAAAAAATGATAAAATTAAGGGCATAATGGGAAAAAAATTAAAGAAATTGAATAAAAAAGTTCTAGTAGAAGAAAGTAATTCTAAACTCATTGGTTGTATTGCAAATATATGTTTTGATGAAAATGTTATATCTGAAAATTACATTGGCTCCATGTCACATACATGTGTTTATTGTGATGCAAAGCATTTTGCTTTCGCATATAGTAAAAGTAAAGATTTCTCCAATTGTTGTCATAAGGGTAAGGTGGAATTCTTAGACAATCCTACTTACCCAGAACGATTAAAACTTTTAGCAACCGAACGTGCAAAAATTTTTAACAAAAAAAAAAAACCGACTTTAAAAAATGCACTGAAAAGTAACAAATAATTTATTATCTTTAGAAATCATACAAATAATTGGTAAAATACAATTTTAGAAGTCGGTGTCTAATTCCTCAATGAATCTAAGCGTTATTTTTTAACAATAAATGTAAACGTTATTTTTGAACAATGAATGTGAACGTTATTTTTGAAAAAATGGACTAAGTCGTTCTGCTTACGCACCACAGATTTAGAATTAGACGCCGACTTCTAAAATTGTATTTTACCAATTATTTGTATGATTTCTAAAGATAATAAATTATTTGTTACTTTTCAGTGCATTTTTTTAAGTCGGTTTTTTTTTTGTTAAAAATTTTTCATTTGTCATTTTTTAGTGCAATGTTTTTAAAATCTTATTTTTTGTAAAAAATTTTGTTTTTATT
Organism: Anastatus disparis; assembly: GCA_017163975.1. Classification (NCBI taxonomy): domain Eukaryota; kingdom Metazoa; phylum Arthropoda; class Insecta; order Hymenoptera; family Eupelmidae; genus Anastatus; species Anastatus disparis. Next base: position 6,419,451 of record JAFFSR010000274.1, on the reverse strand, counting down.
CGATACTTTTAAAATCGGTTTTTATTTATTAAAAATTTTTTAAATTGTTTGTTTTTGTTAAAAAATTTTTATTTTCTATCTTCTAGTGAATCCTCTGACTAAAAACGCAAATATAGGTAGACCCACTAATTACATTAAACTTTCATTATTAATTCATAACGCATGCATTAGTACACCACCAAGCAATATATAGCAGGAAAGAAAGAAGGCTCAACAGCACAGTGTCGTTATGTGTGCATGTATACATATTCAAGCTTAGGTGAGAGAGAGAGAGAGAGAGAGAGAGTAGGCGAAGTATAAGGGAGGTAAATGAGAAAACAAAACACCCGGTTTTTTTCTTAATTTGATAATTGGGTCATACAAACCGAATATTGGCCCAATAATTATAGGACACGTATGGGACCTTCCTGCAGACATTCTCTATCAGATAAGAAAAAGTTTTTTCAAATCGGTTAAGAAATGACGGAGTTATGAGGTAACAGACATAAAAAAAAAAAAAAAAAAAAAAAAAATTCAGTCGAATTGAGAACCTCCTCCTTTTTGAAGTCGGTTAAAAAGAAAGTATTGATTTCCGACAAAATGTAAGATTATACAATAATGCTTTAGCGTTCGCAAGTTTTGGTTCTAATTTTGATAAATTGACAGATGAAGAACCACAAGCTATGAAAATATGTGGACAAATTTATCATAATGTGTATGCTTTGCATCCTAATAAAGATGAAGCACGTAAATATGGACAATTATATGTTTTAGATAATGAAATTGCAAGGATTGAACGTAAAAAATTCAATACAAATTTAGTATTATTAAAAGAATTAGATAATTTGATAAGAAACATTAACCCTTTTGCAAAAGCCTAAAAAATGATGAATGAAGTAGAAAAAGAAGAACTACAACGATGTGCAAAAACAGTTACAATGTCTATTGTCCGCAATAACAATTTGGATAAAAATAGATATAATGTACCTACCTGTAATGAAGTCGCGATAGTATATGTTGGAAAAGATGATCTTCCTCCTATCGAACGTGATATTGTCATTCACTCTAAGTATGAAAAACCAATTAGTGTACCAACAATTAGCAAACATACAGATCCTATGACATATCCGCTAATTTATCCTAATGATGGTTATAGATGGTTGCCAAATATGAAAAGTAAATTTGGAACAACTAATATTTCAAATTTGCAATTTTATAATTATAGATTTAGTATTAGAAATGAATTTAATCCATACTTCAAATTGGGAAAAATATCTCATCAGGCAATCATTGATGCATTTGTAAAAGTTAAAACTTCTAGATTATATTTTGTACGAAAAAATCAAAATATATTAAGAAGTGATTGTTTTAAAGGAGTAATGGACTATTTACATAAAAAAAAGAATTAGAATCGTCAAAAATTGGATCAATGGTCATATTACCATCAAATTTTACAGGCAGTACACGATTTATGAAACAAAATTACATGGACTCGATGACACTTGTAAATTATCATGGTAAACCTGACCTTTTTGTAACTATGACCTGTAACCCACATTGGAAAGAAATAACTGAAAACTTGGAAATTTATAAAAATGCAATAGATGGACCAGATATTATTACAAAAGTATTTTATCAAAAAGTAGAAGAATTCAAAAATTTAGTAATAAAAAAGGGAATATTAGGAAAATGTATTGCATATAGTTATGTAATTGAATTTCAAAAACGAGGATTACCACATATGCATATGTTGTTATTCTTAGATAAAAATGATAAATTTGACATTCCCGAAAAAGTTGATGAAATAATAAGTGCAGAAATCCCAAATAAAGATATTCATCCGAAATTATATAGTATTGTCAAGCAATTTATGATACACGGTCCCTGTGGTATGCAAAATATAAATTGTCCATGTATGCATAAAAATACGAAACAATGCACAAAAAGTTTCCTAAAAAAATTTAATGATTCAACAGAATTTAATGGCTATCCGTTATACAAACGTAAAAATGATGGCGTCAAAATAATTTTTAAGAATGAATTTACAGAAAGAGTAGCAGATAATGGATTTGTTGTTCCTTATAATCCTTACTTATTATTATAATTTAATGCACATATAAATGTAGAAGTATGTCCCACTGTACAATGCATTAAATATTTATTTAAATATTGTTATAAAGGTCATGATTGTGTATACATTAAAATACGCGAAGTGAATGTTGATTTCCAAACAGAAAAGAAAGACACTTTTCAAAATGATGATAATGAAAATGTTGAATATAAATATGATGAAATAAAACAATACATAAATACACGATATTTATGTCCGCCTGAAGCAATGCACAGATTATTAGAATATCCTTAATATGTTATTTCATATTACATGCAGGAAAATGTGGGAACAACATTAACAGCATATTTCGAATTGAATCGAGAAGATTTAGAAGCTCGAGATTACTTGTATATAGAAATACCGCATTTTTATACATTTGACGAAAAACTAAAAAAGTGGAATAAAAGAAAAAAATAAGGAAACCAATACTTACTAGAATGTATTTGGTAAATCCAAAAGATAGAGAACGCTACTTTATTAGATTATTACTATTACATGTCAAAGGCGCCACATCTTTTGAAGATTGACGTACTATTGATAATGTAATATATACTTCGTTTTATGAATCAGCTAAAGTTAAACAATTAATTAATGAAGATAAAGAATGGGACCGATGTTTAGAGGAAGCATCATTAACAAAATTCCCCCATGCTCTTTGTGAATTATTCGCTTTTATTTGCATTTTTCATAATCCCATAAATGCACGAGATTTATACGAAAAATAGAAAGATAAGTTTTATCATCCTTAATACGAAAAAGATATAAGCGAAATATTGGCATTGAATGATATTCAAAATAATTTACGCATCAATGGATTTTCTTTAAATGATTTTAATTTACCTAATATAAGCACATAGATAGAAGATAATGATGATGAAACAATTTTAAATTATAATGATGATATTCTAAATGAATTGGAAACAAAAATAAATTTCTTAAAAGAGAAACAAAGAAAAATATTTGACTCTACTATAAAAAGTTTAAATCAAAATAAACAAAAATATATTTTTATTAATGGACCAGGTGGAACAGGAAAAAGTTATTTACTTAACGTTTTAATAGCTTATTTTAAATATCATAATATACGTTACTTATGTGTTGCTTGGACAGGTATAGCAGCAAATTTATTGATTGATGGAAAAACAGTGCACATAACATTTAAACTACCGTTGAATATAACAGATTGCACAACATATAATATTAAGCCTAACTCTGCAAAAGGATGAAATATCTATGACTTCCAAATTTGCTTTTGAGGCAGTTGATCGTCTTTTTCAAGATTTATGCAATGTACAACACCAACCCTTCGGTGATAAAACTGTAATTGTATCAGGAGATTTTAGGCAAACATTACCAATTGCTCGACATGGAAGTCGTTTAAATATTATAGAAAATTCGGTTAAATTTAGTTTATTATGGTAAAATTTTATGCGTACGACATTAAGTGAAAATCTGCGAGTTTCAGATAATGATAATAATTTCAAACAATAGTTATTAGATATCGGAGAAGGAAAACGTCTTAATTTTTTTGAAGATGATAATGAACTAACCAGGAGAGGCTATGAGCTTCGGGTCACAGATCTTGATGAAACTTTGAGATATGTTTTTAGGTACCAAAATATGAGTAAAGCCAGAGCAGTACGGTCTAACGCTTCGAAAAACTGAAATTATAGACGTTTCCAGTCTTATTTAAAGAAAAATGTAAAAAAAAGCTCCTAATTGAAGTGTGAATAATCCAGTCTAGAAATGTCTTTAATAAATCAACAGGGACTAAAATAAAAGTACAGAAAGCAAGCTTTAATTTGCCGTTTTCAGAATTAAAAAATAATAATTAGAACTAGAGATATATTCGTTCAAAGTTAAGAAGCAAGAAAGTACCAAAAATCACCTAAATTCTAAAGGACAGTGATTTAGTGATTTTTGGTACTTTCTTGCTTCTTAACTTTGAACGAATATATCTCTAGTTCTAATTATTATTTTTTAATTCTGAAAACGGCAAATTAAAGCTTGCTTTCTGTACTTTTATTTTAGTCCCTGTTGATTTATTAAAGACATTTCTAGATTGGATTATTCACACTTCAATTAGGAGCTTTTTTTTACATTTTTCTTTAAATAAGACTGGAAACGTCTATAATTTCAGTTTTCTTCATCAGAAAATCTTATCATTAGAGAATATCTTGTTGAAGAAATATTTGGAAATAAAATAAAAATAAATAGTGAAAATCTAATATATAAGGTTATTTTAGCTCCTAAAAATAATGATGTTATTTAAATCAATAACGACGTTTTGAATATAATAGAAGGAGACTATGTTGAATATTTAAGTATTGATACAGCCGAAGATGATAACAAAGAAAATTTAGATGTTATATTACCTACAGAATTTTTAAATACGTTAATTTCTAATGGACTTCCACCACATAAATTATATTTAAAAGTAGGAGCTATTATAATTCTTTTGAGAAATTTTAATGTGAATGAGGGACTTAGTAACGGGACAAGGTTAATAGTAAAAAACCTACTAAGATATTCTATCCAAGCTGAATTGGCAAGTGGAAAAAACAAAGGTAAATTAGTTTTTATTCCAAGAATAATTTCATCTCCATCTAAAGAAGATATCCCTTTTAACATACAAAGAAAATAGTTTCCTATTAGATTAGGTTTTGCAATGACTATTAATAAATCCTAAGAACAATCTTATGAAAAAGTTGGTGTATATTTGCCATCACGCGTTTTCAGTCATGGACAATTATATGTTGCTCTTTCAAGGACAAAACATAAAAATAATTTAAAATTATTTTTAAGCAAAAGCGCAATAGTCAACGGAGAAAATAAGAATGATCTAAACACAATTTATACAAAAAACATTGTATATAAAGAAATATTATAAATAATATTGTAAATATTTATATAATAAAAATATTATGATATCTAATATAATAATATTTTATATAATATTCAAAATCATGATGCATTTTAGAAAGCACTGATGAATTGACTGTACACGGAAATGCGCAGTAATATAGATTGCATTTAAAAATTCACAGTACAATCGGTTGCATGTGGGGATGCGCTGTTGAATCGGCTGCATATGCACGGAAAGAAATTTGGCAATAAATAATTACCATATTTTGTTCGTGTACGATTTCAGAAATAATATATTTCAAATTTAGTAAAGCGTTTTTCTAAAAATTGTAATATACCATTACAAGAAGTTTTGAAATATCGTATACAATGAATCCTGTATTACAAGGAACGTTGAAGTAAAAAATTACCACTTATTTTATTTACAAATTCAAAAATAGTAATGTTAGTTATAATTACATTTAGTATTTCAAAAGACATTAAAATCTCCTAATGCCAAATTTCTTTCTGTGTGGGGATGCGCTGTTAAATCGGCTGCATATGGGAATGCGCTGTTGAATCGGCTGCATATGGAAATGCGCTGTTGAATCGGCTGCATAGGGGGATGCGCTGTGTAATCGTCTGCATATGGTGATGCGCTGTGTAATCGTCTGCATATGGTGATGCGCTGTTGAATCGTCTGCATATGGGGATGCGCTGTTGTACTGGCTGCACATAAAGATACACAGTCAAATCAACTGCTTAATAATTGTTGCTAAATATTGTGCAAATAAGCATCTGGAGCGGAGCCTGTTATAAAAAAAATTTAAAAAAAAACGCTCCACTGACGAATCCCTTAAAAAATAACCGGCTTGGATGAAATGCTTTATTAGACTAAAAAATAAAAATGCAAGAGAGGACAAAAATTTAAGAAGCTGTAAAAAAACAGAAGAGCAAGATAGAGTAAGAAAAAGAACAAAGAAAAAACAAAAAGCGACGACAAGCAAAAAAGACAGCAAGAGACAGAAAGAAAGAGAATGCAAGAGAGAACAAAGAAGCGTAAGGGAGCAAGACGTGGAAATGTAGGAAAAAGCATGAAAAAGCGTGAGAAAACGTAGGAAATCGAGAAAGAATGTAAGAGGGCAAGAGAGAGAGAGAGAGAGAGACCTAGTTTGATACTTATAATAAATGCTTATAAGAATTTATTTACTCATTTACACTTCGAAAATATAATCGATTCCTCTAGTCATATATGTAAAAAATACAAAAATTAAAGCAACAAAAGCATACAAAATATTGTCATTAAGTAAAAAATGACGACTTGACATATGTAACATGGAAAAAAACCATATGAATGACTAAATAAATTATTGATTGAGCCCAAAAATTATATAGGAAATAAGACTTGAAAAAAAGACTGAAAAAATAAAGCCCAAAAAATTAGAATAAAAATATAGCAACTATGAAAAAATAAGGCCCTAAAGATAAGGCAAAAAATTATGATATCTTCGAATTATTAATGCTTCACTATCTTTTATGAAATAATTCTTTTCTGGTATCTTTTGTTCACGGTAGCAAACAATATAAAAAAGTTATTTGACTCTAGATCAATTGTAAATTTTTAATCTTAGAAACATTTATAGAAAAGAAACATTTTTAGAAAAGGAAAAATTATTGGGCCCAAAAAATGTAAGGCACAAAAAAGTATAAATTCCAAAAAAATATAAGGCTCAAGAAAATATAAAGCCCAAAAAAATATTAGGCCCAAAAAAAAGCCCAAGAAAATATAATGCTCAAAAAATATAAAGAAAAAATTATTGGGCCCAAAAAAATATTAGGCCCAAAAAAAAAGCCCAAGAAAATATAATGCTCAAAAAATATAAAAAAGAAAAAATTATTGGGCCCAAAAAATGTAGAGCCCAAAAAAGTATAAGTTCCAAAAAAATATAAGGCTCAAGAAAATATAAGACTCAAAAAATATTGGGCACAAAAAAATAAAAGGCCCAAGATAATATAATGTGCAAAAAATATAAATAAAAAATTATTGGGCCCGAAAAAATATAAAGCTTAAAAAATATAGAAAAGAAAAAATCATTGGGCCCAAAAAATATAAAGCCCAAAAAAATGTATACGTCCAAAAAAAATATAAGGCTCAAGAAAATATAAAGCCCAAAAAAATATTAGGACCAAAAAAATATTAGGCCCAAAAAAAAGCCCAAGAAAATATAATGCTCAAAAAATATAGAGAAGAAAAAATTATTAAGCCCAAAAAAATATTAGGCCCAAAAAAAAAGCCCAAGGAAATATAATGCTCAAAAAATATAGAGAAGAAAAAATTATTGGGCCCAAAAAAATATAAAGCCCAAAAAAATATAAGGCTAAAAAAATATAATGCTCAAAAAATATAGAGAAGAAAATATTATTGGGCCCAAAAAAATGTAAGGCCCAAAAAAATATATGGCTCAAAAAATATAGAGAAGAAAAATTATTGGGCCCGAAAAAATGTAAGGCCCAAAAAAATATATGGCTCAAAAAATATAGAGAAGAAAAATTATTAGGCCCAAAAAAATGTAAGGCCCAAAACAATATATGGCTCAAAAAATATAGAGAAGTAAAAATCATTGGGCCCAAAAGATATAAGGCCCAAAAACAGTATAAGTCCAAAAAAAATAAAGCTTAAGAAAATATAAGGCCCTAAAAAATATTGGGCCCAAAAAATATAAGACCCAAAAAAATGTGTAAGTCAAAAAAAAATATAAGGCTCAAGAAAATATAAGGCCCAAAAAAATATTAGGCCCAAAAAAAAAGACCCAAGAAAATATAATGCTCAAAAAATATAGAGAAGAAAAAATTATTGGGCCCAAAAAATGTAAGGCCCAAAAAAAATTGCTACTTTTATTAAAAAAAGATTAGACACATTTGAAAAGAGCGGAGAACCGGAGAACCGGAGATCCGGAGAAAAACGTGGTTTCACTAAAGTCATTTTGAACTTTAATAGATTCAGATAATGTCAAACTAATTGAATTAAAATCTAATTATAGGTAATTAAAATGAATTTATAATTAATTTAAGGTTTTTTAATCCAAAAGTTATTAAGAAATAGTGGTCTGATGGCTCCTAAAAATTAATTCTTAATTAAAGATTAAAAAATACGAACCGTACTTTGAATTGCACATGCTTTTTATTATTTTATTGTATTATCTATTATTTTTTATTCTTTTAAATTTTAATATTATGACTGATAGATACCTGACAAATCTCACGTGAGATCTCATGCCGAATCCTCATATAACTATATTCTTGAAAATTTTAAGTCCGATGGTTACTAGAAAAATTTTAAGTTGCTACTCCCAAAAACTAATTATTTAATTTATTTTTTTTTTGTTTTCAGACATTTTACAACAATCTAGTTAATTAATACCCCTCTGCTAAATCTCACATGAGATCTTACGTAAGATCTCATGTTAAAATTTCATGTAAGCCAGTTCTTAAAAATTCTGTATCCGGTAACTTCTTAAAATTTTTTAGTTCCTAGTATGAAAAATAATTTTTCGAAATTCATTCATTTTGCTTTTAGATAGTTGAGTTTACTAAAAATTAATTAACAACTTTGATTTTTTAGTTTAGGTGGTAAAAACAAAGTCAGACGGTCGTTGAAAAGTCCTTATTAGAAAAAAATGCCTTCGGAACTCATAATTTTTTTTATTTTTGGTTATTGTAAATTGATTTAGGTACACAAAAAATACTATTTTACTAACTTCCATTTTTGACTTTTTGTAGAAAAGACGAAGTTTTATTATTTTTTCACACTCAGGGAGCAAAATTCAATTTTCCAAGTCGATTGCCAGAGAAAAAATAGCTCTTTTTTACTCTAGGGAACAAAACGATCATTTTGCTCTCTGGAGGAAAAATAATTCCACTTTCGCAAAAGACGCTACTTTTGCTCTTGGCCACCAAGAGATAAGCTGACTATAAAGAAATGAAATTCTACATTTGACAATCAATTTATTGAACAATAATTATATATTTTATATAACAAATAATTTCACATTAAAACCAAACCGAATTTTTAATTCACTATTGTTGCCTATTTTGTGTGAACGACTTTTAATTACCGCACGTTAATAAAGTAGATACACTATGGCGAGTCATAACGAACCCCCTCCCAACCCCCACCCCAGGGGTGAATAAACTCTGCATAGTGCCAGGAGCTGAGTGAGCAATTGTAAAGTCACGTGATTATATGTATATATATATATCGCCCATTCGCTGTCAAATCGAAGGACGACAAATTTTTATTCGCTAAAAATTCGTAAAATGGTTGTTTTCCATATTATGAACCACTCAGAATTTTTTTAGATTCCTTTAGTATATATTTTTAGAACTACAAAGCTTCAAAGTTGGGGAAAAACCATATTTTTGACATTTTTGACTGATTTTAAGCTTAAATTACTCACTAGGAGAGTATCAGACCTCCGGATCACGGATTTGGCTCAAACTTTGGGATAAGTTTTCAGATGTCAAAATATGAAAGGAAACAGAATTTTAGATCCCAACGCTCAATATTTCCCTAGTTACAGGCAATTGAAGAAAATCACTAAAAAAGTTACTAGATTTTCAAACGCATATAGTTCCTTAGCATTGATAGCTAGAAGCTTCAAACTTTTTTTAAATGAAAGCTGAGCTCAAATCCTTCCGAAATAGCAGTTATAACATGTCAAAATATTATTTTTTCGCAAAGTTATAGCGTGATAAACATTGGACCTGATTTTTCTTTTTAAAACATTAATTAATAAAAAAAACTGAAATTGGGTCTAATGTTTATTACGCTATAACTTTAGGAAAAAATAATATTTTGACATGTTATAACTGCTATTTCGAAAGGATTTGAGCTCAGCTTCCATTTAAAAAAAGTTTGAAGCTTCTAGCTATCAATGCTAAGGAACTATATGCGTTTGAAAATCTAGTAACTTTTTTAGTGATTTTCTTGAATTGCCTGTAACTAGGGAAATATTGAGCGTTGGGATCTAAAATTCTGTTTCCTTTCATATTTTGACATCTGAAAACTTATCCCAAAGTTTGAGCCAAATCCGTGATCCGGAGGTCTGATACTCTCCTAGTCAGTTGGGTTGCGTTTAAGGAATTTATTACTAAAAAAGTTTTTTCTTCAAAATATTCTAAATTTTGAGAAAAAATTAATTTAAAAGTACTAATTTAGCCGTTCGCTGAGCTAAAGTCATTGAAAGCATTGAAATACCACTTTTCTAGGTTTCGAAACATGATCCCATGTCCAAGAAAATCATCGAAGTAGGTAATATATCTATAAATATGGCCTACAAATTTCAGAGTGGACATCCTGGGCGATCTCTTGACAAAAAATAAAAATGTAATTAAAAATAATGAAAAATGTGATTTTGAGCTACATTTACTCATTTCAATGTTAACTTGTACTCATCGGTTGCAGATGTCCCTCGGCAAACATTCATAGAAATAGTTGTATACTTTACAAATATTAAAATATATTAAAAAATATCTTCTGAAAGATTTAGAGTGAACCGAACCTTGAGATTTTTTTTAACAAATCATGTGCCACCGTAGCATATGAAAATATACTTGAGTACTAAATTAAAAAAATTTTTGTTTATTTCATAGTTTGAGGTTATATAATACTGCTAATATTTCTAATAATACATGGTGACAGGTAACTTATATGAAATTCTTTTCTTATAAGATTCAGAATGGATTTTTTCATTAGGAAATAATTGAATGTCATTGAATTTCTTGAAAATTATGATTGGTAACTAAAATATCCTTTGTTTATTTGACTGAAAAAATTTGGAAAATTATATAAATTTTGTATTCAGTGTATAAGAAATTGAATTCAAATATTTGTTAGTTATAAATTTGAGTTACTTTTACTGTAAAAATGCAATAACAAATGTGATGAATTATCAGTACAAAGTGGATCGTGTCTTATTATCTCTTGGACTGTTAACATTATGCAATATGTAAAATTATTTCGTGACTAAAAATTAAATTAATTATTCTTTAAAGTGTTATTATATCTTGAGATACATTTTCTAAATCTTTTCAATCGAATAAACAAAGGATATTTTAGTTACCAATCATAATTTTCAAGAAATTCAGTGACATTCATTTTTTAAGTTTAATTGAGACTACTGACAGTGTAATTCAATAAAAGTAAAAGAAACTACTGGTGTAACTGTCAAATATTTTATTATCTATGCAAACATTTGCGACGTTTTAATTCAATTCCAGAATCCTTTTCAAAGCACTAAAAAAATCATAATACAATATATACACATAAAATTAGATACTTTTAAAAAACTCTTAACATCAAGGTTATGAAACAAAATCACCTATACGAAATTTTCGAAAATCAAAACTTAGTAATCAAATACAATTCAAACTCTTTCTTAATCATTTTAATCTTATTTAACAACAAATTCACCTTAACTATGTTTTGCAACTCAGTTTATCAAGATCTTATTGTGTGTGTCCAAAACTTTCTACTTTTTTTTATGTATTACAGGTTATTAACAATCTATGTACGTGTCAAATTTAAGAAAATTGTGATCGCAAATGTCTAACAGTCCCAAAACGGTCTGAATGACGAAGTCACAAATATGGTACACAACTACACTCAGAAAAAAAACAGTTCTCTTGGCCTTAATGCGCCGGGCAGAAGAGTCTTTAGTGAACTCAAGCAAACTTTACCGGAGCCTCAAGTAGTGTCTTATTGAAAATCCAGCACTGCCTACTTTATCGCTCGAATGTTACCGACTGGGCAAAGCCAAGAACCGTTAAAAAGCAATATAACAGAAAGTTTTGTTTACGATTAATTTTTGTAAATTGTTACGAATAGTTCGAGTGTTAAAAAAATGGACCTCTTGTCAGTTACTGGTCAATGCGACCCAAGTCTAAACATAGGAAAATAAAATTGTCAGCTATTACGTCAAATAATAAAATAAATTTATTAAAAACCCTAACTTTAAAAAGCCAACTGCGATTGGCATTTTTAAAACAAATTAAAAAATTCCAACTGAAGTGGAATTTAAGTCTTTTTCTACAATCGATCAGCTCACCAGACAAAAGTATTTTCAAGATTCGAAAAAAGAAATATTTTCAGTAAATCACGCAGAATCAAAAGGCATCAAATACAATATCAATATGGTTTTTGTAATTGAGATTGCAGAAGAAAATATAACTTTTGGTAAAATTATTAACGTTTTCGTTGAAAATGAAGATATATTTTTATTAATGCAAGCCTTAATAAGTTTATATTTTTATGATCAATATTATGCGTATAGCGTATAAGAATACACAATCAAACTTCTAGAAAATACGAAAGATTTACCAGATATACACCCTTGTGTTATGCTAAAAATAGAAGAAAGTTTATTAATTACTACAAAATACATTTCGTAAAAAATATTTCATTAAATAAAAAGTTTTACTAATATATTTTTGTAATCATTTATCGCTTACATTATAAATGACACATCTATATTAATATATGCATAATTACGTACGTTAATTTACTTATATAAACAAATGTTATTATTATTGTTGTATGTAATGATGTCTTTTATTATTAGAACTCGTAAAATTTCTTTCATTTTAAATTCATCTTATTTAGAAAAATCTTTCTATATCTTATAATAGTTATGATGATATTCAAAGTTAATTTTCATCTTCTATTCATAACTGTTTTTTAATTTCAATATATTTTTCAATTTTTCGATTCATATAAATTAAATTTCACAATTGATTTACGATTCTATATCTGTATATATATATATATATATATATATATATATATATATATATATATATATATATATATATAAATATGTGTGTGTGTGTATATGTGTGCATGTAGAGGTCTTATGCATATGAAATTTATAACCTCAAAATTTCAAAACACTTTTCCGACTTTTAGAAAGGACTACGGTTAGTACAACTGGATTCTCTAGTTAATACTTCTTGATGACTCAAGCAGAGACTCCTTGAGTCTCCCGACTTGAGCGTTCAGGCTATTTTTATCGGAAACTCAAGTTATTGTAACTTCTGGCAGTAAGTTAACGCTTCTTAAGTCCTGCTACCCGAGTATTAAAGACAGAGCGACCGGAGATTCCAGTGACTACGGCTGTTTTTTTTCTCAGTGTAGGTTCGAACTATACTTAGTACCCATGTTACAAATTTCAGTCAAAAACCGAACTTTTTTGGATAAATGATACTTTCTACAATACTTCAAATCAAATAATAAGTAAGTCAAATATCAATAAATATCAAGTAATAAGAAAGATGCTTCTGCTATTCATTCTCATATACATGATACAGGTCGTTCATTCAAGTTTGATATAAAAAATAGAAAAATTCTTGATAATGAAAAAGATTATCATAAAAGACTAATTTCTGAGATGGTGTTTCTAGTAAAACACAGTACTATTAATAAAATATTGGACACCCAAAATTTGAATGTTGTTATAAAAGATGATGTAAATAGTTTAATATTGTAATATGTAATTATAATTGAATGAATGACAAGATTTAAGTAATGGAATATTTTAGGATTAGATTTGATTTGAAGTATTGTAGAAAGTATCATTTATCCAAAAAATTTCGGTTTTTGACTGAAATTTGTAACATGGGTACTAAGTATAGTTCGTACCTAGTTGCGTACCATATTTGTGACTTCGTCATTCAGACCGTTTTGGGACTATTGGACATTTGCGATCACAATGTTCTTGAATTTGACACATACATAGATTGTTAATAACCTGTAATACATAAAAAAAAAGTAGAAAGTTTTGGACACACACAATAAGATCTTGATAAATTGAGTTGCAAAACATAGTTAAGGTGAATTTGTTGTTAAATAAGATTATAATGATTGAGAAAGAATTTGTATTTAACACGCTTAAATTGTATTTAATTTAACATGTTTGGATTGTATTTGATTATCAAGTTTTGATTTTCGAAAATTTCGTATAGGTAATTTTGTTTCATAACCTTGATGTTAAGAGTTTTTTAAAAGTATCTAATTTTATGTATATATATTCTATTATAATTTTTTTAGTGCTTTGAAAAGGATTCTGGAATTGAATTGAAACGTCGCAAATGTTTGCATAGATAATAAAATATTTGACAGTTACACCAGTAGTTTCTTTTACCTTTATTCAACGGCATTCAATTATTTTCCAATAAAAAAATCCATTCTAAATCTTATAAGAAAAGAATTTTACATATAGTTACCTATCACCATGTGTTATTGTAAATATTAGCAGTATTATATAATCTTAAACTAGGAAATAAACAAAAATTTTTTTTTAATTCAGTACTTAAGTATATTTTTCATGTGCTACGGTAGCACATAATTTGTTAAAAAAATCTCAAGGTTTTTGGTTCACTCTAAATCTTTCAGAAGATATTTTTTAATATATTTTAATATTTGTAAAGTATACAACTATTTCTATGAATGCTTGCGAAGGGACATCTGCGACCGATGAGTACAAGTTAACATAAAAATAAGTGAATATAGTCAAAAATAACATTTTTTATTATTGTTAATGACATTTAAATTTTTTAAAAGGGATCGCTGTTTTGCACCACTCTGAAATTTATAGGCTATATTTTCTTGGATGTAGAATTATGGTTCAAAACCTTGAAAAGTGGTATTTCAATGCTTTCAATGACTTTAGCTCAGCAAATGGCTACATTAGCACTTTTAAATTAATTTTTTCTCAAATTTAAAATATTTTGAAGAAAAAAGTTTTTTATCAATAAATTTCTAAAACGCATCCCAACTGAGTAATTTAAGCCTAAAATTATTCAAAAATGTCAAAAATATGGTTTTTGCCTAACTTTGAAGCTTTGTAGCAATATAAAAATTTTTTACCTAAATATATTAGATAACTTTAAAAATTTTTTTTAATTTTATTGACAGAAGCGGAGGAAAATTAATTTAACACAATTAAAAATTTAAATAGTAATATTGTAATAATTCAAATAGTAAATTTAAAAAATAGATAATAATACTACCCTAAAAATTTAAAAAATTTAAAAAACGGATTCATTAAAACTGCACTAAAATTTGAAAATGTTTATTTTTAATAATCTGCGATGTGAGAATTCAGTTGTTTTTAAATTATCAATAAAGTAAATTATTAATTCATTTATAATAACGTTGCCCGTCTCCGCATGCAACTTCGGTCTAGCAAAAAGAAAAAAAATCTTTAATTTATTATACGGCGCCAGACAGACCTCCAGCTAACTCGTCGGCAAGCATGAACCTCGGGCTGTCTTGGATCAGGAAGTGAACGACATCTGGTGGCAAATTTATTAAGCTGAAAGTTGAAGAGGTGTACACACACAACAAAAAAAAATAATTTCTACTTGTTCACTCGAAATTTTATGTTTAAGAATTTAAATTTTTATCAAACAACCACAAAAAAAAATATTTCTAGGAACAATTTGCTTCTTAAACTAATCTGTGAAATTAAATTTTATCGCGCACACTCCTAACCCATTGACATCCCTTAAACTTAAATCTGATAATTTTAATTTCTAATTAAATAAGTTGTCTGTTCAATCTAATAATAATTAAATAAAAAAAATTGAAATTTGCGTTCTGGTCGGCGTAAGCGACCTTGCTCTTCTTTATTTAACAAAATGGCTGCCAAGAGCCCGCGTGATTACCTCTTTCTCTGTCTCTCTCACTCTAATCACTCTATACCAACGTGTCTATCGGGTTTGGTAGATTCAATTATTGGTCAAACAATAAAAAAAAAAAGTAATTATTTAAACTCTTTATTCGACTCACTATTTAATTATTTAAATTTACGGTCAACGAAACTGTTAGACACGTGGTCGATTTATCATACTCCCGCACTCTCGAAATTTTACGAAATAAACTTTTCCAAAAAAAATAATATTTAATATTTTCATACGATTTCTGACAATCTTTAAAATCAAATCTTACAAGGAGAGTGTTTCACCTTTGGGTCACCATTTTTGCTCAAATTTTGGGAATGTTTTCTGGATGCAGAAATATGAAGAAAGACAAAATTTTAGAGACCAACGCTCAATATTTCCCTAGTTACAGGCCATTGAAGAAAATCACTAAAAAAGTTACTAAATTTTCAAACGCTTATAGTTCCTCAGCATTATTAGCCAGAAGCTTAAACCGTTTTCTAAATGAAAGCTGAGCTCAAATCCTTTCAAAATAGTAGTTATAGTATATCGAAATATTATTTTTTCCCAAAGTTATAGCATAATAAAGATTGAACCCAATTTTAGCTTCTATTATTAATTAATGATTTAAAAAAAAAATTCAGGTCCAATTTTTTATTACGCTTTAACTTTGGGAAAAATAATATTTTGAGATAGTATAGGTTCTATTTCGAAAGGATTTGAGCTCAACTTTCATTTAAAAAAAGGTTTAAGCTTCTAGCTGATAATGCTGAGGAACTATAAGCGTTTGAAAATCTGGTAACTTTTTCAGTGATTTTCTTCAATGGCCTGTAACTAGGGAAATATTGAGCGTTGGCCTCTAAAATTTTGGCTTTCTTCATATTTCTGCATCTAAAAAATATTCCTAAAATTTGAGCAAAAACGGTGACCCGAAGGTGAAACACTCTCCTTGTTAGTTTAATTTAATCTACTAGTCAATGCAGACTAATTTTCAAGAGAATTTATTTTAACAAGATGGTCGCTAAGGCCCGCGTCATGAAATTCGTTATGTAACACGCACCACTGTGTCCACCAATCTCAAATTTTATTATTATTATTTACCAGTCAATTAAAAGAAATAATCTAATGATTTATCCGGTCAACGAAATCGTTGAACACGTGGTCACGGTTTATTTCTCTCTCGCGGTTCACAAAAAAAAACTTTAACAATAAATTTTCACTAATTATAATTAAATTTCGCAACAATTAATTATTCTATTTTTGCTATTTAAACGTCGTCACAATCACATTAATTTTGTTTAACACGCCCGCACTGAATTTAAAAATTTTAGTCGGCGAGAGCCGTTAATTCACAATAAAATCTTTGTTAATTCGGACTGCAGTCCACTTACCGTTATAGAAGTCGTTCACGAGACGAAGGGAAGCTGGTCGACGATATCAGCAATGGCGGTTAGACTGGCTCACTTTTTCTCTCCCTCTCTCTCTCTGTACAAGATTAGCTGGTCGACGCTGGCTGCAAGGAAATGCAAAGGAATCAGGTCGATGAAATTCCCCTCTGGAAATCTCTATCTTCACAGTTGACTCTGCTATTCTCTCAGCACGCTCCAAGGTCTTTTTTCCAGCTCCAAGATCTCGCACAGAAGAAAAATCTCAAGACTATAACCTTTGAAATCCTTTAAGCGAGTCAAAAGCTCCGACACGGCACGAGGACAGCAATCGAGTGACCTGCACGATGGCCGCTTCCTTCGTCTCAAGTCCTCTTCCTTCTTCTTTACCATCTTCTGTCTTCTTCTATGTTCTTCTTATCCAATCAATAATTACTTCTCTAATTTCTTGTTTTTTCATTGGTTGTAATCGTTTCCGGTCTTTGAACGCAAGTCTTTGACATGCGCACCACCTTTAATAAGAGAGATTCAAGTCTCTTTGTATGCTCTTTCTTCGCTTCCTCTTTTATCTGTTTTGCATATATAAATTTTGAGAGAGAGAGTACATTCATGTAGAGGCCTTATATATATATAGATATACTATATATAGACATACACGTCTACAGCGTACATCTCTTTAAGCGAAGAGAAAGAACTAGTGACATCCCTTCTCTACGCTCTCCCCATATCTTTCTATTATATCTTGCCTCTCTCTCTTTGTTCCGTGCGCGAGAAGACAGCGCGCCATCATTTCCAATTCGCTCTCACAATGTACTGATCTTGTTGTCTCTTTTCTTCTCCTCATCTTCGTTCTTCCTCTCTTTCTATCTCTTCTTTATAGCATATCGACTCCTAGCGCACGAGCAATCGTTGCTACGTATTGGTAGTAGCTGTGCTCTCTCTCTTATGGTCTACGCTAGCAACACTAGCGCTCACACACACGGTCTATGAGTGTGTACGTACTGGCTACCGCGCGCTCCTGCTAGCATTGTTGCTCTTCTCGTGTACCGGGAAAATTAAAATAAAAACTCTCTATTAATTACTATTTTAAATTTGATAAAGATGCACCCGGGTCGGTGAGTGCACCGATGGTGTGTTTGAGTATGCTTGCGTAGTCGTAAAATTTTTAATTGTTACAAAAAAAATTTTTAATCGGACGTACCACGTCACAAATCTATCAAGTTAACTTTTGTAAATAAATGAAATAAGAATAATCTTTTTTAATAATTCAAGTTTTATTAAGTTTCTTAGTTGAATACTAATTTTTGAGTTTAAAATAAAAATATTTAGAAAATCTTAAAATGGTTTAGTATTTATAAAATTTTAATTTAAGTATATTTTTAATTTGTTTTTGAAATTCATTTTCGAAAATTTATTTTAAACGTAAAAAAGTTCTTTAAATTAAATGAAACAGTAATCACTCACCTCCAGTAAAATATTGCGTAAAATAAAAATTATTCATATATTCATAATGATTGAAAAAATTTTTCCTTGTTTTTTTATATTTTTCATAACTTCTAGTGGATTAATTGTTTTAAGTATAGATAAAATTCATTCTTCAATATAATATAGTATGCTTCCATCAACGTAATATCCAAAATCATCTTTTTTCAAAAAAGAATTTGCAAACCATCCTGTTTGCAATTTAGTAATTATATTTGTAAAATTGGAATACAAAATTTTTTTTTTTTTTATAAAAAGTATCTGCACAAATTGTTCCATCTTTTAATTATAAATATTTAATATTTTCGATTTCTTTTAAATTTTCTTTATTAATATTTCCTTCTTTGTGTAAAAAATATATTTTAAAACTTTGCATTTTAATATGTCAAATTTTTTCGCAACATTATATGTATATATATAATGTATACCGAAAACAACTTTACTAGCTAATAATTCCAAATTAATTTTTATAATTTAAAATTAGACATTAAATTATTACAAAAATAAAAACAATTAAGCTAAACTTCGACAGTATTCTCACAAAAAATCTTATATTATATTAAAGTGAAACCACTTTTTTCTCCATTTCTCCGGTTCTCCGGTTCTCTGGTTCTCCGGTTCTCCGGTTCTCCGCATTTTTTAAATGTGTCTTTCTTGGGCCTTATATTTTCTTGAGCCTTATATTTTCTAGGGCCTTATATTTTCTTGGGCCTTTTATTTTCTTGGGCCTTATATTTTCTCGGGCCTTATATTTTCTTGGGCCTTGTAATTTTTTGGACTCAATATTTTTTTGGGCCCAATATTTTTTTGGGCCCAATATTTTTTTTGGGCCTTATATTTCATTGAACCTAATACTTTCTTGGGCCTTATAATTTTTTGGACTTTATATTTTTTTGATTCCTACATTTTTTGGTCAATATGTTATCTAACGTAGCGTTTCATCCAAGCCTGTATACTTTTACATTGAATTTTTCAGTGTAGCGTATTTTTATGATGTTTTATACAGGCTCCGCTCCAGACGCTATAATATTTTTTTTTATTTCGAATGCAATGTTTTAACGTCTCATGCTTACACTAGACATTGCAAATCTAATAGCGCATCTCCATATGCAGCTGACTTAACAGCATATCCTCATATGCAGCCGTTTAAACAGCGCATCCCCATATGCAGCCGATTTAACAGCGCATCCCAATATGCAGCCGATTCAACAGCGCATTCCAATATGCAGCCGATTCAACAGCACATCCCAATACGCAGCCGATTCAATAGCGCATCCCAATATGCAGCTGATTCAACAGCGCATCCCAATATGCAGCCGATTTAACAGCGCATCCCAATATGCAGCCGATTCAACAGCGCATCCTCATATGCAGCCGATTCTACAGTGCATCCCTATTTCAGCCAAATCAACAGCGCATTCCCTAATGCAGTCGATTAAATAGCGTATCCTCGTATGCAGCCGATTCAACAGCACGTTTCCTTATGCAGCCAATTTGACAGCGCGTCCTTTATACAGCTGATTCAACATCATATTAAACTATTTTGAAAGCGTCAGTTGATATTTATTTTTATTAAATATTATATATATTATTATATTTCAAGTTCAACTATTAACACAATCTAAAACATAAATATTAAATACATATTGACATATTCTTTATAATATCTCTTTATAAACAATGTTTTTTATATATTTTGTGTTCTGATCGTTTTTATTTTTCCGTTGACAATAGCATAGTCACCTAAAAATAATTTGAAATTGTTTTTGAATTTCGTCCTTGAAAGAGCAACATATAATTGCCCTTGACTAAAAACTGGTGACGGCAAATAAACACCAACTTTTTCATAAGATTGTTCTTGTGATTTATTAATAGTCATTGCAAATCCTAATCTAATATGAAACTGTTTTCGTTGCATATTGAATGGAATTTCTTCCGTAGATGGAGATAAATTTATTCTTGGAATGAAAACTAATTTACCTTTGTTTTGACCAGTTGCTAATTCCGCTTGAATGGAATATTTAAGCATTTTTTTTACTATCAACCTTGTTCCATTACAAAGTCCCTTATTGACATTTAAATTTCTTAAAAGTATAATGATAGCCCCTACTTTTAAATGTAATTTATGTAGTGGAAGTCCATTAGGAGTTTACTTATTTAAAAATTCTGTAGGTAACATAATATCTAAATTTTCTTTGTTATCATCTTCAACAGTATCAATACTCAAATATTCAACATGGTTTCCTTCCATTAAATTCAAAACATTATTATTGATTTCAGTAACATCATTATTTTTAGGAGCCAAAATAACTTTTTCCGTTATATTCGTACAGTCTATTTTTATTGTTTTTCCGAATATTTCTTCGACAAGATTTTCTTTAATGATAAAATTATCTGGTATAGGACTTACTTTATTATCATCTTCAAAAACATCGCGGCGTTTTCCTTCTCCGATGTCTAATAACCATTGTTTAAAATTAATATCATTATCCGAAACTCGCAGATTTTCATTTAACTTTATTTGCTTAAAATTCTGCCATAACAAACTAAATTTAACTGAATTTTCAATAATGTTTATACGGCTACCATGTCGTAGAATTGGTAATGTTTGCCTGAAATCTCCTGATATAATTACAGTTTTACCACCGAAGGGTTGGTTTACATTGCATAAATCTTGAAAAAGACGATCAACCGCTTCAAAAGCAAATTTCGAAGTCATGGATATTTCATCCCAAATAATTATTTGTGTTTCCTTCAATTGCTTGCCTTCTGCAGAATTAGGCTTAACATTACAAGTTGTACAATCTGTTATATTTAACGGTAGTTTAAATGTTGTATGCACGGTTTTTCCATCGACTAATGAATTCGCTGCTATACCTGTCAAAGCTACACATAAATAATGTATGGTATGATATTTAAAATAAGCTATTAAAACGTTAAGTAAATAACTTTTTCCACTTCCACCCGGTCCATCTATAAAAATATATTTTTCTTTACTTTGGCTGTTTAAACTTTTTAGTGTAGAGTCGAATATTTGCCTTTGTTTATTATTTAAAGAATATATTTTTATTTCTAATTCATTAAGAATATAATTATTATGATTTAAAATTGTTTCATTATTATCTTCTTCTATAAATATGCTTATGTTAGGTAAATTAAAATCGTTTAATAAAAATCCATTGACTTGTAAATTATTTTTAATAACATTCAATGCAAGATTTTCACCTACATTTTTTTCGTATTTAGGGTGGTAAAATTTATCTTTATATTTTTCATATAAATCTCGTGCCCTTATATGATTATGAAAAAGGCAAATAAAAGCAAATAATTCACGAAGAGCATAAGGGAATTCTGTTGAAGATGCTTCTTCCAAGCATCTATCCCATTCTTTATCTTCATTAATTAATTGTTTTACCTTAGCTGCCTCATAAAACGAATTGTACATCACATCATTAACAGTATGCAAAGCTTCAAAAGACGTGGCTCCTTTAACATGTAATAGTGATAACCTAATGGAATAACGATCTCTATCTTTCGGACTTACTAAGTACATTCTACTGAGTATTGGTTTTCTTTTTTTTTCTTTTATTCCACTTTTTCAGTTTTCCATCAAATGTATAAAAATTTGGTATTCCTGAATAAAAGTAATTTCGTGCTTTGGAATCTTCTCTATTCAATTCAAAATATGCTGTTAATGTTATTCCATCATCTTTTTGCATGATCATTTCTTCTTTTCCTTCTTTAAAAAATACGTTTTGTTGATTCTCTTCATGAACGCTTAGACGTTTTATACTATGTGAAATAACATGTAAAGGAAATTCTAATAATCTGTGCATTGCTTTAGGTGGACATAAATATCGTGTATTAATGTATTGTTTGATTTCGTCATATTTATATTCAACATTTTCAGTATTGTCATTTTCAAAAGTGTCTTTATTTTCTGATCTTAAATCAACATTTACTTGATGTATTTTAATGTATGCACAATCATGACCTTCATAACAGTATTTGAATGAATATTTAATGCATTGTACAGTGGAACAAACTTCCACGGTTATGTGTGCATTAAATTTTAATAATGAGCAAGGATTATAAGAAACAACGAATCCATTATCTGCAATTCTTTCTGTAAATTTATTTTTAATAATAATTTTGACGCCATCATTTTTGCGTTTGTATAGTGGATACCCATTTGATTTAAATGTTGTTGTATTATTAAATTTTTTTGGGAAATTTTTCGTACATTGTTTCGTATTTTTATCCATACACGGACAATTTATATTTTGCATACTACAGGGACCGTGTATCATAAATTGTTTAACAATACTATATAATTTTGGATAAATATCTCTATTTGGGATTTCCGCACTTATTATTTTATCAACTTTTTCGGGAATGTCAAATTTATCATTTTTATCTAAGAATAACAACATATGCATATGTGGTAATCCTCGTTTTTGAAATTCAATTACATAACTATATGCAATACATTTTCCTAATATTCCCTTTTTTATTACTAAATTTTTGAATTCTTCTACTTTTTGATAAAATACTCTTGTTATAATATCTGGTCTATCTATTGCATTTTTATAAATTTCCAAGTTTTCAGTTATTTTATTCCAATGTGGGTTACAGGTCATAGTTACAAAAAGCTCAGGTTTACAATGATAATTTACAAGTGTTATTGAATCAATGTAATTTTGTTTTAAAAATCGTCGACTTCCTGTAAAGTTTGATGGTAATATTACCATTTTTCCAATTTTTGAATAATCTAATTCTTTTTTGTTATGTAAATAGTCCATAACACCTTTGTAACAATCACTTCTTAATACGTTTTGGTTTTTTCGTATGAAATATAATATGGAGGTTTCAACTTTTACAAACGCATCAACAATGAACTGTTGAGATAATTTTTCTAAATTAGAAAATGGATTAAATTCATTTTTAACACCAAATCTATAATTATAAAATTGCAAATTTTTAATATTAGATTTTCCAAATTTATTTTTCATATTTGACATCCATCCGAAACCACCATTAGGATGAATAAGCGAATATGTCATAGGATCTGTGTGTTTGCTAATTGTTAGTATACTAATTGGTTTATCAGACTTAGGGTAAATGACAATATCACGTTCAATAGGAGGCATATCGTCTTCTCCAACGTATACTATTGCTACTTCATTACAGGTAGGTAGATTATATCTTATTTTATCGAAATTATTATTGCGGACAATAGGCATAGTAACAGTTTTCAGAAGACAATTGATTTTTGCACATCGTTGTAGTTCTTCTTCTCCTGCTTCATGCATCATTTTATAGGCTTTAGCATGAGGGTTAATATCTCTTATTAAGTTATCTAAATGTTTTAATATTGTTAAGTTTGTATTAAACTTATTTCGTTCAATCGTTGCCATTTCATTATCTAAAATATATAATAGTCCATATTTACGTGCTCCATCTTTATTAGGATGTAACGCATATAAATTGTGGTAAATTTGTCCACATATTCTAATAACTTGTGGTCCTTTACCCGGCAATGTATCGAAATTGGCATCAAAACTTGCGAATGCTAAAGCATTATTTTACAACCTAACATTTCGTCGAAAGTCAATACTTTCTTCCGTAAATTCAGTTGCTCAAAACATTAATCGTTCTGGGTAAGGTGGATTTTCTAACAATTCTACTTTACCTTCATGACAACCATTGAAGAAATCGTTACTGTTAGTATATTAAAAAGCAAAATGTTGCGCATCGCAATAAAGACATGTATTCGTCATGGAACCAATGTAATTTTCAGATATGAGATTTTCATCGAAATATATATTTGCCATACAACCAATCAGTTTCAAATTAATTTTTTAAGTTAATATTTTTTCATTTAATTTCTTTAATTTTTTTTCTACTTTGCCCTTCATTGTTTCATCAATAACTTCGTTTAATACAATATTATGATTGTTATTATGATTATTATTATTCTAATTTTCATTATAATTATTATCTTCAATTTTTAATCGTTTACACTCAATATTTTCTAATTTTTTTTCATATTTTTTTGGTTGTTTTTCTTTTATTTTTATATAAGCTTCTTTCTTACGTAAAGCCTCATTCGCACGTATTTGTTCCAATTTATCAGTACTCATTGTTTCCTTGAATTGCCATTTTGTTATCTTAGTATTTTCTAATTTCTGTTTATATTTATTTGGTTGTCCTTCTTTCATTTTCATATAAGCTTTTTTTTTACGTAAAGTTTCTTGAACACATCTTAGTTCTAATTTATCATTACTTTTTTGTTTCTCGCATTTCCATAATAATGTCTTTTTCTGAAATTTTCTTATATTCATGTGATTCTTCTGTTACCATTTTCCTATTAACGGGAATGTCAGAGCTGTATCACTTGAGTTTTGCTTTTTTTATTATATCAGTATCTTTTTAAATTAATAAATTAAACAAATATAATGACTTGTCCGTACTAAAGCTATATTAATACAATAATTTTTGTCAAACAAAAAATCATTAGGACTTGTTATTTTTTTATGAGCTTGGATTGGAAATTAGATATCAAACTTGATAGACCTAACTTTGAAATACGATACATTGAAAGTTTTTATTATAACTTTATATGTCTAATATTTTGGTGGATTTCTTGAGTTGTCCGCACTGGAGTATAATTTTACAAATTTTCACTTTGTAGCAAAAAAACTTGATTAAACGCATCGTTTATTCATAAGTTAGGATTGGAAATATTATTAGAAGGCGGGCAGCTTCGTCAAGCTCTTAAGTTCTGTTACAAATAAAGTTTCTTTTTCATCTATTTCTTTTGATTCTTTTTTTTCTTCATTTAATTTAATCTCAACTGTCCCAATTTTATTATCGTTATAATTCAAGTGGATGTTATCGATTCCCATCATATCATTATCTGTTTTTTAAAAATTTCTATCTGAAATGTCATTGTCAATTTCCATCAAAATCGTTTCATGATTCAAATTCTTTTGTTTACGATACATTTTCATGATCTTTTTTTGTTCTGGCAATAAATGCATTTGTGATTTTTTTTATAATATTTCAAGCTCGGCGAAATCGAAATTAAATGGTATTTGATTAAGACCTTGCTCATGACAAAAACTCCTTTTTATCATATCCGGTGGATTATCGTAATTGATTTTTGCCTTATTATAATTTTGTAAAACTGGAAACATTTTTATTTTTTGCGTTTCAAAAATTCTTTATAAACGTAATCGCATTTGAGAAACATCATATCTTATACAACATGTACCTAAATTATGAATTACTGCAACAGAAAAAACCATTGCAAAAAGGCTACAATCATAAACATTTGTTTGTGATTGTACTGTTTCGAATACTGTGCTTAGTTCTGATTTGTTTGAAAATAATCTGTTTATATAAATCTTATACTTATCTTGTAAATATATAAGATTCAAACTGTCATATATATGAATTACCTTATTATTATAATACATACGAATCCGGTGACTCTTTTCTAAATTTCCGGTAAATAATAACTGTATAAATTCTCCATCAATCAGTACTGAATTAACATATTGTGGTCTCTGAATTAGTAAAGTTAATTGTATATCGAATGAGGTGCACTGGTTTGAAATGTTATTAAATTCTAATATATGAATATCAGTTAACATGAAAGCAATTCCACTATACCATCCCTGTCTTTTAACAATCAATTTATCTTCCTCAGTCAAAACCATTATTGAAAATGAAAATTCTCTTAAGAATTTTCATTCATTTTTAATGAACTTTTTCCAAAGATATTCACAAATGAATTGCTTTTATATTAACTGATTTAATTTACTGCCTTTTCACTTTAAAAGCTGAAAAATTAAAGAAATTATGAAAAATCTTATGAATTAATTGTTATATGATAAATAAATAATAATGAAATTTGTAAAAATTATATAATGATAAGAAATGATTATTTTTGGCAATTATTTATATATATATATATATATATATATATATATATATATATATATATATATATATATATATATATATATATAAGGGTCAATCTACGTCAAACGGATAATGGCTCTGTCCAAAATTGTAGATCACCACAAAAATCGTACATAAGCTCGAAATTTTCGTCTTACACTCTACTTTCTTTTGCAATGTGGCGATTTAAGAAAATCTAAAATGGCGGCTCAAACCTAGAGATATCATAAAAAATTTTCAAAAATTGATTTTAATTTATTCAAATCAGATTCTACATATTTTTTTACATCAGAAATCAATTCAGCGTTCAATTTTACATAGGAATATAGTATTGCACTCGAGGTAAAAAAAATTTACAATGTCATCGGAAGGTCATATCGGGAAATAATAGTTATTTCTCGAATTACTCATTGATCAATGTTAATTAGTGAGGAAATGAAGATACTGATAGATAACTCGAGTTACTGAATTTAAATCTGATGTCCGCTTATCCCTACAAGATCTGTATGTAAGTCATTTGAAGGTCAAATCGCGAATATCTTTTATTATTTGATCACATTAGGACACCTACAAGTTTTACGTGTCGCTGAATCCGAAACCGGGGTCTGTTGGAGTGTCAAACGACGTAATTACGTAAAAATTAATCAAATATTGACTAAAAGAAAATTTTTGTTCTCCAAGAAACCACAGTTTGAAACGAATGTAATTACGTCTTTTGACACTCCAACAGGTCTCGGATTCGGATCTAGCATCACGTAAAACTTATAGGTGTCTTAATCTTATCAAATAATAGAAGATATTTGCGATTTGACCTTCAAATGACCTTGATGGAGACTGGTAGGGTTAAGCGGATATCAGATTTGGATTCAGTGACTCGAGTTACCTATTAGTATCTTCATTTTCTTACTAATTAACGTTTATCAATGATTAATTCAAGAAATAACTATTGTATCGCGATATGACCTTTAGATGATATTGTAAAATTTTTTTACCTTGAGCGCAATACTATATTCTCATGTAAAATCGAACGCTAAATTGATTTCTGATATAAAAAATATGTAGAATCAGATTTAACTGAATTGAAATTAATTTTTGAAAATTTTTCATGAAATTTCTAGGTTTGAGTCACCATATTAAGGCCGCCATTTTGGATTTTTTTTAATCGCCACATTGCAAAAGAAAGTAGAGTGTAAGACGAAAATTTTCAGCCCATGCACGACTTTTTTAGTGATCTACAATTTTGGACAGAGCCATTATCCGTTTGACGTGGATTGACGCATGTATATATATATATATACACAGTGGGCCATTTTAATCTTCGCACTCAATTTTCTCCAAACCTACCACAGCTACAAAAAAAAGGTCCAATGCAAAATTGACCGTGACAAAAGGGGCCATTTAAATGCGCCCTTGGTTTTGACCTTGAGGTCCAATTTCAAGGTCATTTGAAGGTCAAGACCATTTTTTTAAATAGGAATACCTATGTTTGACTGCGGATTTGAAAAGAGCGAGAAATTCTAAGATAAGTTTGTCCCAGGTCAAAATTTATTTGGTGACCTTTCCAAGGACAAAAATCGAGGTCAAATATCTAAAAACCGATTAAATGCCCTTTTTCTGCTTTATCTTGGTTTGCTAATAAATGCAAATGATCTAAGTAGTGTTAAATGGTCATCTTAGTTCCAAGGTAAAAGGATCTTGACCATCTTGACCTTAAGGTCAAATTTCAAGGTCATTTTAAGATCAATAATTTTTTTTCAGTAATAGAAATTCCTATTTTAGACTACGAATTTAAAAATATTAGTTAATTTTACGCTAAGATTATTCTAGGGGAAAGTTGATTTTATGACCTTGGAATGGTCCAAAATCAAGGTCAAATATTAAAAAACTTATCGAATGCTCTGAATTATACTGGTTTCCTAAGACTTTTGGTGTATCGGTATGAAAGAAAAGTTTAGAAAAAATTTGTGCATGGCGAAGGGGGCCTTGGCCTATTTTTGACACTGCAGTTAGAAAAAGTGACACTCAAAGTGATATTTTGAGTTTGTTATGTCGTGAATGGATCTGAAGAAGGTCAATTCAAGATTAAATAACATAATATACTTATCCCGTCTTTAGCGTTACCCAGAAACAACGACGTGGAAGTAATAGGATCGTGTTCCCTTTGGGGTGCTGGATTATCGTGAGTTCCCTTGCCTCTCACGTCGGGGTGTTGGATTATTGTGAGCCCCCTTGCTTCTCACGTCGGGGTGCTGGATTTTCGTGAGTCCCCTTGCCTCTCACGTCGGGGTGCTGGATTATCGTGAGTTCCCTTGCCTCTTACGTTGGGGTGCTGAATTATCGTGAGTCCCCTTGCCTCTCACTGTCTTAACCACGAAGCAAATGTTCAAAGTTACCTCCATTTACGTGTAGACATAAAGTTAAGCGCCTTCGAAAATGACGTACAGTCTTCAGTAGAGTTTGTCTCGGAATTCCCGCACATGCTTGACGAATGCGATTTTGCATGTTTTCTCTAGTTGTAGGCTGCTCTTTAAAAATAACATTTTTTAGGAATCCCCACAAATAAAAATCTGGAAATGATAAATCAGGTGAGTTAGAAGGCCAATTAACTGGCCCTGCTCTACCGATCCATCTTTCATGGTAATTTTGATTCAAAAATTCTCGGACAACTCGTGCAAAGTGTGGTGGTGCACCATCCTGCTGAAACCACATTCTTCGTCTAGTTTCTAAATCAACATCTTCCACTAATTCTGGCAAGTGGTCTCTTATTAACTGCAAATAGCTATCTCCATTAACATTCCGCTCAAAAAAGTAAGGGCCAATCACATATCCATTTACAATCCCACACCATACCATAAGGCTCCAGCGATGCTGATGATCTACAGCTCTGTGCCAATGAGGATTTTCATTTGACCAATAATGACGATTGTGCCTATTTAATTGTCCATCGCTATAAAATTTAGCTTCGTCAGAAAAAGTACATATTTAAAAAAATTGGGATCATTTTCTACAATGTGTAAGGCCCATCGGCAAAATTCAGTCCTATTTGCATATGATTCCTTGTCAGTTCCTGTACGAGCGTGATATGGTAAGCATGGTAATTAAGCCTATTTAAAATTCTCAAAAATTTTCGTCTTGTAATACCAACTTCCATTTCTATTTGACGACTGCTGACATGAGGATTAAGATGAATAACCGCAAGAATAGTTATAACACGAGCATCATCTTCGTTGTACTCATGACGCCTGCGTTGGCGAGCTAGACGTCCTCGACGAGCTCTGTCAGTTAAACTTTGTATTGACCTATCACTGAGATGTCTTCTATCTGGAAAGCGTTCAGCGTAAAGTCTTGCTGCAACACGATAATTATTATGACATTCCCCTAAAACCATTATCATATCAACAATCTCATTTGGAGGATAGTTAGCCATTACAACAGTTTTTAAATTTAAATAACACTGATTTAAATAACAAGATTTGGAATATTTCAGGAATCTTCCATGAAATATTCCTGTAATATTCGTATGTCCTTGATTCTTCCTACAATGGAATAATCCATGGAATACTCTTGAGAGATTTAAAGAATATAAAATGGAAGGTTTGGGTAATCTTTCATCTTTCATGAAATGTTCCTGGAAGGTTTTTGGAAAATGTGAAATGCTGTGAGGGGATGGTATATATATTATATAATAACTCATTACACTTATACATCAGTACATATACGCATACATAAACATTTAGTTATAAAATCGCATTTAAATATTCGCTTTGACTGTGCACATCAAAGTGCTGATACCCTTTCGCTTTTATAGTAAGTGAGGTATCTCTCAACCGCTTGGAGATAAAACTCCCATTCAACAAACATCCCCTTATCGGCGTCACTGGAAACCTCCCGTAACGTTCCGCGCAACCTTCCAACGAAAACTTCATGGAATCATTCTAGAATCTTTTAAGCAATATTCCACTGGAAGATTACTGTAATCTTTGCGTAAAATATTTCGTATAATATTTACGGAAGATTTATGTAATATTTCGCTGTACGATTTAAAAGTTTTTAGAAATCTTCCAGTAAAATGTTTCTGGAATCTTTCTGAAATCTTTAATGAAATATTCCACTGGAAGATTACTTAAATCTTTTTGTGGAATATTTCGTTGACTATTTATGGAAGATTTATGTTATATTCCACTTTACGATTCGAAAGTTTTTTGAGATCTTCCAGTGAAATGTTTATGAAATCTTTCTGAAATCTTTCATGTAATATTCCACTGGAAGATTACTCAAATCTTTCTGTGGAATATTTAGTTGACTAGTTCTGAAAGATTTATGTAATTATCCGCTGTACGATTTTAAATTTTATCGGAATCTTCCAGCGAAATGTTTATGGAATCTTTCTGGAATCTTTCATGAAATATTTTACTGGAATATTCATAAACATTACATGGAATATTTTATGAAATATTTCAGAAATCTTTCGTGAATATTACATGGAATAATTTGAAAAATTTTTCGAACATTCCTTTGAAATATTCCTAAAATATTCCTGGAAGCTTTCAATGGAAGGTTCCAGTGGAATATTCTGAAATATTCCGTGAAGACTTTCAATAATCTGCATGAAAGGTTCTATTGAAATATTCCAGTTGAATAATTCGAAATATTTCAGTGAAATCTCCCATGCTATGTGAGAACCATTATTTATTTCTAGCCTAACGCTTTTCTATTGTTATTTACAGTTATCAATATTTTCTTATAATCATTTGTTTATTCGCAGCATTATTCTACTTTTACAAAATAATTTTCATACAAGGTGATAAAATATTTTACTATAAGATTATATATTTTACTATAAGATTATATATATATATATATATATATATATATATATATATATATATATATATATATGTTTCAATTCACAAAAAAATTTCAACACCAAAACTAATTCTCTAATGTAAAGAATAAAAAATTAAATTGGTATAATTTTAAAATTTTGATATGGGAATACTTTTTATAAATAACTTTTCAATAATTTTGAATAATGGTAAATTTTTTAAATAACTTGTGGTATTGAATGCTAATTAAATTTAGTTTTAACATGAAGTTAATTATTTAGGTTGGAAATGTATTCAATGAAATAATATAAGTATTTATAAGTTATCACTTAATTTTTTTAACTTTTTATTCATAGTTGACAATTATATTGAATATATGATTATCATTTTAATAGTTTTTATATGATATTATGTGAATTTTATAAATATAAATTATTTAAGGAGATTTAAAATGGACAGCACACTTCCACCCATAAATATTGATTATATTTCCATTGTATTTTAAAATTTTGAATAAATAGATGCATTAACATACAGTATGTATCACGAAGATTATTCAGTTAAATTTTTACATAAATCTATTCATTAGTTATTAAGTAGTTTGGGTTCCAATATTATTTGCTAAATTTTTTTTAATTGGAATCAGAAATTTAAATATCTTAAAAACTAATGATTAGAATAATTTAAGAATTCAAATAAATAATCATCACGAAACATACTATAAGTTAATACATTCCTTTTATGGAAATTCAGCAATAGAATGGAAAGGTAGTTAATTTTTTTATCTTCTCATAGTAAAATATAATCAAACTTTGACAACAAATTTAACATAATGAAATAATTGTACTTTCAATGATTTGTATCATATTTAATACAAATTATAGAGTGATATTACAGAATATTATTTTTTTCCACATTCATAATAAATGTTTCGCAAATAATAAGTAAATTTTCTTTTGAAATGTTTACTTTTTTAGGGGGAATTCTACTTCTATCTAGACAGTTCATACATATAAATGCATAATTATAGACATAATCAGAAACATTTATTCATATTTTATATATTGTCCTATCTTTATAATTGACTATTAAAAAAATTTAGGATCTAATGAATAATTTTTTTAATTATTTTAAATTATTTTTTAAATACATATATATTGAAAAAATAATTATTACAATAAATTGTAGTTAAATAAAAATGTTTATTTTAATAATTATAGCGTTGAAATTTATTTTGATGAAAATGTTATTTGATTGACATTTACAGTATTATTTTAACTATTTTTGAAAAGTTACTTGTCATCAATAAAAAAATATTTAATTTTCCAAATTAATAATCTATTGATATCAAGAATTTTCTAAAAATTATAATATTTATGATATGCAAACCTTACTTGGGATACATACACTTTGTAATATTTGTATCTCATTAAATGTTTATATTAGATGCAAACAGGATTGTTAAGTAATTGCAAATAGTTATTTTTTTATTCCGAAATATTCGAATTTAAAATTAACTAAAATGTTGTATTTTAATCTTATGATTTTTTCTATTTAAATTTCATATTTCATATATATAAAATACATTTGTGAAGATATTTTTATTAGAAATCAATACAAATTTCTTTTAAGCATGTTTCACTTATAAATTAATTTCATAATTCAAATTCATGGTCATATATTGAGGTCTGGAAATTATAGTTGTAACTCAGTACCCAGTTCTCAGTTTATTTACATCAAATATCGTACTATCTTTGTTTTTCTAATGGAAGTAGAGTGAGAAATAGTCACTTGAAATTATACGCTTTTTTACTTTAAGCACATGTGTACATATATTTTTATATTATGTTTCATCAAATTATTTTCAATTTTATTCAGTACTCAAAATTAAATTAATTAATTCTCATTTACTTAAAATTAGTCATTTATACATAATAATATAATAAAAGAAAATTCAACTAAGCGACGTTAGGAGCGAAAAGTTTCAATATAATTAATACCTGTTAACGTAAAACCCAATTAATTGTGTAACGATTTTCAACAGTTGATAAATATAATGTAAGTCATATAATATATATATCAATTTTAAATGTCTAATCATTAATTTAAAACTCAAAAGTAACTATTTTAAAACGGAATATGGAAGATAAACATGTATCGTTTTAATCCTTGAATATCACGAATTTAAATATTAATTATTAGTAATTTTAAAGAGTTATATATTATATAAATAATTCTATACTTAATAATTTTCAATTTCAGTAACAGGAAAAGCCGCACGAAAAGAGGTTAATAATTGCATTTTCTGCGAAATATTGCCCTTGAATCGAGTAGGTGAAAGATCAGTCTTAAGAGGCGGTCGGAACCAAATCGGTGACTTAGTTCGGTGCTTGTAATAAATGCTTATAATAATTTATTCATCTATTAATATGGTAAAAATATAGTCATTTCCTGTAGTCATGTATATAAAGAATAATTTAAAATAGTTAAAGCCACAAAAATATACAAAATATTGTTATAAAGCGAAAAATGCCATCTAACAATCGACACGACAGTTTTTTTCATGCGGTATATGTCAAGTCAGTTTGATATTTGTAATAAATGCTTATAATAATTTATTTACTTATTCATATGGTAAAAATATAGTCATTTCCTCTAGTCATGTATGTAAAGAATAATTTGAAATAGTTTAAGCCATAAAAATATACAAAATATTATCGTAAAGCGAAAAATGCTGACTTGATATATACCGCAGGTCACCAATTTGGTTCCGACCGCCTCTTAATACCAAAAAAAAGGCAGTAAGCATCGCAAATTTATGCTCTTACTTCATAATATAATAGTACCAACATTGGTCCCTAAAATTCAAGCTCTAGTACTAATTGAAATTATATCGTCACTCTTTTTTTAAGTACCTTATTACATAAATTAGATATACTTGATTTAGAACCTATTTTAACAATGCTTTCTTTTCTCCGTGCAGTTGTTAGTTCTAGTAAACGTCAAATACTGTTTTTGATTATTTCATGGTTCGTGATTGAAACACGTGATTAAAAAGAAAAAATTCCTATTATATTTTTTCATTGATTCAAATGCAATTTAGTAGAACGAATTCTTAGTTCATCATGATATAATTTGTATTTAAACAATTTTTATGCACATTGTAACTTTAATTAATCTTTTTTATAAAAATAGAAAAATTTAATTTAGTACAAAACTACAATATCACAATTCATAAGTTGCGTCGATTCTTTTTTATTTTAAAATTGGCTAATTTATACATAATAATATAATATATGAAAATTCAACCGAGCGACGTTGGGAGCGAGGTATTTTTTGCTAGTAATATATTATATGAAAAGTGGTTCTTAGGGCTACTGGCGAAGGTTTTCACTAAAAAATCAGAACGCGCCGTCAGCAATACCGCCACACTATAAACCTTTTATATTTATTTAATATATTTATAGATTTATTGTAAATTTAAATGTTAATTTTTTAAATAATTTAAAAACAATTTGTGATAATCAAACAACAAAGGTTTAAAGTTTAAGGTGGTGTGGAAACTCGTGTAGTTTATAAGATATAAACAATATTATGAGATTTAATTCATAAATAATTTTTTTTTCAGATATTCAATATGACTGATAAATATAATTAATTTTTCATTATGTTTATGAATTAAGAATAAATTAAGAATTAATGGATACGTTTTAATTAATTAATTAGTGATATCATGATATAAAAATTTTTTATTTAAATTTATTAATAATTGTATATAATATTAATGTATACACTGCCGTCCGGTTGCTTTTGCCCACCCTAGAGTAAAATTAATTAAAATAAAAAGTTTTATATCTCTGGAACTAATGATCGCATCTTAAAAATCCAAACGGCGTTTGAAAGGTTGGTCAAAAATCTTTGAATAAAGTTAGTCCGGTATGAAAAAAGTCATTTTCTAATTGCTTATAGCAATGTAAAAAAAAATTTTTTTTACCAATTTTTTTTGCCCACATAAAAATGAATGCCATTTTTATGGAAATTATGATATAAAAAAAAAACCAAATGGGTTTCAAAACTCTAAAAGTCCTCTTTAAAATGAGCTAAGTAAAATGTTTCTATGACTTTTTCAACTAAAGTTATGGTGATTTTTCGAAAAAAAGACCTATTTTTTCAACCATGATTATCTCATAAACTGAGAAAGATAGAAAATTTTGTATTAAAGAAAAAATGTTTCATTTTTAGTCTAGAATACATATATTTAGTGACCAATAAGTTTCGGGAAAAAATTTGTTTTTTACTCGATTAATTAAAAATTTTTACTAATTTTTCATGAAATTTCCCTAAAAAAATTAGTAAGATAATTAGTAAAGATTACTTCTTTTACTCTAATGCGGTATTCCCATTCCGCTATTTTTGGCTACTTCTATTCGCCTTGCTTTAAATGTTAAAGCTCAAAACTGAACACTTAAAAATGCTTCCTTGGGTCATTACATTGCTCCTGTAGATTATTTAGTTGGGCGCCATTGAAACATGAGACTTTTTAAATTAAAAAATAAGCGGACCTCGTTCCTCGAGATTTAGAGACACGAGTTCTAACCACTGAGCCAGTGCCGCACTGCTATATACAAGTTAAAATCATACATATAAGGCTCTTCGCCGGTATAGTAGATATCTTTATGAAATATAACATGTGGATGAAAATCCACCATATTACACCACAATTCGTGCATCCACACGATCTTCTAATTCTTTGACGACTCGTTTTGACTCTGCCTTAGCATCATCATTATTATCATCGTCGATAATATCAGCATCTTGCATATTATCGTCTTTCTTTGTAGTTTCTGTCTTCTTGTTACTCATATCTTTAAAATGTAGATAACGGTGTAATGCTTAAGAATATCGTCGCCATTTATTCCATTCGCTCACATCAGTTGGTAAAAAGTTTTTCTTGTAAACGTTCCACACTCTCTTGGGGTAACGAAATCATTTTTTTAGTGTGTTCCATTTTTTTTAAATTTTGATATAAGACTTGACAATACTGTACCAATGAGCGATGTCAGCAATATTGACAAGAATCCGCCGTGCTGCACGATAATTTTCTTTTTCGTAGCTAGATTCTTTTAAGGACTTGCCAACCGTCTAAGAATGCTTACGTGTTTACGTAATCGAGTTTTGTGCGTTCTGTTGAGAGGAATGTTACCACGCAGCACGTTGAGAGCACACTCACCAATGTATCTGACCAATTTGGGGTCGACCTCACGGAGCACGGCAGTGCGTTGCTCTCTGTTAAAATAGTAAAGCGCTCTTAAAATATCTGTATGCTTTTGCCCAATGGGAGCTCTAGTTTTTCGCTCCATTACAAAGATACAACTGGAAGGTGATTACACGAATCAACAACTTTAAATTGCTTTCGAGGTACGTAAATGTATTCCCCGATGATATTCGTCATTGGGGACGATGCAAGCTCGAAAACATATAGAAAAAAATATTCAAAAGACCACGAGGTGGCGTCCTAGTACGCCTCTTATAAGAATCGCGGATCTTTAAGACAACGCTGGCGCAAGTCAGCGAAACGTTAAACGTCTTCACAAAATACTCTGATAGTTATAGTTTATAACTTAGTAAAATCCATGTACTTTTCCACCGACACAGCTTCAGTAATTTTACCAATCCTCTCGATCCTCCATCTAAACTATACCTGATCTCATGCAGCTTCTCCTCAATCATCGCGCCGCACAGCACGGCTGGCGTAATTTCACACGTGTAATATACGAATACTAGGTAGGTTGGGATCGAATCTCACACTTTTTTCCTCCATATTACCAGAGCTATCTGTTGGTATAGCCAAAGTTTATCTGGAGTCTAGAACAATCTTGTGTTCGCGGGGGTGGCTCCGCGCGCTTGTTCGTGTATCCGCGAGAGCGTTGGAGAACAGCTCGTAATATTATCACACGCCGCTCACGGTCCCGCGAGCGCTCCGGAATCGCTACCTCCTTTAGCGCATGCGCGGCATAGCCGCGAGAACGTTAGAAATGAGCGCTTTCCCCCTATTATTGTAATATTAACTCTCCCTCTTACCAATCATGGTCTCTCAAGCGCTTTGGATTGGAGATTGTTTAGCGCATGCGTTCTTAGCACTGTATACCTACTCAGAAGATGTAGAAGTTCAGTCGTTAGCCGTATCTGTATCCGTATATATGGTTTTTTTAACCAGACAAATCTGTCACCATCAGCGGTTATTCAAGTTTTCGTCTCTGTTAGTGATATTTCGTAAAAATCTATCATTCTTATTGGTGAAGATATAATAATTTTGTCTGTGCCACCCGATATTAACTTTCGTATGCTTTTAAAATCAATTTTTCGACTATTTAAATGATTAAGTCTTATACCTTTAATTTTACATACTGTTTGTTCAGAACCATCTGGGAGTTTATACTTGTACGCATAAAATTTTGGTCCACCAGAGACAAAATATTAAATGTATGTGTTTTTCTCCGCTAATTGACCAGTAAGTTCATCAAGCAATGTACCGATCAGAAAATTGTGATCGACGCTCCTACTGACTTATAAAACTGAGTCTGTGTCGTAGTACAGTGCGCGCAATCCTAGTTTGTTCAAATAATCAAAAATTCTGTCAATCTTGCTGGTTCTGTGACAAACTTTGTTTTTTCCATATTCTCTCGTTACGCGGGCTTTCCCCATAACGAAAACATTCAGTTTTGCCACCGATCTCAAACCCACATTAAAATTTATACCAATTTTACTCAGGCGAATGCCCTCTTCATGTTTAAAGTTCTCTATATAACGGTTTTTATGATTTCCAGTAATACATTCTGGCGGGTGACAAGAAGTCTTGGCTTTTGTTTAAAGAATGTGTCGTTGTACTCGGTAAAAATATCGCCTATTCACGTTCAACTGTAGAACAAGCACTGTTTCGAGCATACTTATTCTTACCGAGAGTTTACATAGTGGGATATGTAAGTCAACTGCTTTTCTCATGGTGACAAAATGTCAAAAAAAAATAGGACGCTCTGTATGTTAGGTAAATGGAAAGATTTTAAAATAATGCCATATCACGGTTGTTGTTGTGTAATTAATTATAAAAATACATGAAGGAATAGTGAAGTGAAGTTCTTATTTTTCTAAATCCAAAAATAAGTAAGATAAAGAATTAAATGGATCAATGCAGTGGAAAAGATAAAGTCGGTTAACCTTACTTCTATTTATTCATAAGTTTTTATGTATCCGAACATAGGCTTCATAAAAACATACTTACTCTAACCAACGAAAATGGAAATAAATAGTAATTATTGCTAATAAAAAAAGCAAATATTTAAATAAGCAATAATCTTGTCCACATTTTACATAGATAATTTATTATTTTATTAAACAAAATATTAAAATATAATGCCGTCCATATTTAAGTCAATAGTAAAGTGCCCTACCAAATTTTGGGGATTTACTACGTCACTGATGATAATCATAAAGGCCCCTCGTACATAGACTACAGTACAAGTACTTTTGCCCACCCTATACTAAAATTATTAAAAATTTAAAGTTTTGTATCTCGATAAAAAATTATTGTACGGAGTTTTACAAGGTCTCATTTTAAAGATTTTGTAGAAACCTTTAAAATGAAAGAGGTAACATTAACATTTTTCATGGGTTTTATGACGTCATAATAAAAAAAATATTATCAATTTTTCTTTCAGAACTTTGATGTGATTTCTTTTTATAGGTGATCGTTGTATTAAAAAACTGCAACCACCATTTGAAAGCTCTTTCAAAAAACTACAAAATGCATGGCCGATAAATTTTTTTAAACATTTATTTTAAGAGCTATATGCAGTTTTACACAAAAATAATGGTTTTTGTAAAAGTAGTCGTAGCTCTGTAGTTTTTGAGTTTACAGAAAAATTGTAATAATAAAAAATATTGCATTTTGTGGAAACAATCAATGTATCAGATTGTAAAATAAAATTAAAAAAAAAATTTTTATCTAATTTTTTACTATAAAAAAATTTTTCTGTCATAATATATACATATGACAAAACGTTTTCTAGTTCTTATTTATTTATTTTTTTTTACTTTGCCTAAATACATATTTGTTTTTTTTTATGAAATAAAAAATTTTTTTATAGTAAAAGAATGAAAAAAAAATTTTTTTAATTATATTTCAGAACTCAATACATTGATAGTTTTCACAAAATGCAACATTTTTTCTCAATACAATTTTTCTATAAACTTAAAACTTGCAGAGCTAGAACTACTTTTACAAAAACCATTATTTTTGTGTAAAACCGCATATAGCTCTTAAAATAAATGTTTAAAAAACTTTATCGACCATGAATTTTGTAGTTTTTTGAAAGAGCTTTCAAATGGTAGTTGTAGTTTTTTAATACAACAATCACCCATAAAAAGAAATCGTATCAAAGTTCTGAAAGAAAAATTGAAAATTTTTTTTTTTATTATGACGTTATAAAGCCCATAAAAAATGAAAAA
Source organism: Anastatus disparis (assembly GCA_017163975.1). NCBI lineage: Eukaryota > Metazoa > Arthropoda > Insecta > Hymenoptera > Eupelmidae > Anastatus > Anastatus disparis. The sequence goes on along the minus strand of JAFFSR010000274.1, from coordinate 6,379,633 downwards.
ATGTTAATGTCACCTCTTTCATTTTAAAGGTTTCTACAAAACCTCTAAAATAAGACCTTGTAAAGTTCCGTACCATAATTTTTTATCGAGATACAAAACATTAAATTTTTCATAATTTTAGTCCAGGGTGGGCAAAAGTACCTGGACTGCAGTGTAGCTGTCAAACTAAAGAAATAAATGCGAGAGCAGCTGTGGTGCAATTAAATATAATACAATTTTTACATACCAAGAAAGGATAAAATATCAATATTAAACATTCTGAAAATTGCAAATCACACGTGTTGCTTTCTTGAAATTCTTTTTCTCCTTAAACAATTTCAAAATAATATAATAAAGAATAAAAAAGTTGATTAAGCATGTGTAAACTTGAAGTTTAAGTAAATGTTACGAGTAATGAAACAAATTTTAACCGATCACATAATGACAATTTTTCAAAAATAGCCGATTAATAGTATAATGTGTTTTTTTATGATGCCAATTGATTTCTTATTGTTGCGATGTAGGTGAATACAATAAAATTTATATATGATAAATATGAAAATGTTCCTTATTAAATAAGACGTATGCGTGTAGTTCGACAGCTTACAAGAATCTGAATAAGAGTGGCGCTTCGCTACATTACTCGCCGTTTTCTCCCACTCTGTAAATCCAAATGCGTATTGCCAACTTATAAAATATTAATTGTAAGACTAAATAAGAAAACCCGCTAAGTAATATATATCGAAATAAAATATTTCCAACAGTTATATTAAAATTAGTATAAATTCTAAAAATCGCCTCTGTAAGATCAATAGATCAAAGATCGATCAAATATTGATCTAATAAAGACATCAAGGTGATTTTCAGTACATATGTTATTTGAATAGTAAGAAATCGAATGATATCGTAAAATCTTTTATTTTTTCAAAATTCACAATTTTTAAAATTAGTAATTTGTATATGAAACATCAGATAAGATAAGCACCTTCGTATGCTATAAGTAGCAAATATGATGATTAATACCATAATTACAATTTTTAAAATCGATCAATTATTAATATGAATGATTTTTTATGATGCCATCTGATTTTTCATGCTCTAATTAGCGTATGTTCTAAAAATCGCCTCTCTGGGATCGACAGAGCCGGACTATGGCTGCTGACGCTCATACGCCATTCAATTAGTGCCAACTCTTTAAGAAAATTGAAAAATTTTTAAATTATTAAGATAATTTCATTATTTTTATTCTGTATTTTTTAAATAATATTTATAATATTTGATTTTATTTAAATTACTCATTTTCATTAGTTAATATTATATTTTATATGCATAATTAATCATAATAATTTATTTATTTATCCATTAATTTATTCAATCAAACAATTTCTTTTTTCTTTGTTAAAATTTTATAGTTGCATCCCCCTGGTTAGGGTATTAGCAACTATAGGTACTTTATTTGTGATTCATGTTTATATACATTAAATTTTTACATACAATAGTGGTATTCGAAAAGTTGTACATACTATAATAATATTCAAAATTATACAGAAATTTGTTATTCATGTTTAATTATTTGTTACTATACATTATATGTTATTTTTCAATTTTGTTAAGTCTAAAAATTCAATCACTTCACTGATTTGATTTTTGTTATTCAGTATTTCACTTAAATTGTTTTTTATTTTTAATGATTTTCTGTGGTCACTGTATTTCGGGCACTTTAATAATATATGTTCAACACTGTTTTTTATTTGGCATTTGTCACATTGATTTTGTGACATGTATTTTTGTTTATGATTGATTGGTGTGTCATTTGTGTATGGCCGATGCATAGTCTAGTGATGAGTATTTGGTTTTTTCTGTTCAAATTGGTTGTGGGGTTTTTTTCGTAGATGTTACTTCTTATTCTGTTAAGGAAATTATTGCCTTCTTGCCATTGTTTATTCCAATGTTTGAGGATGTTGATTTTGATTTTTTTTTTGTAGGTCTTCTCTGGTAATATTATTGAGTGTGTTAGTGTATATTAATTGACTAGCGTTTTTTGCTGCTTGGATTGCTGTTTGTTGTTCGGGTGAGTCAATTTTATATTGAGTTATCTTGATTTTGCCTTTCATATCTGCTAGTTCTCTATGGATTTTATATACTATGGAGTTGTTGTTATTTTGTTTCTTTATTCTTTGTAGAGAGTCTGGATCTGTATATATGGTGATGCTATTTTTATTTATTATGTTTTTTGCATGATCTATGACCTTGGTTATGTTTATTGCTTGTATATTTTGGATTTTGCACCATTTTGGATATTTATGTAGTATTTGCTCGCCGTTAGGTAGTATTATTGCACTTCCATTTGAATTGTTGTTTTTGTATGTTGATGTATATAACTTGTAGTCATTCTTGTATTTTCTATGTATTTCTTGGGAGCTTTTTGTTGGTTGGTCTATTATATATGAGGTGAATTCTTGTAGTTCTGCTCCAGGGCACATACGAACTTGTTCAATTGGAATTATTTGGTATTTATGTATTTTGTATTTTTTTTTGGTTGGTTGTGAATCTGTGGTAGAATGGTTTTTTTGCATTTTTTTTTAATTGTATACTATTGTATTGTTTTGCTTTGCTAAGATTCCATATACTTGATTCTTTGGCCTAGTTAATACTTTTATTCCATAGTTGAGTGTGTTTTGTATTCTTCTGTATTCCAATGGCATCATATTACTTTCGCTCAGTATACTGTTGGTGGGGCTGGTTATATATGCACCTGTAACGATTTTCATGCTTGTGTTTAATATTGTGTCTAGTTTTTTGAGTATGTGGTTTTTGGCTGAGCCATACACAACACTGGCATAGTCTATTTTGCTCTCTGAATAACTATGTGCCACTCGTTTCCTTACTAAATTAAAACGGAATAAAATATCGATGTAAAATTTTTTAGAGCTTGAATCAAGATAAATATTTTGTTAAAATTAGAAAAATAAATTCTTTTTTTCATAATTAAACCTAAAAAAATCAATAAAAATTGAAAAAATATAATTTAAAATAATTCTTAAAATTGTTTAAATTTGTAAAAATTATATCATTATAGACTTAATAAATAAAAACAAAATTAAATCTCTTAAAAAAAACTTTTTGAGGATTAATTAATGATTTATGAATTATTGAATCAAGCAATAAAAAAATAATTTTTTATAGTGTTTTAATAAGATTAGCTAAAAATTCGAGAAAAATCTCAAAATAGCAAAATTAACAAAAAAATCAATCAAAAGTTTATCCTACTAATTTCTTCATAAAAACGAAACTAAATGAGATAGGGTAAAAAAACTTTTTGGAGCTTATTCTACAGTAAGTTTTCTATAAAAAAGCAATAATCTATATATTAACTTCATTGTCCTTTTGGATAAAATCTAGTGGTAACAATTAGGAATTTGCTGTGTGCCTGCTTTGGTTGCTGTGTGTTATATTAGTGCAGTATATTGTATGCAGTTGCATTGCTATTTATTTTCCTGTTGTCTGCAACATAACTTCAATCTTTTTTAGCACAATCATATACTACAAGAGCAGTTTTATTTGCTTGGCGCTGGTTGCTACATCTCTTGGATAATATATATATATTAGCATCATTGCTTGTTTTGATAAAATCCAGTGGTAACTACTTCAGTTAAGGCGCTTTTCCACTATTATCTTCTGCTCTCTCTAACCACAGTCGTACGAATCTTAATCTATTACAACAACTAAAACTTAGAAGCAACTCAAAGTGCATTCATTAAGCTGCTTGTCCACTTACAAATATTCAATTTGCGCCATATTTAAAATTAAAAATTTAAGATTCGCTTTAATTAAGCTGTTTTTCTAATTTTAGAAGTACAATCAATGTAGTTACTGTTTTAAAAACTTTACTGCTGCATCTAAGTCTCAGCTCTGTGGTCGCTGTGGGAAGTCATATCACAGCTCTTGTACTAAACTGTTTATAGTCAGAGATAATAATAACCATAAAATGAAAGCATGTAACTTTTGTATAGCAGTTGCTAATCCTGATTGCAATCAATTACGTTCTGGTTCTGTGGGTTCTGTAAGTGATGTCTCGGCTTCCCCGTCTATATCGCGAACTCCAACTCTAACACTACCGATGCTACAAACAAATGAACTTTTGTCTACTGTTTTGAAGAAGATGGAGAAATTAGATAAGCTTGATGCTATGGATACCAAAATCAACAATATTAGTACTCGACTATCAACACTGGATGGAAGATTAAAAATTTGGAGACACGAGTGGATGGTATTGCTGCAGCATAAGAGGAGCGTAGTGGAGCAACTAAGGCAAGGTCTGTCAAGATTATCAAGAGCTTAGGGCTAAGGTAGAGGAATTTCTCTCTGTTGTGCCTGATCAGTCAATATCTGACCCTATGGATGCTAAATTATAGGAATTGGACAAGCTTAACAGATCTTTACGGCAGCAGTGTGATGTTTTAACGGCAGGGCAGCAGCGTCTTGAGCGTGCATCAGACCTGGTGTTTGGAGGCCTGGTTCCTGATGAATTTCATGATCTGAAGAGCGGTGTATTTGCTGTATTGGCTTCTCCAAACTCTGGTTTTGCTCTAAATGATATTGTTTTGGTTCGATTTTTGTTGCGACCTAGTCCAGGTCGTAGTACTGATGATAGTACTGCTCCATCTGCAACTGCACATCAACGTGATCATCCACTACTTACGACGCCGTTGCTCGTCACCATGAAGAGTGGGTAGTCTTCATGCCTCTAAGATCAAGAATGACCTTTTGCATGCAATTATGTCTGTGGACACACTTACTCTTTCCTTGATCAACATCAACGAATACCTTCCACACTCATTGCATCAGCTGAAATTGAGAGTGCTCAGGAAGGCCAAAGATAGGAGGTGCAACTTCCTCACATTTGTACGTGATGGTAAAATCTTCGTCAGAAAGACGAAGGAAGATCCAGCCATTCGCATTGCATCGGATGAGGATTCGGATGCTTTTTGAGCGAAGCTCTCATTAGTATCAGCCAACAACGATGCAGCTACTTAACATCTCACATAGGGGTAAGCTTATTCTCTCTTCCTTCTTACTCTAATACACTTCTTTCTTCTAACAATACTGTCTCATCGGTCACTGAGACCAAACTCGGCCAGATAGTTTGTGATTCTTTGATTGCTCTTGATAGGTATGTGCTTCATAGACTAGATCGTAACACCAGGAGAGGTGGTATTACTTTATTTGTACACTGCTCTCTCACTTCTGTTCTTCACTGTTCGTCCTCTGGAAGCTGGAGTGGTAAACCTGATTTACCAGAGTATCTCTTCTGTGAGATCAACTCATCTGATTTGGCTTCACTCATTTTCGTTGGTGTTGTTTATAGACCACCTCACGCTCCATTTTTTGCCAACACTGACTTTATTCCTGATTTGACCACTCATATTGACAATTATAGTACTAAGGTGATTTTGGGAAATTCCAATACTAATCTGTGTTCTGATAATTGTGAATCTGATAATTCTGTGTTCCTTAAGAGCCTTATTGAGGAAAATTCACTCTTTTCTGTGCAGTATGGACCTACGCATCATACCTATTCTTCTGATACGTGGCTGGACTTATGCCTTGTTGATGCCAATGACTTACGACTTGACTATTGAAAGACTGATGTACCATTTATTGACGGACATGACTTCATCGCTGCGACTGTGAAGTCGTCTCTCTCTAGGCCTGTACTTAATGATTTTATTTATCCTGATTATGAAGTGGTTGATGAAACTGCTCTTCTTGAATATTTTTGCTCGTTGAATTTTGCAATGTGTAGTGGTGACTCTTCTCTTTTGGCTTGCCCTTAATGTCTTTACACTTATCTTAATAAGGCTATCTCACGGTTTGTGCCTGTTAGGCGTGTTCGACAAAGCAAGAGTCATTGTCCGTGGCTTAACTCTGAGCAGCACTGCTTAATCCGTGAGAGAAATCGGCTTTACAGACGCTCGTCATCAGGCACATGCATGCATCGAATTAGCTAAATTACTTTACTACCACGACTGACTATCTAAGATTACTGACACGTGACATATCTGGAAAAAACTCAGGAACCTTGGCATGTGTTCCAGCAGTAGTGACTCTCAACATCCTTTTTCAATAAATGATTTGAATCAATATTTTGGTGGTGTTGCGTTTGATCCTCTGGTCCCCTCTATCTCTGATTACATGAATACACTGGCTCTGGATGAACCACTTAAACTTATGTTTAAGTTTAATGCAGTTACTTCGGATGAGGTATGGATGGCTGTTTGTCATTCAGCTTCACAGGCCAGAGGGTTTGACGCTGTTCTTCAATCTATCGTTCGCGTGGTATTTCCAGTCTTTATTGTGTCGCGTTTATAACGACTCATTGCGTGAGTCCTTATTTTCTTCGTGCTGGAAGATCTCGCTGGTTACTACAATCAACAAGTTCTCTTCTCCTCAGGCTTTTGGTGACATTGGGCCGATTTCTTTTTTATCTTTCATGTCCAAGGTTCTTGAACGATTAGTCCATGATCAACTCTACTACTCTAGTAGTAACTTGTCTACGCGACAGCTACTGAATCCTTACCAGACTGGATTTCGAACTGGATATAGTATCCAGATCTCACTACTGAAACTAACTGAGGACGTTAGACTTAATATGGACAGACGCTACGTGACTATGCTGTTGTTATTTGACTTCAGCAAGGCATTTGATACGGTATACCATGTCTCTCTGCTCAAAAAATGTCTTCTCTTGACATCTTGCATTCAGTTGTGCAATGGTTTGCGTCTTATCTCTCTGAGAGACAAGAGGCTGTTATTGATGCAGATGGTAATGCATCTGACTATGTAACATCAAATACTGGTGTTCCTCAGGGCTCTATTCTTGGTCCACTGTTGTTTTCTATATACATCAATGATGTAGCTGCTAACTTCTATGCCGATGTGCAGCACCTTATTTATGCTGATGATCTTTAGGTTTACATTTATTTTTCAATTGTCAAGTTAACTTCTGTTACTGCTCTTATGAGTGATCAGGCTATCGGTATTATTAACTGGGCGACGAAAAATCATCTAAAATTAAATGTGAATAATACAAAAGCTATTATTATTGGATCTTATTTCTATGTCAATATGCTTCCCTCATTACATATCACTGGTGTGCCAATAAATGGTGATCCTATTAAGTTTTAATCTTCTGTTCGTAGTCTCGGTGTATGGCTTGATGAAACTACTTTACTATTACCTTCTTATATAAAATGTTTTTGTCACGCTCACCTTCATATCTGTATTCTAGATATCTGTGTAGCCAGCCTATGAGGACACTGAGGGGTAATGTGAGACCGTTTTGTTTTTTTTTTTTTCTGAAAAAAAAGATTAATATATAAAGGATTTTGTCCTCTATATGATTAACCTTTTTATTTGTCGAGGGAGTCCAGCTCGGTACCCGTTTAACACATTACATCAGGCTAGACTGTCAGACCCACCATACCGAAAACTTTGACTAGCGATGGATGGTCAGCCACTTTTGTGACCAACAATCAACCGATGCTCAATGAGGTCGGATTTTTTAAGAGTTGCGATATGGGTAGCACATACACTAATTTTCTTTCGAAAAAAAAGTCAGAGGTGTCTGGCTTCGAAAAAAAAGTCAGAGGTGCCTGGCGATGTGAGACCGTTAACCATTCCTTTTTCATCTACCGAGTATCACCGAAGATCGTTCCTGGTTGTGTTATCGCAACTATGGAACGGTTTACCATCATCATTAAGAAATTCACCATCATTGGCATCAATTAAGGCATTAGCATACTCATACTACCTTTCCCTTGAGAATAAGCCTGTGCTCCGAGCTAAACTATAATTACTGTATTTTCGTTTTGACTGCATTTTTTACTGAGTATATTATTTTATATACTTATAAATTGTATTATTTTTTGTTGTACAACATAATGTATAGATAATACATTTAATTATATATCGATCTATCTCTCTCTCTCTCTCTCTCTCTCTCTCTCTCTCTCTCTCTCTCTCAATGAAGCAGTTTCCCTCTTTGTGCCTGTCAAAAGAGTTCGACAAGGTGTAAATCGTCGACCTTGGATTACTGCAGAGCATCATGGCTTGGTTCGTAAGAGGGATCGTCTTTATAGGCGCTATAAACGCACACGATTTCACTTCGATTTGCTGCAATATAGAGCTGCACGTGATCGTGCTCATGAGTGTATCGAGTCCTCTAAGCTTCTTTATTACTATGACCGACTTTGTGGTCTCACTGATTCTAGGCAAATTTGGAAGGAGCTTAGAAATCTTGGTATTTGCTCTAGTAGTAATGAGTCTCGTCACTCCTTTTCTGTGGATGAGCTAAATCATTATTTTGCTGGTGTTGCAACTGATCAATCAGTTACGTCGATTCCTGATTATCTGAGTACTTTGGCTGATGATGAACCATTTAAATTGATGTTTCGGTTTTCTGAAGTATCATTGAGTCAGGTTCGGGCATCGGTGTGTAGTTTTTCTTCGCAAGCTAGGGGTCCAGATGCTATTCCTCAGTCTTTTATTCTTTCGGCTTTCCCTGTAATTGGGCCTCTCTTGTGTCGCATCTTCAATGATTCGCTAAAAGATGAATTCTTTCCATCATGTTGGAAGCTATCTCTAATAAAGACTATAAATAAAGTCTCTTCTCCACAATCCATGGGTGACATTCGCCCTATTTCTCTGTTGTCCTTTTTATCCAAGGTTCTTGAGCGTCTTGTTCATCAGCAATTGTATGAGTACTTGGCTACTAGACGGCTGTTGGATCCTCGCCAGACTGGTTTTAGAACTGGGCATAGTACTCAGACGGCATTGTTGAAGTTGATGGATGATATCAGGCTAAATATGGATAGACGGTATGTCACCATGCTCTTGCTGTTTGATTTCAGTAAGGCGTTTGACACTGTAAGTCATGCTATTTTACTTGGGAAGATGTCTTCGCTTGATATTTCCAGTTCAGTTATCAGGTGGTTTGCCTCTTATCTGTCATGTCGACAGCAGGCTGTCATTGATGAGAATGGTGTCGCATCTGATTATGTTCCTCTTAACACGGGAGTTCCACAGGGGTCTGTTTTGGGACCATTATTATTCTCAATTTATATAAATGATGTTGCTGTTGATTTTAATTCTAGTGTACAACACTTGATATATGCTGATGACTTGCAGGTGTATATTCATTTTCCTCTGAATAAGTTGGATGTTTTTACGTCCATTATGAGCGCTCATGCAAAGATTATCTCTGATCGGGCTTCCAGAAATCATCTTGAGCTGAATGTTGGTAAGACAAAGGCTATAATTATTGGCTCTTATTATTATATTAACATGCTGTCTTCCTTATCCACTACTGGCGTGCCAATAAATGGCACCACAATTAAGTTTGAATCTAATGTTCGCGATCTGGGGGTTTGGTTGGACAATAAACTGAATTGGAAGGAGCACATCACCAAAGTTTGTAACAAATCTTTTACGCTGCTTTACAGATTAAATTACTTTAGGAAAAGCACTAATTTTGCTTTACGCAAGCATCTTGTTCAGACTTTGCTTTTTCCACTCATAGACTACTGTTGTCTTGTCTATTGTGATCTGTCGGCGGAACTGGACCTAAAGTTGCAGAGAGTCATCAACTCGGGTGTTCGATATGTGTATGGTATTGGCAGGCGAGAGCATGTTTCGGCTTATCGTTCTGCACTGTGCTGGTTATCTACCTCTGCTAGAAGGAAATACTTTACATCTGCTTTCCTATATAAAATGTTCTCATCTAATGAGCCTACATATCTCTACTCTGGTTACATGTGGAACCAGTCGGTGAGAACGTTGAGGGGTGCTGTAAGACCATTAACTGTTCCTCCTGCTTCTACGGAATATTATAACGGATCCTTCTTGGTTACATCATCGTTTCTGTGGAATGAGCTTCCCGTTTCTATCCGTAACTCTCAATCGCTTTACTCATTTAAATCATTAGCATTTTCACACTACCTTTCCTTGGAGAATGGACCGCTGCCACTTCGATAACTATTAGTATTAATATTGTTAACCATAATTGTAATTATTGTGATTTCTTATATGATCTATTTTTAAACATATTCGATTTTTATTTTACTATATTGTTAAAATTTTTACTTTTTTTCTGTTTATATTGAAACCTTATATTTATTTACTATATTGTAAAATTGTACAACATATTGTACATAAATAAACACACCTATCTATCTATCTATCTCTATATATATATATATATATATATATATATATATATATATATATTTATATATGTATGTGTGTGTGTGTGTGTGTGTGTGTGTGTGTGTGTGTGTGTGTGTGTGTGTGTATGTGTATCTCTCTTCATATAGTTAGTCCTCAGCTGCTATCAATGAAAACCAGAATAATATGCTTAAGCGATTGAGAGTCATGCGCAACCACTAGTGTCATTACAGTTGTGGTTTAACGGAATGTCGGAACTGTTGGAAACAATTTTTGCTTTATTTTCTTTATTGATATCCTTTTAATTTCATTATTTTAACAAATATAATTACTTGTCTCCACTAGAGCTAAGAGAATCATTCAGTTAAATACGAAATCAATTAAATTTTTTATTTTTTTATAAGATTGAAATGGAAATTAAACATAAAACTCGATGAACTTATAGTCTTGAAATACTATTTATTGAGAGATTGCTAATAACTTCTTCTTCTTAGTATTTTGGTAAATTTTTTTAATTTTCCGTACTTAATTTCAAACTTACAAATTTTATTACCGTAATGAAGAAATTTGATCTGACGTACGGTTTGGACGTATACTTAGAATTAAAATATTACAACACGATTTGAGAAGTGCGGTCCTCCGTCATACTCTTAAAGTCGACTAAAGCAATCCCACTTCAACAGTAACAGTTTAAATGAATGAAAGAAATTTTTGTATGAATTTTTCTGATCTGTTCTAATAAAGTTTTTCAATTTTAAGAGCTTCTTCCATTAGGACAACTACTTATCTTTATATTAGTCCATGTTGCAGAAAAATCAAAATGAACCACTTTCATAGCCTGTTTGCTGTAAAAGCCTAGGCCTCGATTTTCTTTAATACTATCTTTTACTTGGAAAATGTAGACATTGTTAAAGGGTTTTTTTCGGATTTCAACCGTGTAAGTTGTGGTTTAGGATATCAACGTTTTGTGAACATTACAACGGTCGGTATCCTAAACCACAACTTACACGGTCGGTATCCTAAACCACAACTTACACGATCGAAATCCAAAAAAAACTCTCTAACAATGTCTAACATTCACCATTAAAGCTTTGAATCCCAACATGGAAAATGTACTGTTGGTGTTACTGAAATACCAGAAGTACATGCAGTGTTCTTATAAAATATTAATACATAATATTTTCCAATTGCGATTCCTTTAAATAACGTCCTTAAATAATTAAAAAACGTATCATTTCTTATAGTCTTTATCACTATAATGTTTTACGAAAAAATCTTAATTTTAACGTAAGCCTTACATTGTTACATAACTTTAGATTTCCCTGAATATATATATACAATAATATTTGCTTAAAATATGTTTATAATTTATAGTTATATTCGAAAATGGCATTCTAAAAATTGAGCTTATAAAATATAAATAAAAAATTTTTTTTTATAAAAAACATATACATAAACTGTTGGCTGAGCTTACGTTACAGTTGGTCCAGCACGGTGATACGCATCATACTCCGACGTCTCACACGTGGATTGATTTGATCTTTGTCGATGATAACGACGTGATGCTTGATGCACGGAACCTACCGGCGAGCTTTCACAGTCGGCATAATTTGATTGACGTCTGCTTGCCTTGCAACACTATAACTTTAGATCAAAAACCTATCATGTATAGAAATTATACAAATATTTGTCCAACTGCATTGGAAGAGAAACTTGCCGGCTGTGATTGGTCGCCGTTTATGACTGACACAGTTGACCCTGAATCTGCACTTGGTTGCCTCTGTGACAATCTCACTACTGTAATCGAGAACTTGGCGCCGTTGAAAGCCCTCAAGCCTAATAAGAATGAGTTTCCATGGATAGATGAAGAATTTTCACAGTTGCGGCGTAAGAGAGATGCTACATATCGTAGATACAAACGGACAGAGAACAAACAGTATCTCTTTGAATTTCTGCGGTTACGTAAAGTGGTAGACGAACGCACGGATCATGCTAAGACTGCTTATATTCATAATAGACTGTTTGATGCTCTTGCGGGTAATAATGTCTGGAAGGAGTTGAGAGACCTGGGACTGCTATCCGGACCTCAAGGGGATTTGAATGGATTAACTCCGGATGAGCTTAATGCGCACTTTGCTGGGGTGTCAGTCCCGCCGCAGGAGGATAATGAAAAGCGATTAAGAATTCTTTCTCAATGCAATGAAAGTGGGTTTACCTTTAAACCAATTAGTTATAATGATGTTCTTGCAATTTCACATTTTTCCTCACAGGCTTGTGATGAAGATGGCATTTCGCAAAGCGTGATAGTTAAAGCTTTACCATTTATTGGTGAACATTTTGTGCATTCGACACGATTTCTCCCTCCAAACTTCTTGCGAGGCTTAGATGGATGAGGTTCTCCAGGGCCGCATTCGGATGGATTAACTCCTATTTATCAGGTAGAAAACAAATGGTTTCCGCGCATTTAAAGGAGGAATCGAATTGGCTAACAACCAATCTAGGAGTACCTCAGGGTTCGGTACTGGGGCCTCTGTTGTTTTGTCTTTACATTAAGGACGTACGTGACGCTCTTGACTCTGGTTGCGTCGGGCACCTACTCTATGCAGACGACCTGCAAATTTACACGCAGGTGCCTCGCGAGAATGAGAAAGAAGGTATTCTCACTCTACAAAGGGCGGCCAAAGCGGTGTCGGAGTGGGCTGCTGGTGTCTCTCTCACTTTGAATTCTAATGAAACCAAGGCAATCGTCTTTGGCAATAGTCGTTTTGTAAATTCTTTTTATGCTGATGGGTCACGTACGATTGATCTTGAGGGAGGCATCAGTATACCTTTCTCTGACTCCGTGACGAGTCTTGGTGTTGTGCTTGACCCTAAACTTTCATGGGTACCGCACGTTGATATGATTACAAAAAAGTTTAATAGAGTTTTGTATGCCCTGCGGTTTTTCCGTCGATACACCACGGAGACTCTGCGTTAACAGCTCGCAACCACCCTGCTGGGTTGGCTACGTACTGATTCGAGGAGAGAGTATTTTATGGCTGTACTTATGTACAAAATTGTACGTATGAATACTCCCGAATATCTAGTGGATCTCTTCACTAGATATATACCCAGAGCGACCACTAGGGGTGAGATTAAAGATCTTACGGTGCCCTTTATGCGCACTGAGACTGGAAGAAATTCCTTTCAAGTTCAAGGTGCCTTTTATAGATTTAAAGCATGATTGTATTTATTGGCGTGATTGTAGAATGTGTGTGCATAGAGTGAATGATTATATTTTTATCAGCTTGACTTGTATATTACTGTACATTTAACCTTGTTCTGTGATTTTAATTTACTGTATACTGCTGATATTTCAACTGCGCTCTTTACACGCTTGATTTTATGTAATTCTTTTGACTGGTAGATATTTGAGACTGATTTTTAATTATATTATTTATACTCTTTGCGTGTATTTATTCGTGTTATCTGTGATATCACTTTTATTTAATTTATTGACTTACTATAACAGTATTATTATCTCTATTACGTTTTATGACTGTGATATCATACTGTACTATTTTAATTTTATATATGCAAGGCTTATTCAAGTATTTCATGTATTTTAAATTTATTTGTAATTTTACACGCTCTTTTTGTAATTATAATACAAAATAAAACAATATTTAATATCTAATCTAATAAATAAAATTTGAATAAATAAAAAAGTGCTCATTCTTCGATTTTGGTTTTTGTTGGAATTGGATCCTAAATGTGCCTAGAATCATATCCTAATGGAAAATCTGAGGTGCAAAAAGTTCACAGTCAAAATTACTCGAGGACCACCGTGTATAACAAAGAATTCATGAATTTGATTTATGATTTAGACACAATTATAAATATTTACACTTAAAATATACATAATGCATTTTAATGAATGAACATTTAATAAAAAAAAAATTGATTAAATTATTATCTATTATCTTAATAGATTTAAAGTTTTTGATGCATTTACCTATTATATTAAATAGCTATTTTATTTTTTTTAAATCTATGTTCAATTTTATTTCCTTAATTACTGATTCGTTTTATAATAACAACTTGGAATCACATAGAAAAAATTACAATGTATCAATTTTTTTTGAAAGGGCGTATACTTATCTGATTGTGTAAAAGAGTATGCACCTTTCCCACTATCACATAGGCAGATGCTTTTTTTAAGGTTTGTTAATTATTTTTGAATAAGATAAATATTTTGTGATTCTTTTTATATAATTTCTAAACTGAAGTCATAAATAGATGAATTATTAAAAAAATAAGATGGAACAGTATATGGATTGAAAAAAAATGTTATAGCTATTTGGTATAGTGCGCAGAATGTATTACAAAATTGTAAATAATCAGGTGATGGGTAACAATTTAATCAGCTCTTTTTGATTAAATATTTATTATATATATAATGTATATTTTAAGTGTACATATTTATTGTTGTATCAAAATTATATATCAAATTAATAATTTGTTTTTATAATAAGAATTTTAGATAGTATCGACAAGTTAATTTCAGGAAACATAAAAATTGAATATCTTAAAAATGAGCCTTGGGCACTACAACGCTGTAGATCATTTATTTTAGTTCTCTGGAATCTACTTTTGTTATTCGGTCTAAATCTGTGACCCTGAAAGGTGAAATACTCTCCTTGTAAAATAGAACAATTTCAAGCTTTCTAATGAAAATTTTTCTATTTAATATATTTTGGAAAATTGACTTATCAATAACTCTGTTCAGAGGGTCCAATGAAATGAATTCTTTGAAAAGTTTTCATTTATACGTAAAAAAAAGTCATTCACTAACAAGGAGAGGTCCCCACCTCCGGAAAACAGATTCGACTGAAACTGCAAGACATGAATTTTTAATGAAAAATAATGAATCCGTGTTTTTTCTTTTCGTCGAATAGGTCCCCTAGACAAGAATAATAGACATTTTTTCGAAAATATAGTAAAAAGGAGGCTTTATAAGAACTTGAATATCCAAACAACTAAGACTTTTACAAAAAAAAATACATAAAAGATGAAATAAAGTGCAAATCAAATGCTTTGATTTAAACTTTGTTGCATTAAAAAAGCTTCCGTGGTTCAAAAGTTATAGGTGATTAAATTATGCTAATGAAATAGAGTGAAAAATTGATTATTTTTGATATGCTTAAAAATTAACAAATACGTAGTAATTTTCAATAAAGCATAACTTTTGAACCACTGAAGCTTTTCTAATGCAACAGAGCTTAAATTAAAGCATTTCATTTGCACTTTATTTCATTTCTTATCTTTTGTAAGAGTCTTAGTTGTTTGGAAATTCAAGTTCTTATCAAGGCTCCTTTTTACTATATTTTCGAAAAAATGTCTATGTTTTTGTCTAGGGGGCCTATTCGACGAAAAGACAAAACGCGGGTTCATTTTTTTCATAAAAAAAATCATATCTTGCACTTTCAGCCGAATCCGTTTGCCGGAGGTGGGGACCTCTCCTTTTAAGTTTCATCAAAATCCATTACCCGGAGGATTAAGGGTTCCCTTGTCAGTAAAAAGGTCTATTGAAACCTTAGAGCATATACTACTGAAGGAAGCACGCGTGAACAAAAAGTGTAGACGATACTGAGAGAGAGGGCAATAGTTTGGGTGACCGTTTTCTCTTAGAAAGAAGTGGCGTCAACCAATCATGTGCCTGCACGAGAGAGAAAGGTGGTACCCAAACTGTCTCTCTTTCTCTTGCTCGTTCGTCTACACTCTTTCCATAAACGTGCTTCCTCCAGTAGTATATGCTCTCAGATTGGAACGGGTGACTTTAATTACAGCTGAAACAGCGTACCATTTCTTGTAGCTGCTTGTTTCGTACCACCGATCTTTTTATTAGGAATAAGGAATTCAATTTTTTATTTGTTTCCAATAAGTTTTCATGTTATTATTTATTTGTGGATCCAACTCCTAATACGATTTCATCATTAATTTAATAATATTTCTTAATATCAATTAATAAAATAGTAAATTATGCAACTAGAGAGTAAAGTCGCATAATTCTCCTGAGGGAAATAAATTCCCGGCGGAGAAATAGACTTTACTCTCGTGTTGCATATTTTACTTTATTCCTACTTCAACCATGGCGACTTTATTAACTTAAAAAAAAGCGGGTCCAATTAAAGAAATAAAAATATAAATTAATTTAATAGTCACATATTATTGGGAATCATGAACATAAATTGTTTTAATAAATATGTTTTGAGAAAAAATTTCTTTTTTATTTCCAATATTTTAAAACTTTAATAATAAAATTTCATAATTTTTTCAAAATATTAATTTTTATTGAAATATAGTATTTTTTTAAAATTTTATTAAGTAATTTAATCATTTGTTACAAATATTAAGAAAAATTTTTCAAATTCACAAATTTTTCATTTATTGGGAATAAATTACTTTATTTCCGCCTATTTGTAGGAACAAAATACTTTATTCCTGCTTTTACGGGAACAAAATACATTATTTCCGCTAATATTTAAGAAGTCAGTTAAATCTTGCCTCCGGCCCACTTTATGAGTTAACCTTTAGCTGGCAGGGGGTACTATAGTACCCCACGCTCTTTCTTATCAAATTTTGAAACCGTTTCATTTTTCCTCTTATAAACTATGCTACCCTTTGGAGTAACCTCTGAAGATCCCTCCAGAATGTTTTTGAGTTGAGATAACCAATATTTTAGTTTTTACGACAATTTTTCGCGCTGGGGTACTATAGTACCCCATAGGCCAGCTATAATCGGCTGGAGAGGCATGCCAGCTAAAGGTTAATAAAGTGGATATTACTGTTGTAGTATACTTTGATAATTTTCTCAATTTAAAAATTTTGAAAATTTTAAAAACGCTTCAGATGTTTTCGAAAAAATTCAAGCGCGTTCCATAATTAATTCTAAGAACTTTTTCTTCAGTAAAATTTTTTTCTAAAGTCCATCTTTTTCGAGTAAATAATACCAGAAGCTTTTGATGTTTTTCTGTATTTCAGCTGCCATTTTGTGTATTTAAACATTTTTTTTCAATCATGAGATTTTAAAGTTTAAATCTTGAGGAGACGTTTTATTTACTTCAAACATTAAATCTTAAACTTATTCCATTTGAAAAAACGAAAAAAAAAATTTTTATTTTTAAAACCACGATTTTTTGGAAAAAAGCATATACAGTATTTGACAGTTAAATTTTTCGGAAAATTGAATCAAAGATTCAATCAGAGAAATTTGATAGTTTATCAAATTTTACATCGAGTACACTTATTAATATACTTTTTACAACTCATTTTCACAAAAATTATAAGCATTGAAAACTTTATTGAAAATTTGTCCGTTCAGGACTTAATTGGTTGATAAACAAATAGACAGTCAAACTCGTGACAAACATTATGTGAAAAGGGATTGGCCAACTAGAAACAATTTAATTCAAGGATCTAAAAATATTATAAAACAAAGTCCAATACCAACAGATAAAGTAATTCTTCCACTATTACATCTAAAGCTGGGACTTGTAAAACAATTTGTCAAAGCCATGAAAACTACGGAGAGCAAAGCTTTTATGTACATATTTGAAAAGTTTCCTAAACTATCTGATGCGAAAATAAGAGAAGATGTTTTTGATGGACCACAAATTAGAGAATTTTTAAAAGACAATGAATTCGACAAAAGAATGAGTAAGGTGTATAAAGCCGCTTGGCAAAGTTTTAGAGACGCTACAACAAAATTTTTAGGAAACAGAAAAGATCCTAATTACGAGACTATAGTTGAAAATATGGTCAAGAATTTTAAAAATATGGGATGCCTAATGGATAAAAGCTGCATTTTCTTAATTCTCATATTAAGTACTTTTTTGATAGGCGATTTTAGTGAAGAGCAGGGTGAAAAATTCCACCAGGATTTGCAAGATATTGAAAAGAGACATCAGGATGTTTGGAATAACCATATGTTGGCAGACTACTGTTGGTTTTTAAAGAGAGATACGTCAAACCCACACAAAAGAAAAGCACTACGAAGGTCATTTATAAATAAACGAACGCGTTATCTCTGTAAAACTGAAAATACATGAAATGAGTACTTAAATTGTAAAACTCTTTGAGAATCGTGAGAGGCGAGGGGACTCACGTAAATCAAGCACCCCAAAGGAAACAGAAGCCTGTTACGTCTAAGTCGTTGTTCCTGGGTATGGCTAAATGTAGGTTATTACAATGCAAGAAATCTTAAACTTATTGAGTGTTTGAATTATTGCTTTGAACACCCAAATTTTATAAGAAATAGGATTAAATGTCTGGCTCAAACTTTTTACAAAACAAGAATTAAATCTCGAACAGAAGTTTTTACTGTCGCTGAGATTAGACTTTTAAAGGCTCACTTGTAAGTCCTTTTTTGTCACGTTTATAGGGCAATAAAATTATGAAATATATAGGTTCTAGGGTATTAGAATTTTAGGGTTTAGGATTACGGATTTTTGGGATTATGGAATTTTCAGGTATTAAGTTGTACGGAGTTATGGTGATGTGGAATTATGATACTAAATTGTACATGATTAAGAGTTAAATTTTGATAAACAATCTTACGTTACACTTCAGGGTTATGGAGTTCATGGTTTATGAGGTTATGAAGAGATGGAGGTATACGATTATAAAATTAAAACTCTCTGTTTTTTTTTTTTTCTTTTGCTCATTTTGTGTTTACAGTTTATTGGAATTTGATATTTATGAGTTTTGTGTTATATATTATCAGGTTCTTCGTTTTAGAGTTATAGGTTATTGATCTGAGGCTTATTGAGTTATAAAGTTACAGGGGTTATATGATTTAAGAGTCGATATTATTGGGTTTCATATTTTTAAGCTGTTTTTTGAGGTTAGAAAAAAACGCTGACGTGATGAAGCAAAACAGGTTTCGGAGTCGGTTTCAACGACACAAAAAACATGTAATTATCTTGGTCTGTTTAAAGGAACCCTCCACGTTTTTTTGTGGTCCTGTGTTATTTTTTGTATTTTCAAAATAATTTTAAATTTAGGTTTTTTAAAGAATTAATTCTTATTAATTACACAGCCACACAAAATAAATTTTTGGGTTTGGGGGTCAGACCATGTTAACTTTATGTTTTTTGGGTCACTGAATCCGAATTCAGGGTCAGAATAACTCAATCGGGTTTCCCATAACCTCAAAAAAAAAACACTTTTTTAAACTATATAACTATAAACCATCTATATGAAACTCCTTCACCCCATAACACAATAACCTCATGTTACCTTTAACCCATAACTCTGTAATAATATAATCCCATAACATCTTTGCCCCCGAATAAAAAAACAGTTCATTCCAGACCATTTGCAGTATTGAAAATTTTCACTGACATTCTGAATACGTTTGGACAGTGAAATAAACCGTAATAACCTCATAACCTGGTGATCTCGTAACACCATAACCCTATTGCTCTCGAATCAAACGAAAACAGTTTATCTCAGGCTATTTTTATCAATGTAAATTTCAACTGACATTCAATATACATTTGAACATTGAAGTAAAAGTTTGTAACCGTAACACCACTACAAAGGGGATTCCTAGAATTGCGCGTGTATGCATCCAGGGCACCTACTCGCGGTGACGGCGCGCAACGGAGTGAGCCCATTATCTGGCTGAGTCCCTGGATTGCAGCTTAGATGCCGTCATGGCAGGTACACGCAAGTGTCTTACGATGCAGAGGAATCTCGGAACCTCAGTATCGGCGGTTGGTGAGGGTGTGAAAGCGGACCTCAAGTCGTCGTTATCAAGCGACCGTAGTTCCACATTGGTTGGTAACTTGGCTAATGTGGAATATAATGCTACAAGAATACAACCCCAAAAGTTCGTGCAGTCTCATGATTGTCAAGTAGATCATGATCAATTTTGTTATATTTGTTTAAAATTTTTAATTAAAAAATTAAAGAAAAAAAATTGAAGAGTCTATTTGTAAATTGTACGAAGAACTTGCGAATTGATAAGAATAACGGTTGGCTTCCATCTGTTATTAGCAATACTTAAAACAAGATGTTGAAACGGAAGGTGCTGAAAACTAGAGATGTCATAAAATTTTTCACTCCAACAATTTGGAGATATCCTCGTGCTTCGAAAAAATTCTACTTTTGCATAAATGACATTAAAGGTTTTACCACAAAAATTAAGAATAAAATTATATATAATTCTGTTGAATCGGTTACAGCACCCGTACCGTACCAACAAACTGATTCTGATATTAAATGCAGTGAAAATTTTATAGAATTTGGAGAATTGAAAACTTCAAGTGGCATTAACAACGACAACAGCAGTAGTGAATCAGAGTACACAGTAGATACGAGGAAATCAAATATTCCCACGTTAGTGTCACAAATGGAGTTGAACGATCTTGTTAGAAATTTAGGCTTACCGAAAGATTGTTCTGAGTTTTTGGCTTTATTTTTGAAAAAAAAAGAATCTTTTGGAACCTACAACGAAAGTTTCATTTCATCGCAATCATGATTTTGAATTCTGAAAGTATTTCGTCAAAGATGAAAAGTCATCTTTAGTGTTTTGTAAGGATATTGAAAGTTTGATAAATGTGTTTTTACAAAATACTTACCAAGCTTCACAATGGCGACTTTTCATCGACTCTTAAAAACTAAGTATTAAAGCTGTTCTGCTGCATAATACAAATGTTTTTGCACCAATACCAATCACTCACTCAACCATCATGAACAAAAAGTACGAGAGTATGGAAATACTTTTTTAAAAAATTCAGTACCAAAAACACTTATGGCAGATTTGTGATGATTTGAAAATAATAATGTTGCTTCTTCGACAACAGTCTTCACAAATTATTCTTGCTTTTTGTGTTTGTGGGACAGCAGAGATAGACAAAATCATTATAGCAGATTGAAACAGTGGCCTGTGAGATCATCCTTTAACCCTGGTTCAAACAATATCCTCAATAAATCTCTCGTAGATCTATCAGAGATTCTCATTCCTCCTTTGCATATAAAACTTGGTCTTATGAAACAATTCGTGAAAGCCTTGGATAAAACAGGGGAAACGTTTAAATATACATCTTCTGAATTCCCTAAACTTTCTGATACCAAGGAGTGTTTGATGAACCACGGATTCGTAAAATGTTCAGAGACAAAGATTTTGTTAAAAAAAATTAATAAACTTGAAAGAGCAGTTTGGTTGAATTTGAAAGATGTGTGTACAACTTTTTAGGTAATAAACGAGAGTCCAAAGTAATCAACAAATTGTTGCCAAGATGGTTAAAGACTTCAGAAATTTGGGATGCTTGATGAATATAAAATTACACTTTTTGGATGCACATCTTGATGAATCCCCAGAGAATCTTAGAGATTTTAGTGAAGAGCAGGGAGAAAGCGTGTAAACAAAGACAAACATTCATAACACATTTATACTTATATTCATCTTGCACATTTCACTCAAGGGTGATTGAACTCCGTACGCATCATATGTCAAGTCTTCTACCTTGAGACTGCGATAGCAAACAATAACGTTATACATTCGCGAGAATGCGACACACAAGAATGCGACGCACAAGAGGCGATCGAACTCTAAACTGCATCACATGCAAAATTCAATCAATCTTTTTCCCGAAATTATAAAAGTATCAATAATATCATACATACGAAAGAATGCAACTGTCTTTTACCCATAGTATAAAAACCCAAGAGTCTTTAGCTCGCAAGCTTAATTTCATACTTACCGTCTAAGGCTACGCTTCGCCTAAAATTATTGTACTAAAGGTTAAGAAGGAGAAATAAAGATAAGTTCAATTCAATACATATATATATATATATATATATATATATATATATATATATTCTTTTATTCTTGGTTAACGTCCTAAATTACAAAAATAAGTTATAATAATAATTAAAATTTTATAAAATTAATAAATCAAGTTTATTAAATAAAGTTTAATAAATTAAACTTTACAAATTAATAAATACAGTTCTAACGGTTAACAAGCGTTCATCAAGATATAAGAGTTATGGAAAATCGTTATCAGGGACAATGGGATGTTAATGTAATGGCTGATTTTTGTTGGAGAATAAAATGAGATACACCAAACAGTGATCGAAAGCGAAAAGCATTACGTAGATCGTTTGATGAAAAAAGAACTCGCTACAGTAGCAAAAAAGAGTGATATATTTTATATTTATGCATTGTAATTGTTTTTTTTTATTCTAGCGACTCATTTTTTAATCTAGTCATTCGTTTTTTATTCTAATCGTTCATTTTTGATTATAGTCATTCCTTTTTTATTCTAGTAAATTGTTTTTTATTCTAGTCATATCATAAAAGGTCTTATAAAAAGAGCTATATGGTATAAAAAATCCGATCATGCAACCTTCCCGCGGTGTACATCGAGTAACGCTAATGCCAACGGTTCTATCATTGTTAAATGGTGTTATGCGTTTATAACCTTTCATTGCACTGCTCATAAATATTCTGGATATCCGTGATGAAATGTATTGAAAAAAGCCAAAAATAAACAAGTTTCGTTTGATATAGAGTTATGGGGTTTTCAAGTTTATGGTGTTTCGGGGTTATGGGTTTACGGTATTACAGAGTTATGGAGTTTTGGGGTTATGACCTTTTATTCCACTGTCCAAACGTATTCGGAATTCCAGTGAAAATTTGCAATAGTACAAATTGCCTGGAATGAACTGTTTTTTTTTCGGGGGCAAAGATGTTATGGGGTTACATTATTGTAGAGTTATGGGTTAAAGGTGACATGGGATTATTGTGTTATGGTTTCAACGGGTTAGGGGGTATCATATAAGTGGTTTATAGTTATATAGTTTTAAAAAGCGGTTTTTTTGAGGTTATGGAAAACTCTAGCCCAATAGATTTATTCTTATCTTGAATTCGGATTTAGCGACCCCAAAAACATAGTTAACATGGTCTGGCCTCCAAACCTAAATTTTTTTCTTTTTTATGGTTGTGTTATCATAATTGAAAGCAGCAGAGAGATAGAGAAAATGCAAGGTCAATCATCCAAATCTGATTCAATTTGAAGATTTGGCAGGCATTTGAATTAGTGTAAAAAAAGCTAAAAATTACTGAATTTTAGATTTTGGAACGAGCATAACACAGCTTAAAATTGGTCTAGACCGCTGAAATTTAGGCAACAAGGAGAGGTTCCTCTCCGGGAAACAGATTTGGCTGAAACTGCAGGACATGAATTTTTAATGAAAAAAAAGGAACCCGTGTTTTTTCTTTTCATCGAATAGGCCTCCTAGACAAGGATAATAGACATTTTTTCGAAAATATAGGAAAAAGGAGCCTTTATGAGAACTGGAATATCCAAACAACTAAGACTCTTACAAAAAAATACATGAAAGATGAAATAAAGTGCAAATCAAATTTGATTTAAACTTTTTTGCATCAAAAAAGCTTCAGTGGTTCAAAAGTTACAGGTGATTAGAATATGCTAATGAAATAGCGTAAAAAATTGATGATTTTTGATATGCTTAAAAAATTAACAAATACGTAGTCATTTTCAATAAGGCATAACTTTTGAACCACTAAAGCTTTTTTAATGTAACAGAGCTCAAATTAAAGCATTTCATTTTCAATTTATTTCATTTTTATGTATTTTTTTGTATGAGTCTTAGTTGTTTGGATATTCAAGTTCTTATAAAGCCTCTTTTAAAAATGTCTATATCTTTGTCTAGGGGGCCTATTCGACGAAAAGAAAAAACACGGGTTCATTTTTTTTCATTAAAAAATCATGTTCTGCAGTTTCAGCCAAATCCGTTTCCCGGAGGTGGGGACCTCTCCTTGTAAATTCTTAATTTATATAGTACTTTAATACATCCAAGCAGCAGCGAAATTTGTGATTTACCTGTGCCTAGATTTAAAAAAAAAAGTAGAAGAATGGCTTGTATGTATATCTTCCTATATTATATAGTTATATCGAAAATTTCAGCTGCACACCCCCCCACGCCTTTCCACTGTTTCCTCACAATTTTTCGTAAAGTCCTCCCACAAAATAACGTAAAAATGTTTAAATTTCTACGATATTTTTTAAATATCAATTTGGTCTAAGCACCTCCGTACCTCTCCTCATTCCCCCACGCTCCCCTAGAGCCCCTGCTGGCATCCTCGCATAATACACGGAGAAAAAATCATGTTATCATCCCATTAAATTTAAAGTGATTACTACATGATATTTTTTCACCTCAAGTGAATTCATCGATGGTGCAGCTGACCTAGTAGCACGGGCTTTGAAAGGAAATAGAGGAGAAGAGAGAGAGAGAAACAAAGTAACCAAAGGGCTTAGATTATAAAAATCGACATGACAGGAAAATGAGCTCCCACTCTACCCGCACAGTATGTGTATTCTAACTGACTGCTACTACGAATGTACACGTATATTCTTTACTCTCTATCTCCCTCCCTTTCTCTCGTTGTATATTCCTGTTAGTGTTAGATAGGGTTTTTACCCCAAGGCCCAATAAAATAATCAATCAATCTCTCTCTCTCTCTCTCTCTTTCAAAGCCCGTGCTACTCTGTCGGCCCTACCACCATCAAATTCACTTGAGTTTTACGTGAAAATCCCGTGAGCGTCCAAAGAATAATATCATGGCGCCTATAGCATTTTAAGTTAGAATCGATTGACGTTGAATTAACTTGATCTCATGAAAATCTTACGTGAAAAATCATATTATTTTAACGTGTTAAATTTATCATGGAAAAATAACATGATTTTTTCTCCGTGTACACATATAACAGTTTCCAATTTTCATAAATTATTATTAAATCGTATGTTAATTAATATAGTGTAATATATGTAATAAAAATTAAAATTATATTTCAAATACTGAAATTTTATTATTCCTTATTATTATAAATTTTATAATTCTTCAATATTTATAGTTATTTGATATATATATATATATATATATATATATATATATATATATATATATTAAATAACAAAAAAAGGTGTATAATGTAGCGATACCGCTATCAGCGCGTTAGATTTTTTGAAAAAATTTTTATTGATAACCTGGATAGATAGAGCTTCAATTTTTTTAACTCAAGGTTTAACGAGTCATACTACTTTCAGATTACCATTGGATTTAAATAACATTGAAAAAACATTTTTAAAATTTGATTCAGATAAAAAAAATAAAAGAAACAGATATAATTATATGGGACGAAGCATCAATGATTCCTAAAAAAGCTTTAAAAATCGTAGACAAAACAATAAAAAATGTTTGTCGTAATTATAAAAGTTTTGGTGTAAAAATAATTATTTTAAAGTGTATAATATGACGGCACCGCTATCGACGCGGTAGATTTTTCGAAAAAATTTTTATCGATAGCCTGGACAGGTAGAGCTTCAATTTTATTATCTAAAGGTTTAACGAGTCATACAACTTTCAGATTACCATTGGATTTAAATAATATTGAAAAAAAATTTTTTTTTCGCAGCATCAATGATTCCTAAAAAAGCTTTAAAAATCGTAGACAAAACATTAAAAAATGTTTGTCGTAATTATAAAAGTTTTGGTGGAGAAATAATTATTTTAGGTAGAGATTTTTGACAAATTCTACCAGTATTAAAATATGGAAAAAGAAATACTATTATTGGAGAGACTATAAGGTATTCAAATCTTTGGCCTTTATTTCATATTTTTAAATTAAAAAAAAAACATAAGATCTAATGATCACAATTTTTCTTCATTTTTATTAAATATCGGAGAAGAAAAAGTTGATCCATTTGTTATTCCAAAATAATGGAAAACTAATGACGTTTGTCATAAAGACGAAATTTAAGTATTAAAGATAGATAGATAGATAGATATTTTATTTATTTGTAATAGTTTACAAAAAGTGTGTAACAAAACAAAAATATAATATTTAATACATAATAAGATACAGAAATGAGATAATGTAATTATTGCACTCATGATATCACAATCGATTTCCTAAAACTAATAATACTACAAAAGTAAGTCACTTTTCAGAGTGATATCACAAATCATTACAATAATAAAATACACACACAATCATCAATAAAATAACAATAAACAAATATGTCGAATTAATATCTATCAGTCAAACTAGTAAAAACAAACTAAAAATGAAATATAATAAAATCAAACGAGTCGAATAGTCAAAAATAATAAAAAAAAATGATGCATTCACTCTCAACCATGCGCTCATCATCCATACTATAAATACAAGCACACCTTAAATCTATATACGGGACTACACATGATAATAAATTAACATAAAGGGACTATAAATATAACATAAAGAGAATATCCGTTACTCGAGGTCAAGTAGGTACCCCCTCACTGCCGTCTTGAACCTGCTGATAGATGGAAGATACTTAATTTCAGCAGGTAGGGAATTCCAAAAATGCACACCTTGAACTTGGAAGGAATTTCTTCCAGTCTCAGTGCGCATAAAGGGCACCGAGAGATCCTTGGTCTCTCCCCTAGTAGCCGCCCTAGGTACACATCTAGTGAAGAGACTCACTAGATGCTCCGGAGTATTCATGCGCACGATTTTGTACATAAGCACAGCCAAAAAATACTGTCTCCTCGAATCAGTGCGCAGCCAACCCAACGCGGTTCTATAAGGAGAGACATGATCACCCATTCTCAAACCCATTACATATCTCACACATGAATTTTGTAATCTCTGTATTCGTCTTCTCAACTCCTAAGAAGCATCATGCAGAACTACCGAACAATAGTCAAGATGTGGAAACAGCAGGGTGGTTGCGAGCTGTTTACGCAGAGTCTCCGTGGTGTATCGACGAAAAAACCGCAGGGCATACAAAACTCTATTAAACTTTTTTGTAATCATATCAACGTGCGGTACCCATGAAAGTTTAGGGTCAAGCACAACACCAAGACTCGTCACGGAGTCAGAGAAGGGTATACTGATGCCTCCCTCAAGAT
Source organism: Anastatus disparis (assembly GCA_017163975.1). Taxonomy (NCBI): domain Eukaryota; kingdom Metazoa; phylum Arthropoda; class Insecta; order Hymenoptera; family Eupelmidae; genus Anastatus; species Anastatus disparis. The sequence goes on along the minus strand of JAFFSR010000274.1, from coordinate 6,352,455 downwards.
CAATCGTACGTGACCCATCAGCATAAAAAGAATTTACAAAACGACTATTGCCAAAGACGATTGCCTTGGTTTTATTAGAATTCAAAGTGAGAGAGACACCAGCAGCCCACTCCGACACCGCTTTGGCCGCCCTCTGTAGAGTGAGAATACCTTCTTTCTCATTCTCGCGAGGCACCTGCGTGTAAATTTGCAGGTCGTCTGCATAGAGTAGGTGCCCGACGCAACCAGAGTCAAGAGCGTCACGTACGTCCTTAATGTAAAGACAAAACAACAGAGGCCCCAGTACCGAACCCTGTGGAACTCCAAGGTTGGTTGTCAGCCAACTCGATTCCTCGTTTAAATGCGTGGAAACCATTTGTTTCCTTCCTGAAATATAGGAGTTAATCCACAAGAGAGCAGTCCTGGAAAGCCCCATCGATTTAAGCCTAGTCAGTAACTTGAAGGGAGAGATCGTGTCGAATGCCTTACTGAAGTCAAAAAGTAAAAGTAACGTGACGAGTTTTTTGTCTAGACCCGATCTTATGTCATCAGTTAATTCAAGAATAGCTGTTTGTGTCGAGCTGTGCTTTTTGAAGGCAGTCTGCATTGGGTCAAGTATTTTATTAGCAGTAATGTACTCCTGCAATTGGTCATGGGCGATCTTCTCAAGTACCTTTGAAAGAAAACATAAAATAGCAATAGGCCTGAAGTCTTTAGGCGATTTGGGTGCAGAGCACTTCTTTAATGGCACAATACGTGCCTGTTTCCAAAGGCCAGGGAAAACCCCCCGCGCAAAAGAGGAATTGAACAGAGTCACAAGATGTTCACCAATAAATGGTAATGCTTTAAGTATCACACTTTGCGGAATGCCGTCTTCCCCACGAGCCTGCGATAAGAAGTGAGAAACTGCAAGAATAAAATCGTTAATATTAATTGATTTAAAAGCGAAACCATTTTCGCTGCATTCAGAAAGAAACTTCTTGCGTTCCTCACCATCATCATGTGGCGGACCCGACACCCCAGCAAAGTGCGCATTAAGCCTCGAACAGTCTGTTATGATAATATTCACTTCTTGCACGCTCAATCCGCTCGTCCAACGCCTTACGTAAAATTAAAAATTCTGAAAAATATTTATTGTCGTTTGTCCGTTTTTTATTTTTATAGTTTCGATACTTAATTGGTTCTTGCGCTAAACTGCTAGCATTGTAGGCTATAGAAACTTCGATTAAATTGTGCCGACTATGAAAGTTCGCAAGTACGTTACGTGCGTCTAGTATAGTGTCATTGTCATCTACGAAAATCAGGTGTATTCATGTGCGAGACGATGGAGTTATATGCGTGGCACCGTGCTGGACCATCTGAAGCGAAAGCTCAGCGGACAGTTTACTAAGAAACTTCGCATCACTGCTTTCTCACAGGAGATCGGCATTCAGATCTCCCATTATAATTTTAAATGAAAAATCGGGAGTCAAACTGACTAACGTATCAATTAGATCAGAATCTTTTATAAAGGAAATGACAGGAGGACGGTAAATGACGGAAACCAACACAGATTCAGAGTTGCCTGCTTTAATAGAACAAAAAATATATTCAGGCACTTTAGGCTTACCACTGGCAGTTATAGTTGCGGTATTCGAAAAAGCTAATATCTCACATTTCAAACTATCTTTGACGTAAAGGGCAACCCCTCCTCCATGAAGGTTTCTATCCTGTCTAAAAATTTTATACCCCTTAACCTGAATGACGTCATCCGAGACAGTCGGACCCAGCCAGGTCTCAGCCACTCTAAACAGGTCATAAGAATGGTCGTCACATAGAAGCTCACGCACCTGTCCAATGTGAGCCCTTAAAGAAGTCACATTCAAAAAGCCCGCTCGCAGTGCACCCCTTCTTCCTTTTCGACTCACCGAGGAGATCTGGCTTAGTCATTGGGGAGAGAGTTCATTATTATTTAACTTACTTTTAATAACAGGACATTCATCATTGGGAGCTATCTTAACAACATTGTCAACCTTATTTAAACATCCACTAATCACACAAGATTTGTCAGCAATAAAATTTTTGTCTACAATAACATTATTTGAACTAGTTAAAATTTGATCTATATCATCTTTAGTAGCAAATGTGTATGCTCTCTCCCCTCTCGCCCGTCTTGCCAGAAATCTGCCACTTCTATGCCAAATAAATTTAATACCTTTAACCTTAGCATAATTCTTTAGATCTTTGAAATTTTTATATGTATCTTTTTGAAGGTATTCATTAATAAAAACCTTATAATGGTTTTTTATGACAGACAGACTGGCAAAACGAGAAAGATCAATGTCTGCTGTTGAAAAACTAGTGATTTTTCTTTTTTCATTTAATATTTTTTGAACCAGACTGGCCTCGGAGAGTCTGACTAGCAGTGAGTGAGGACCTCCCGGACCGTCCCTGATCACGCCGCTTCTAGATTCAGACGATGTTAAACACACAACCGACAAAATGTGTGACTGCATTAAGTTCGGAAATATGGTACCAAGGACAGCACAAACATAATCCTCCTGTCGAACATTAGCCGCTAAGCAGTCCAGTCCACTGGAGATCACCAATGAGCCACCCCCGATACCACAATTTTGTGTATTTTGATGATTATCCTTTGTTATTTCTGTGTTGATAATTTGTGTGTTGGCGTCTGCTGTTTCCTTTAAATTCGTGTCAGTGTGTAAGACGTTTTCACGCTCTTCTACACGCTCCTGCACACTGAGATCAGAGACGGAATGGATTATGTAATGGATTAAGATGAAGGAAAGATGGATTATGTAATGGAACACAATTAAAAATAACTAAATTATTTAAATATAATATAGAAGGTAAAATTATTACAGGGGAAATTAAGGAAATAAAGTTTTTATACCAAGAAAAACATTAAATACTAACGAATCATCGACATTACCGTTTATTTGATATGGAAAACAATTTCCTATTGTTTTAGCGTTTGCGATAACTATAAATAAATCTTAACGCAAAAGTTTTGATAAAATGCGTATATATATTAAAAAACCTTTATTTTTTCACGGTTGATTATATTTTGCTCTTTCACGCTGTAAAAATGCAAATAAAATATTTATTTAAAATGAATCAGAAAATAATGATACTATACCTAATATAGTGAGGAAAGAAATATTAGAAAAATAATTTAATTATAATTTAACATGAAATTTTGAAAATTTATCAATATTAAATTTTATATTTCAATATTAATTATTTTCAACAAATTATATGATAAATTAATTTTTATTTTTTACAGGTCACATTTATATTAATTATTTACTAATATTAAAATTGTAAAATATTAAAATTATCATAATATTAATATAAAATTTAATAATATAAATTCAAATATATACATGAATGATATACAAAATAATTAAAAAAATGATGAAATGGAATCCAATTGAAGGCAATCATGTTGAAGTAGATAATGCCACTGATCAACAAATAATGAAGATTTAAATAATCAAATTAAAGACCATTTGAATCATAAAAAAGAATACGAATATTATTTAGAAAGCCCAAATGATAATATTTCAGATGATAGAGAAATTTCTTGATTAAATAATATTATTATCAATTCATACATTGGCGAGAATGACGAAAAACTTGAATACAATAATTGGAATGAAGTACCGGAATATTACAAATTTTACGTTAGTAAAATTATAGAATATAAAATCCGAATACGTAAACCCATAGCAGAATATTATATTAATCAAAATCATCAAATTTATTCTGGATATTTATTAAGATTAGTTAATATTATTAAGAAAATATAAAAGATTAAAAAATTATAAAAGTGAGTATTGTAAAAACTAAGTCTAATATTTCACAATAATTTTGTTTTATATACAAATTATAATAATTTTTAATAATTTAGAATAATGTAATGATTTAATGATCTTGTAAATATTAATAATAATTACGTCACTTATTTTTGAATATTAAAGTAAAAAGATTTCTAAAGTTTAGTAAAAAATTTTTTATTTATCTTACAAAATGTAAAAATAAGTCAAAAAGATATCAAAAAGGAATCATACCAAAATAATCCTATAAATCTTAAGACATAAATAAACATCATGATATATCAAATATAATATTAACAAAATTTTTATCGTAAAGTAATTATTTAAAAATTTTTTTATGATTTTAAATTTATTATAACTTTGATCATTAATATTATTTAATTGATAATAAGTTATTTTTTCATTTATATTTTGTAAAATATCAATATGTTTATTCATATACAATACATAAAATGAATTATATTATAAATATATAACATAATGTCATATAATCTATAAAAGAAAGTGGTTTTTAGGGCTCTTGGCGAGGATTTCCACTAATCCAAAAATCTAACGCCCCGAAACGGTACCTCCATATTTTATATAGTTAAAATGCATTAGTTGAATTAAAAATTATATTTAAAAATTGAGTAAATTTATAAAATTAAATTGAATACATAAATGCAATTTATCATAATATTAATTACAGCTTAAAATGTAAGGTGGTGTGGAAAGTCGTTACTCAAGTCTATATGTCATGTCTTTTGTATGGATAAACAATTAAATGTAAAATTACATTTAAGAAAAAAAAATTAAGTATAAGATGTTAGAAATATATATCATATCAGCAATGTATAACATATATGTGTAAAAAATATTCATAAAATAATAATTTAAAAATTAGAAAAAGAAATAAATAATTTCTTTTTGTTTTATATCGAAAAACATATTGTTTAAAATAATATAATGTGACCTATGATTAGTAAGATATATGTGAAATATGATGACAGGGGGTTGGCGAGCAGCGCAAGCGCGGGGGTACCCCCCTAGTATATATGTACATATACAGGGTGGCCCATTTTAAAGAAACCACCAAGATATTTTCGACAGTTGGCGTTGTATAAAAAAATGGATCAGAACGAAAGTTATTCCGGACAATGGGAGCTATCTTTCTATGAAATCAGTTTTGACCTTGAGATTTATTTTCAAGGTCATTTAAAGGTCAAAGTGATTTTTTGAATTGGAACCCCCATTTTTAATCCCGGATTCGGAAAGAGCAAGAAATTCTACGTTCAGATAAGGTATTATGTGTGGGGTGCGGTTGACCCCTCCAAGGTCATGTAGGGTCAAATTTATTATTTTCTTCATTTATACACACGAATGATCGAGCAAGGGTGAGGTTAATAATAATAATAATAACCCAATAACCCAAATAACCAAAACCCAATAACCAAAATAAATAAAAAAGGTCCATGGTTTTTTTCAAAACACCTAATTTTTTTATTTTGGATCCGGAAAGAAAGTTCAACAAAATTGTCTTGAGTTGTAGGTAATAGTAGGGGTCAAACAACAGTAAAATTGAGTTTGAACTCCATTTTGATTTTCAAAGCCAAATTTATGTATTCGAAGCCTTCATGAGAAGAATTATTTTCCATCTTGTGGGAAAACAAATTATTTTTATTCTTTTTTCTGGTGTGATTCCGGACAAGTCTACAAAGTTTCATCTAAATTGTTAAATAACACTTTTTTAGTATTATTTATGACAGAGGCGACTCGTGAACAGCCCTTCTCAGGATAGTTCACGTGGAAATTTCTTAGTGTCTAGCGACTCAAAAGGACCAAATATTCCGGATTATTCGAGAAACGAAATTGTTGACATTCTGTTGTCTCTCGGGGCATGTCAAGGCCGATATCGTGCTGCGGCAAGGTATTGCCGCCAAAATTACCGAGGGAGGCTTCACTACCCGGACCATGTGAGAATCCAAATCATTGAGCGAAGAGAGAGACGCCGACCACGAATACGCAGAAATCGTCGTCGCATTATGATACAGAACAACGATGATCCACGAATTCTCGTCGTTTTGGCAATGGTTGATTTGGATCATCATATCTCTTTGCGTGACATTGAGAGACGTACTGGAATCCCAAGATCATCGGTAATGGGCAACTCAATCGCCATAATAGTCATTATTGGTCCACCCAGAACCCTTATTGGGTACGTCATGTTGATAATCAGCATAGATGGAGCCTCGTAGTTTGGTGCGGTATAATAAATGGTTATCTTATAGGACCTTATTTTTTCGATGGGAATGTCAACGGTGCAGCATATCTTGATTTCCTGCAGAATGACTTACCAGAATTATTGGAAGATGTAGACTTGGAAACAAGACGTCGATTATGGCTACAACATGATGGTGCACCGTGTCATCGCTCACTAATGGTTCGTCACTTCTTGAACCAACGATACCGAAGACAATGGATATGCATCGTTAGTAACATTACTGAGTGGTGTCTAAGATCACCAGATTTGACAAGTCCAGATTTCTTTTTATGGGGCTACTTGAAAAATTTTGTTAATGCACAGCAACCAACAACACGGCAAGATATGATGCGACGCATCACACAAGCTTGTAGACTTATTCCGCGTCACGTTTTGTTGTCCACAGTTGAAAACTTTGAACGTAGAATTCAACATTGCATAGATTTAAACGGGGCTATTTCTGAACATCTTATGAGATAAATGTTTGCATTCTCACCTTGTCTTTATTGGCTGGGTAATCAATACCTTGCCTTCATTGGCTGGGTAGCCATCGTCTTGCCTTGATCGGCTGGGTGTTCCCACCTTGCCTTAATTGGCTGGGTAATCAATACTTTGCCTCCCTTTCTGCCTAGATTGGTTGGATTGATTCACGTACCTAATTGTGGTATGAACACACATAATGAGCAAATGTTCAGATAAATAAACTTTTATTTATTTGGGTTATTGGGTTTTGATTATTTGGGTTATCATGTTATTGGGGTTTTGGGTTATTGTTATTATTATTAACCTCAGCCTTGCCCGATCATTCGTGTGCATAGATGAAGGAAATAATAAATTTGACCCCTACATGACCTTGGAGGGATCAACTGCACTCCACACATAATACCTTATCTGAACGTAGAATTTCTTGCTCTTTCCGAACCCGGGATTAAAATGGGGGTTCCAATTCAAAAAATCACTTTGACCTTCAAATAACCTTGAAAATAAATCTTAAAGTCAAAACTGATTTCATAGAAAGAAAACCCCCCATTGGCCCGAATAACTTTCGTCTAAACAATTTTTTTTATACAATGCCAACTGTCGAAAATATCTTGGTGGTTTCTTTAAAATGGGATACCCTGTATGTATATATATATATATATACACTAGGGGGGGTACCCCCCTGCTCGTTCCACTCGCCAACCCCCATTATAGTTATCATATCAATATAAAATGTAACATTTATGCATTGTTTTATATAAAAAATTTTTTATTATAATATATTTTTATATTATACATCGACGCCCCGTACGAAGAAAAGCACCGTTCAGAAATTCAAATGCAAATTAACATTGGGATTTCTGAACGGTGCTTTTCTTCGTACGGGGCGTCAACATAATATTATATAATTGTACATTTTTCATTAAATTTTTATTATTAACATAGAAACATGAAAAAAAATACATAATATTAATTATTTATGTAAAATATCTGGAAAAAATTATTAATAAATTTTAATCATTATTCATAACATATAGATTAAGCTGGGTTTTACACCACCTTACATTTTAAATCTTTTAGATTTTTATCATTGTGAATTGAATTAAAATTTTTTTAATATGAAATAAATATATATATATATATATATATATATAGAATGGATTTATAAATATTTCCACTTCTTCTTAATTTATATTATTATTATTATTAATTTTCAATATATAATAAATATTAATGAAAAAGAAAATTTCTAATGAAATATTTTTAAATCATGAATTTTTTAGTAAAATTTTTCAATAGTATTATTTGATATATTTAAATATATACTTAAGATTTTGAAGATTTAGAGGATTATTTTGTTATAATTCCTGTTTGATATCTTTTTTCTTAATCTTACATTTTATAAATATATCAAAATTTTTCGATTATTAATTATTAATAGTTTTATATAATGTTTAATATTTTATGTAAATATTACATTAAATATTAAAAAAAATAATTTTTTATTATTTTATTATATTAATTCAACATAATGTTTGATATATCTAAATGTATATTTAAGATATTTAAGATTTAAAGGATTATTTTGTTATAATTCCTGTTTGATATCTTTTTACTTGATTTCACATTTCAGAAATATATCAAAATTTTTTTCATAAAATATAATTTTAATAAAATATTTAACATTTCATAAAAATATTAAATTCATAATTTAAATAATTAATAAATTTAAAAAAATATATTATTATTTTTTTTTTTTAAATGTGTGCAATGTTTAATAAATATCTTGAATATGTTTCGTAATTTTGATTTAGATAAAATTCATTTATTGATTCATGTAATGTTATTTTATATTCTATAATTTTATTAGTGTAATATTTATAATATTCTGGTACTTGTTTCCAATTATGAAATTCTACTTTTTCATTATCTTCACCAATATATAAATCTATTATATTATTTAAAACAGATATTTTAGTATTATGTGAACTATTATTATCAGCAAGATTTTCTAAGTAATATTCATACTTTTCCTCATAATTTAAATAATCTTCGATGTTATTATTCAAACTATCCATCATTTCTTGATCATTTACATTATCAATTATAACATATCTACCTTCAATCGCATTCCAAATAAAAGGCAAAGAAGACGATTCATTTGTACTTAAAGTTATTTTTGGTATAAAAACTTCATTTCCTTTATTTTCTCCTGTAATAATCTCAGCTTCAATATTAAATTTAAATAATTTAGTTATTTTTAATCTAGTTCCATTACATAATCCATCAGTTTTACTAAGATTTCTTATTAACATTATAATTGCGTTAATCTTTAATTTAATTTCGTGAGGAGGTAATCCTTCTCTAATATTATTTAACATTTCGATAGGATAATTTAAATGAATATTTTCATCAGTTGGATCAACGCCCTTATAAGTTGCATGATCTATACTGTAATAAGTTATCATTTCACCATCAATTAATTTTAATATTTTATTATTTAAAATGTTTACATCTTCATTATGTGAAGTTAAAATAACATTTTTAGAAAAATTGTAATTGTTGTTTATATCTTTATAAATTGTATCACATATATTATTAGTTTTATATTCTTCGGGTATAATGAAAGTATTAATTTTTCCTTCTCCTATATTTAATAAAAAAGATGAAAATTTTTTATCATTACATCTTATATTAGTTTTTAAATTAAAAATTCTAAATAATTGCCAAAGATGTGAATATTTTATAGTGTCTTTTATAATTGTATCTTTAAATCCATTTTTTACTATAGGTAAAATTTGTTTAAAGTCACCACCTAAAATTATTAATACATACATTATTATAATATGGGGGGGCAATGGAGGGATCGTGGGGGTGCCGTGGGTGTTCCGTGGGGGTGTCATGGAGGGGTGTGGAGGGTACTTAGAATAAAAGCAACAATAAAAAATATCGTAATTTTTAAAGCAATTTTACGTTATTTTGTGGAGGGGCTATAGAGGGGAGTGGGGGGTGTGAAGGGGTGTGGGGGGTCCAAGGGTTAATTTCTAATATAACTATATAATATAGGTAGATATATAGTAATACTATTAATATTTATATAAATACATTTCAATAATAATTATAAACCACAAGTTAGTACGTAAAAGATTTTTCTTTTTTACGCTTACTTGTACGGCATCGCACTTTTCATCACTTTAATAATTACTGACTGCAAGATATTATAATAGGTATTAGCCCCAAGGAAATCGCGTTTTAAACCTTTCCTTTTTCTCTTTTGCTTTATATATTATAAATATAATACGATAGCCAACTGACCCAACTATTATAAAATCTCACCAGCCGAGTTATGTCATGCAAAATTTAAGTGGAAAAAGCCGTAAGTACTATTGCCGTACAGCAAGACATAATCAAAGAATTACAACAATTAGTTTTTACTTTACAAGAAGATCAAAACCAGTTAATAGGTAACGTAAAGGACTCATATGTGTGGACATTCAAAAGAGCAGGCCAACTAGTAACCATAATCATTACGATCAAAGGCGCCATAATCGAAATCGCTCGTACGTTCGGTCTTTCGAAAATAGAATAATTTATCTTGGTTTTGAATTAATCAATGAGCAGGACCCGTAATAAATGGAAAAGAAAGCAACAACGGTTTGAAGACGCCTTGAAGCGAAAATTAGACATGGACGGAATCATCGCCACAAAACGAATAGAATTCTTCAAAAACGTACTAAGATTTGCGCAGACGATAGTACGCCCTACAAATAATAAAACAGAAATGAAAACTACAAGACCAGTAAGAAAACAAAATACCAATAGACAGTATTATTCTAAGCCTAAAGTTTCCGCCAGCCTTTAAACTCTCCGACGTATTAATTTGCACAGAAAACTGCAAATACTGCTACTTTGGCAAGACTCCTGACAGACCACTTGCTCGTTCATAAATGGTAAACAAAGACCCAGCTGTGGCCGCGGAAATCGCCAACCTAACACACCATCAGTATATCACTGATGTGTTGCTTAAAACTATGGGTGAATGCATGGCAGTACAACAAGCACTGTTGCACATTCCCCTATATGATGCACAACAAGAGGCAAAAATATGCTACTTGATAATAAAGGTATTATTATCATTATGCTACTTAATAATAAGTAATAAACGGTCTTAATATATACCCGCAAGAAATCCACAATGCCTTCTTCAAGGGTGTCATTGGAAGACTGCATGACGTTGCCAAGGATGCAGTCAGCCAACAACATATTGACTCACAAGGAGAGTGTCAGGGTATCGGGACTCAGATTTGGCTCGAACTGCTAGTACAGCTTACTAATATCTAAAATAGATCATCCGTAGAGCCACAGAATCTAACGATGCCCTAATCTCACACAATTGAATTTATTTTTGAAACTTCAGATTCGATGAAAGTCATAAAAATGAAAAAACCAATTTTATGCATGATTTTATTTACATTGAATGATCTGTAATAAAAAAAATATAAATTTAAATAAGTAAAATAAATTCTAATATATAAAAAGTGAAGACAATTTGTTTATAATTCTACTATATGTTTAACTATTATTTTATTTTGATAAACAATTTTAAAAATAAAACAAATATCTTACCCGTCACAGTTGCATTACTATTCTTCTATAGATAATATATTTGATTATTCTTAAGCCAAATAAATATGGAATAATCCTGGAAATAAAATTATATTTAAACAAACACAAAGAATTAATTCTTTTATTTTAAGTAAAAAGAACTTTAACTAATGAAATACTCATCTGATTTATTGATGTTCATTGTATTCGTTATATACTTTTTCTTTTATGTAGAATCTATTGTGCAAATAATTAATAAATATTGTTTTTTTCTAAATAACTTTAAATAATTTTTTAAATATCTTACTATAATATAAAAATTATTGAATATGATCACTGCACACTCTGTACAATGTCAACAACAAGTGCAGACAATTTTTTTTTAATTCGAAAAGGTCAAGTTGGAGATTTCTACCTCTCTGCCATCTAGTGATGAAAATTTAATTTTTTTACGAATTTTTGATTATTTAAAAAAATTATAATTGTTTAAAAAAAGAACAATGTTGAATAACTACTTGTAGTGAAACGTTGGCATTTTTCAATTAATCAGTTTTTTAAAATAATATTATTAGTTATTAGGATATTTCAATTTAGGGGCGAGGTTGTTAATAGTTTTAACTACGTAGACACAGCAAAGAGTCACACACAATTGTATTTAAAGTATTTATTGTTTTAACAATACACTCCCTTTACAAAGCACACTCGTACAAAACACCAAGAATACAGATCTACGCTAATAAAGTCTGGAGGCTCTACGATGTGTCGCTCAACAAGGACTGACAGACCGACCGACGCATATACAGAGAGAGAGAAGCTAAGAGGGCGCTTCTGCCCACGGCAGCCTTCACAAAAACCCAAACGTAAAATATGCGCACACTCTTGACACTCCCTCCCGCATATTTAAAGAAAATTAAAAGAAAACCTCTGACCGACCATCACTCCCAATCACTTCTTCAAAATTTTTACTTCCTGTAACAGAGAAACAGTTTATAGATTATATAAAAACATTTTATATATTTAAGATTAATTTCATCAATTTAGCGTGCAACTCGAACGATAAGGGCTTAGTCAATACATCCGCTGTTTGCTCTTTCGAAGCTAACCAATTTACTTTAACCAGATCTCTCGTGACACATTCTCGAATGTAATGCTCCTTGATCTCAGTCATATGTCTCAATTTTCCTCCTCCTCCAGTTTTAACACTTGCTTCCGCAGCTCGATTATCACACCATAAAGCCATGGGTGTGAACTCGTTCTTGAGAAATCTTTTTAATGAGTTATATAAAGAAATGAGCTCCTGACAGCAGTCGCTCATGGCTACGTATTCAGCCTGACAAGTTGATAGAGCAACATACTGCTGTTTCTTCGTTCTCCAAGCTACAGTGTCTCCATACAGCTTTATGACGTACCCACTCATTATCAGAGATCCTTTACAGTCTCCAAAACTCGCATCTGAAAAACCTTGTAGAGAGTCACCTTTACCAAAGTAATTTAAGCCTATATCTTTAGTGCCTTTCAGATATCTAAATACTCGTTCTAACATTTTCCATTCCTTTTCAGATGGGTTGATTTGATGTCGACTGAGAACATTCACTGCGTAAGCAATGTCCGGTCTACAAGTGTTAGCCAAGTAGAGCAAGGTACCTACAGCTTCTCGATAAGGTCGATTTGAACTATTTTCTGTGTTTATAATTGTGTTCAAATCCTCGTTTTCTTCGTGATCTTTTCTATCTCTGTTGGCCACTTGATTTGTGACCATAGGTGTCCTTTGAGGATGTTCCTTATCGAATCCAAACTTAATTAGCATCTTGTCAATGTATTTCTCTTGTTTGATACTCAGATTCTTCTCTTCTCGATTTCTGTGTATCTCAAGTCCTAGAAATACTTTAGGTTCTCCGATGACCGTCATTTCAAACTCCTTCATTAAATTTCGCTTTATCTCGTTCAATTTTCCTTTGTCGTTACTGACCAGCATCACATCGCCTACATAAAGCACAAGAATCAAAAGTCTGTTATTTTCGCACCAAGTAAATAAACATGGCTCATCGTCATAGACTTTTAAATTAAGTTTGAGAGCGGTTGCACGAAATCTTTCGTTCCAGCACTTGGGACTGACTTTCAGTCCGTATAAAGCTTTTTCAAGTTTACACACTTTGTCTCGTCTCGTTTCTGCTGTGCAGTTTACTCCATCAGGAATCTCCATGTAAACTTCATTATTGAGAATGCCATTCAAGAACGCTGTTTTAACATCCATTTGACAGATGTCCATATCAAATCGATTTGCGATGGCTAGCACAGATCTAATTAAGGGCAGACGTGAAACTGGTGCGTAAGTTTCCATCTGGGTCCTCCTTTTTCCTCAGAACCCATCTAGAATCAATGATGTTGGGTTTCTTTCCATTTCTCGTCTCTGGTCTATCAACTGTTCTCCAACGTTGTTTTTATGAATGGAATTTAATTCGTCCTCGATAGCCTCCTTCCATCGTTGTTTATCAGTTGATGACATGGCTTCCTGATACGTGGCAGGGTCTCCATTTAGTTTAGCAATCAAAGCTGTAGTAGTTTCTTCAGTTAAAATTTCTTCATTAGTGATATTTTCCTTCACTTTCCTTGGACGACCTCTTCCTCTTTTAGGCACTCCCTCCGTTCTCGTTGTCTGATTCTCCTTTTCATTCTCGAATTCAGTAAACCATGTATCACGATTTACCTCGCTGTCCAGTGTCTCCCAGTTATTTAGTTCTCTACGTTTATACTTATCAGCAAAGACTAGCTTCTCGTTGAACCTGACGTCTCGACTCTCGTAGAACTTTCCTTCTTCAGGTTTGAACAAAACGTAGCCTGTTTCCTTGTATCCAACCAAGACAGTTCTACTTCCAATACCTCGAAATTTAGGACCAGTTTTCCTTTGCACCTTCATGTAAGCTAGGCAGCCAAACCGTTTCAGTTGAGTGATGTCTATCTTGTGATAAGGAGCAAATTTCTCTAACGGTGACATCATATCATTAGAAGCATGTGGCAATCTGTTATATGCGAACACAGCAGATCCCAGAGCCACATCCCACATGTTTTCTGGTATTTTAAAATTATAATCCTTGATATATTTATAAGTTCTCTGTAACTCCTTAAATCATTTAAGAAAAATGTCTTATCCATATCAAATCATCGTTCTTCTGTTAAGAGAAGTTATCTCGATATTCTCTGCAGACATGATTTCAAAATCTATCCTTTTAATTTCTATTGCCTCCTTTATAACACTTATTATTTTCACTATAGTGTCATTGAAATTTGAGTATAACTTAGCGCTTACGCATCTATACTCATTTCTTACAATTTTTATTATTTTCACTCATTTCTTCTTTATCTCTTGTAATTAAGTATGTTGGAGTTTGTTAAGATTGTATACTCATTATCAATCTTTTCTCCGAACGCAAATTCTATTAATCCATAGAGTTTTATATTTGTACTCCAGTAATAAACATTTTATTTGACACATGACCACGTACATATCAATTGTCTCGTTATTTAAATATATACACAAGTACTGGTCCGTAAACTTTGACTTATGTAATAAATTATCTGTAGAGCATCTGCATAAAGGTATTATCTGATAAGATAAATTTTATATTGGTCAGCAGTGTCTAAACTCGTATTTACTCCCTCCGATCCTAAGTTCACGATGTTGTTTTGTTAACAAACTTAATCTCGTGAATGTTCTCGTTAGAAATTTAAAATTAATTACAAACTCGTTAATTAATATCTCACATCAGAGTCAGCGAGAATTTTGACTTAATTTAAAACAGTCATTGATTATTTTCACGTTGTTTTAAATCGATTTTAATTTCAAGATCTTAAACTCATTTTTTTTTTCTTTTTGATTTTAAGTTTTCATCGTTTCCATTGTAAGTCTTTTCTCTTACTCTTGGCTCCCAATTTTAAATCGTTAATATTTTTCTTAGTATTTCTCGTTTTGCTAAATCTCGTGATGTTTCTACTTTTGTTATTAAATTTAACTCGTTTCATTGAAATTTCGTTACTCGTTTTACTTATCCTCCCTTAAATAATTTTCAAGAATTAATTAACAATGTTGCGTTAACAATTTCATTTAAATTTATTTTTATATTTCCTTTATTTTTCTCGTCTTTTACGTTTTGAATAATCCTTTTCTGTATAATTGGTCATCCAGTTACTCTTGTAACACAATGAAAATTGTTAACTAATTACTGTATACATATAAGTATCAACTATGAAAATCGATAGAATCTAAGTCCTTTAATCTGTAGTCTTAGCTGCTGTTACGTTGCTCGTCATGCATTCCAATCAGTTTTTGGTATTTCCGATATATTTATCAACTAGCCATTTTACCTTTGATACTTATTTTAATTCCTTTTTGACTTGTAAAATTAATCCAAAATATACTCGTTAATTTCTTTCTCAGATTATATAGTGAACTATAAAATTATTTCTTTATAATCGCTGAAAAAGCATTTCTTTTTCATAATCCTATTTCTTCATTTATTTTAAAAACTCCTTATTGTAATCAGTGTCTATGTAGTTAATAATAATATCTCATGTTCGAACTGTATGACTTTCTACGACACTCTCCTTTAAATTATTTTTGAGCCGATGAGCCCATGTATCGATATAAGACGATACATGAAATAATGTATTTCCATTAATTTGATCAATTGAAAATTAATTCTTATTGATCTCATCGATCTTATTGATCAATTCACGAGAAACAGATCTATTGATCAATTTTTGTTTTAAAAAGACTCCTTTAATTGTACTATGACGTTACAATAATCGTACGTTAAGTTACTCTCGTTAAAGACTTTTATTCTGCTAGCACAAGCAGAGTTGTTTTCGATTTTTCAACTCGTTTAGTATCGATCTCCATAGAATTACAATAAATCGTACTAAATCAAACTCGGTTATCTCGTTATCAGATTTTTAATACTATTCTTATTTATGAAAGTATTTCATAAGAATTTATTATCAAATACGTCAATCTGAATTTTCAAGTTTTTGGACTCGTTATACATAGTTGCCTTTGTTTTCTCCGCCTCCTTGCGACCAGCCTCAATTTAGTTCAATTTTAGATTACGACTTCTTTGCGGATGCCTCCTTTTCGAATACATAAACTTGAACCATGAAGGTGGCCATTTGATCCTTGATTTCTACAAAAGAGTCGAAAATAAGACAGTTTTCATCGTTAATATTAACTTCGTTATGCACTCGTTTAGACAATGTTTCATTTTCATTTAAGAGAACTTCGAATTTGATAATGACAATTTTCTATATATATTAAATTTCAATTTCTGTGGATCCTTTTAACATAGAAATAGTTGCCTGATTTATATCTTAGTTTACAATTAAAAACTGGTTATATACATCGTTTACCTTTTGGTCTTCGTTTCTCTTTGCGTCGTTGTTTGGTCTCGTTTTACTCCTTTATTCTCTCGTTCCGTTCTTCGTTCTATTCTTCATTTTCTCGTATCATTCCTCGTTCAATTCCTCATTTTCTCGTATCGCAGCTGCGTCTCGTTTTGAATAGGTCACGGCAGTAAGATACATAGAATGACAGACCCTTTTCTCGTTCCTAGGTAATTTCTCTCGTAAGTGCTGCCATCTACTCGTTAGGTATGAACTCCTTTCCTGTCAATCAGTTATACAGTTAGAAATTCAGATATCACTGAACACAAGTATTATCTAAATTTAAACTGAAACTAAAATTTATTTAACTATGTATTCGTTATTCATCGTATTTAGCATAACTCTATTTAATAAATTTCACTGTCAAGACTCTGACATGCTGAACGCAAGCTTGTCAAACTCAGAACAGTTGAGATTTTTATTTGCATTATAAAGATTCTGATACGTTGGACACAAACATTATCAGTCTTTAAATGGTTGTAATTTTTAATTTCGTTGTTAAGATTCTAATATACGGAACACTAGTATGATCAGTATCAAAACAACTGCAATTAAGTTAATTGTTAAGATTCTGGCATACTGAACACAAGTATGCAGTTTCAAAACGATCAAGATGATTGCTAATTTTTAATTTTAATATAACAAACTCGAACTCGGTTACATTTCGTTTTAAAGTGGGCGCTGTTATATATTTTAATGATTTAAGCATAATTGCTTAAATGTGTAAATTAAAATTATTTACAGCGCCACTGCCGACCTTTATGTTAACATTTCTATTTTTAAAAATCACGTGAAAATATTATTTTAATTTTTATTTAATTTAGTTATATGTATATGAAATACATATTATGAAATAAAGAGTACTTGTATATAATGTATTTACAAATATCTACACATGTACTTAAGGTTTAGACTTGGCCAGAGTCCATCGTAAATATTGCTTTTTCGTTCTCGTCTGAGCAACGATTTTCTCGTTACTGCCATACTACTCCTTAGATTAAACAAAACTTCTAATAAAAGATTTTTATGTCTCGTTCTCGTTCTGTATATGAATTTAATAATTATTCATTTACATTTATGTGTATACATATACACGCATATATACGTATACATATGTACACTCGTACGTAAGTTCATATCTCGTATTCATTTACTGCTTAAATTCGTGTCTGTACACATATAAGTTACAAACTCCTCGTATATACGTATATACTCGTCGCTCTCATATAAGTGATATAGTTATAGATTTATTTTGCACTGGTTTATTTTAATTTAATTTATTTCACCACTCTATTTGTAATTTAATTTATTTTATATTAAATTTGGCATGCATTATTATTTAGACCTCGTTTGATTATATGTTTGCGCGTTTTTATATGCTATGGCGTCCCATAGCTTTCATATAGCACATATATACACATATCGTACTCGTATGGCCATATCATGTATCGCCATCTTTTATTCACGTTCGCGTTCCTCGTTCCTCGTTTGTCGTACAAGCGCGACATCGTTCTCGCGCGTGCTTGACGCCTCGCGCCATCTTTACACTGTTCTTCTTTATCTATCTCTTTCTGTCTCTTTCCTTGATCGACGCAAATCCGCCATATTGATTTGCCTCGAAACAAAGAATCTAGACAGAATGTCAACTTCGAGGAAAACCCAATTTACATCCCAGCTCCAATCCCAATGCGAACCTCGTTTTGCCAACAATCATTTTCGATTTACGTATGTATACACACAGACATGTGCATGCACATCCATACATATACCAATGCACATGTGTGCCACGCTCATGGCCTTCTCCATTTCACGACACCGAGAAACCGCGCACTAATTGTTTTACGCTTTCTCTTAGCAAAACAAAACTCCTCCTCGCTCTCCTCTCTCGTATATAATGCATTTTTTCTTTTAATTTCTTACCTCGCTCCATCTCCCCTGTTGCCGGGCTTTGCGCAGTTGAGGCTTGCTGGGCTTCCATAACCTATTAGGATATTTCAATTTAGGGGCGAGGTTGTTAATAGTTTTAACTACGTAGACACAGCAAAGAGTCACACACAATTGTATTTAAAGTATTTATTGTTTTAACAATACACTCCCTTTACAAAGCACACTCGTACAAAACACCAAGAATACAGATCTACGCTAATAAAGTCTGGAGGCTCTACGATGTGTCGCTCAACAAGGACTGACAGATCGACCGACGCATATACAGAGAGAGAGAAGCTAAGAGGGCGCTTCTGCCCACGGCAGCCTTCACAAAAACCCAAACGTAAAATATGCGCACACTCTTGACATTAGTATTAATATTGTTGATTTTTAAATAATTTTAATTGTTTTATTCTAATTATTTGATTCTTTTATTATTAAAATCAATTTAATAATATAAAAATTCTGAAAGATTTTTTTAAATAATCAAATTAGGTTATTTGTAATTTAATTTTGTGTATGAATGTATAAAAATTATGGAAAGAAGAGGCATTATTAAAAAAAGTTCATCCGAATGTTCTTCGCAATCTGTATCAATTTTGGAAAATCAGATGGCAGATATTTTAGCAGATTTCATCAATGATATAATGCCTGTTGAAAGTGAGGTATTATTTTTGTCAAATGCAGTTCTAGAAGATGATGCAGTAGCAAAAATTATGCAAGAAACTGAAAACACTGATTTAGAGCCTCTTACGTCTTCAGGTAATAATTTTATTAAAAAATAATCTTATTTTATACATTAACAAGTATATTATATTAAAAAGAATCACTTTCACGGAATCAATCATCAGAGGATTATGAAACTAAAAATAAAAGACCCAGAAAATATGTACCTATAGATAAAAAAATTAATGTTGTTCACTTGTATCGAGAACACCCTACTTGGAAAGATAAGACTCTGAGAACTTTTATTGGCAAAGATTTATCTAGGAAAGATGATTTGATTCGTTAGAAGCAAGATATCATCATAGGTGGCACGCAGTATGATGAAAGTAAAGCTATTAAGAAATGGACATTTAAAAGATTTGAAGAAGCTAGATCAAACAATCAACCTGTCACTACAAGAGATTTACAAGAGTGGGCATTGCAAGGTTTAATGCAATATACTTCAAATGATTTTTCTTTTGTTGCTTCACTGTCTTGTGTCAGTCATTGTAGAAAAAGAATATGCAATCCGGCAAAGAAAAATCGCTAGATATGTGAAACCAACAGAACAACATTCATTAGAAGAGATTCAGAGAATGGCTGCTGAATTCCAGAATGAATGTCTTTCATTCATTCTAAATTTTAATCCTGATTTCGTTATAAACACTGACCAAATGAGATGTGAATATCGAGCTCCTGTCTAAAGAACCTTGGAATATGTGGGTCAGAAAAATGTTAATGTACACCTTGGTGATATAAATAAAATGACACACTCATACACAGCACAATATTCAATCACAGCTTCAGGAAATTTGCTACCTAAAGTATTTCTTTGCTTACAAGAAATATCAGGCAAGTTTGGTGTAAGAATCCAGGCTCACATTGAAGCACTTCAAGATGAATTAAAAAATATTCACATATCTTGTTTAAAGTCAGAAAAGTTATCAAATGCCTTGTTTGATAATTATACCGCCAACGTACTTCATCCTTATGTACAGAAAAATAAGTTTTTATTAATTCTTGATTCTTGGGGTAGTCAATCACAAGCAACTTTGTTTGAAAAGTTTGAAGATGACACAGAGAATCCTACATGTACATTGCGTTACATTCAACCAGCATGTACTCCTTACTTCCAACCCCTTGACACATACCTGCATAGACAAATTAAACTTTTTATAAAAAAAATTACAAAATAGCACTTATTTAATACAAAATAATAGGCAAATAAATAGTAGGGATGATGCGATAAAAATTCATTCAATTATTCACAAATACTTAAAAGCTCCTGAGTTTAGAAACATGATTCAATAAGCATGGTATTCATCCAAATTAATATCTGACAGGGATATTTTCCTGAATGTAAATGAAGTATGTTTTACATTTAATCATAAAACCAAGTGTGATTGCAACTCAATTTCATTCATTAGATGTACTTACAAAAAAATAATAACAGGACATCATCATCTTCAATCCAAGAAGCTGAGGATAATTATGATGATATAACTATTTTATGTTGTTCTAGTTGCTTGGACATCATCGTTGATCGTAGTTAAATCCTTGCCTGTGATAAATTGGAGTTTTTCGCTGTAGCAATAAATACATATAAATTAGAAATTTAATATTATAGATAGAGTGGGTGATATAATGCATTATGCATTATTAAAGGATACAGGAAAGGCTATAAGAGGTTGGGAAAATCTTAATTTAAAAGTTCACATTTTCTGTGCAACTTAAAACTAACCTGAGGCTCAAAAGGAAATTCCATTATTCTGTAATTATCCTCCTCCATTTCTTCTACTTGTCTTCTATACCTATAATAGTAATACATAGGCCCAATCAGTTTGATATTTACTTATTAAGGAGCAAGTTGTATCTTATCTGTAGCAATAATCAATCGATGTAAACACTGTCATGGACATGTCTACCTCAATCATCTCTTACAACTGGATTTTATAACTTTATCTTATTCAAAGTCACAAAACTAGCTTGTTATGAGTTTAGGTTATACTGATCCACGTCCATGAGCCTTAAACTTTTCTGCTCTGCATTGTAAATTAGTTGCGCGCGCATCCGCCATCATTAGTGTATCTAGACAACTCTACACTACGTAACTGCGTGTATTGTATACTGTAGCATTTATGAATATTAAAAACGTGTTACAAAAAGGTTATAAAATTCAGTGGCATAGGATTTTATAATAGTGATTCCTTTTAATTAGATAAATATTTTATTTCTTCCCTAATTCTTTTTTTAAATAAAAACAAATTCTTTGTGATTTTTTAAAATATATTTTTTAGCTTCATCAAACTGCTTAGCTTATCAAACATTTAGCTTCAAAGTCACTTTCAAGAGTTCATAAATTTGCAAAGAATTTATTAATATTAGCTGAAAAACCTGCTGATAAAATAAGGCAAAAATTAAACTATTAATATAATTATTACTTCATACAGCTACATTTCAAGATACAGAAAGAAACGAAAATATTAAAGTTGGACACGGGACACAAATAAATAATTTTTCAGTATATTCCAAATATATAAATTCTATTTTCATATTTATTTGGCTAAAAGAATAATCAAATATATTATCCAAAGGAGAATAGAAATGCAACTGTGATGGGTAAGATACTTGTTTTATTTTTGAAATTGTGTATTAAAATGAAGTAATAGTTAAACATAAAGTAAAATTATAAACAAATTGACTTCATTTTATATATTAGAATTTATTTTACTTATTTAAACTTGTATTTTTTATTACAAATCATTCAATGTAAATAGAATTATGCATAAAATTGGTTTTTTCATTTTTATGACTTTCGTCGACTCTGAATTTTCAAAAATAAAAAATTCAATTATGTATCGTTAGGCTCTGTGGCTCTACGGATGATACGGATATTTAAGGAATATGGAAGCACCAAAGCGAAAATATTATGGAATATTATAGTTGTCTGAGGAAACTCAAGGAAGGAGCAATAGCCTCGCTAAAAGAAAAATTTCCGGCTGAACATATACGGCATATGACAATAATGCTAGAAGGACTAGCACTGGACTCTTTCAAATAAGGACTATCGGGCGACATATTATATGCCATTAGTGGACGAGAGTCATACACCCTTAACACCGCGCTAAGAATAACCCAAGCAGTTGAGACGGATATATTTTCCTCGAATGACCGGAAGGAATCAATCCACATATTAGAGCCAACTGATCAACACAAGGGTCAACGATTCGCTAGACAAGTCTGATTCCGCGGCGAGTCATCCAGACTATCGTGATCACAATTATCCGCTAGAAATGACTACGACTATCATTCATGCGAACGTACAGTACCGGGCAATAATTCTGAGCAGGTTATCAAATTTTAGCTCCGCCTTTGAAAAAGCGTATCTTCTTCAATTTTCATCCTAGAAAAAGTTTAAAAAAAGCATTTTAAAGTATTCTTTAAATGCTTTCTTTTTAGCTTACTTACATTTTTTTAACGATATTTAAAAAAAAATATAATCGCTTTGGCAATTTTGAAATTTTTTTTCATTTTTGCATTTTTCTTCAATCGGCAGTAGTTTTTTAAATAATTGAGCTAGAAAAAATTTGAAAAAAGATTTGGAAAGGGCTTAAAAAATGCTATGTGCAGCTATTTTTACAAAAATTTTTAAATTATTTTTTGTCAAGTTTTAAGCATATAAAGTTATCGATCTAATACTTTTGCAGTTGTAAAAAACACTTCAATAGCAAGTAGAAAATAATCGCTGGTGAAGTAGTGATTTAATTTTAGTAGGAAATTATAACTATTCATTATTAATAATAAAACATAATAAAGTATGAAACAACAAAAAGATTTTTTTGCAAAAAGTATGTCATAGAAATCAAAAGTTTTGTACCAGTAATTATTTTCTACTTGCTATTCAAGTGTTTTTTACAACTGCAAAAGTATTAGATCAATAACTTTGTATGCTTAAAACTTGACGAAAAATAATTAAAAATTTTTTGTAAAAATAGCTGCAAACAGCATTTTTTAAACCCTTTCCAAATCTTTTTTCGAATTTTTTCTAGCTCAATTATTTAAAAAACTACAGCTAATTGAAGAAAAATGCAAAAATGAAAAAAATTTTCAAAATTGCCAAAGCCATTATTTTTTTTTTTAAATATCGTTAAAAAAATGTAAGTAAGCTAAAAAGAAAGCATTTAAAGAATACTTTAAAATGCTTTTTTTAAATTTTTTCTATGATGAAAATTTAAGAAGATACGCTTTTTCAAAGTCGGAGCAAAAATTTGATAACCTGCTCAGAATTATTGCCCGGTACTGTACCAGATCACCCAGACTCGATGATAGAGATAGATGCAGATACGATTCCGATAGGAGGGCCCGAAGTACTGCCGACTATCTTAAATGAAGAAACACTAACTACGGACCACCCCGAGCAAATAACTCAATTGTCAAGGAATCAATATGAGTATAGGCGAGATACCAACAGATAGGCCCCAAGAAATCAAAGAACTTACTAGTTCTCAGAACCTAGGGCACGATCACCTACGCCTACTAAATACATACCACTAGCGCATTACAATTATACGTCTCCAATTAATCTGTCAATTACACGAGGCTAAAATCAAGGTAATACATAAATACATTACCTTAGTCAATACCGAAATTAAAGCAATAACAGACTTGAAAACAACATTCGAAAATGCCGAGTCATACACATTGATAGATAATGAAATAAACAGGGAAGCCGGAGAAATTCGACGACTACACGAAGAACTTGAAGTTATGAAAAACATCTCAACATCTTCTACAGACGAAACTCTCAGAGTCCTGCTAGTAAAAAATATAGTCCTAACCCAGCCCATATTAACAAAAATAGAAAATATATTAGGCTGATTCCATTCAGATTCATGCAGGCCGTCACTGATCGAATTTTATTTTTTCTTCAAAGTAATAAAAATACCTTCTATTATGTATATGAAGATAAAATTTACCTCATAGAACGCTCAAAAATTTTTTTTTTTTTTACTACAGCAATTTTAGTGTTGGATGTAAAAACGAAAATTCAAAAATTGAAAATGAACCTCTACTTTTAAATGACTATAGCTCTGTCAATTTTGAACCTTTTTGGGCGTTCTTTTAACGAAAGTGTGCGGAATTCTGTCTAGTTTTCTAAATGCAATCTCGATTTTTGTAATACAATTTGATCTCACTGAGTTATTTACGAAAAACCGAAAAAAGCGATTATTTTCAAACACGATTTTCTCAAAAACATTTTTTTTTTTTTGAAATTTTTATATGATTTTATACATAAAAAATACTAACTTTTAGGGTAGGTGAGAATATGCGATTTTGCCTTATTTTTTTAAACAGATTTTTAAACGTTTTTTTATATTTTCGATTTTAAAACATTGATACCATGGCGCATCGTACTATTTTTCCAACTTTACATGTTCTTACAACTATTTTTATGCTTTTATTTATTAATATATCAAAAATATCAACAATAATCTTTAAAATAAATCCCGGATCGAATATTTTGATCAACTAGAACCAAAGTTATGACGATTTAAAGTTTAAAAAAAAAATGCTGAAACTTTAAGTAAATATATTTACTTTGAATTTTGAATTTTGAATTTTGAAAAGGTCAATATTTTAAATACTAAAATATATTATTTGGTCATTTTCAATGAACAAATAATATGCGATACAATTAAGAAATGAATACTAATGAATTGAGAACTAATGTGAATAAAAAAATCCGAATTTGAATAAAACCTTTCAATTTACTTCTTGCCACTCATGTCTCGAAGTTTTGGCAGTGTAGATTTGGTTTCGTTCACTTTTCCAACAGTGAATCTTTTGAATACCTTTAATTTCTTTTGCATTTCCTAACCATTCCATTTTTTTTGTCTGTCGAAAAACTTCTAACTCATCCTTGCGGATAACAAGAATGTTAATCGACGGAGTTCTATTTTGATACGTGAGTGGAGAAATTTTCAGCGTTTCTAATAAAATCTGCACTTTTCTTGGACAGATTATGCGTGGTAGCATAATGTATAACTAAACCACCAATACAGTCACAAGCGCCTTTACCATGACCTGTTGCAGAAAAAAGTCATTTTCTGTTTACTTTTGAGTTTTGAAGCTCATAGAATTGATATCTATTTTTAAAATGACTGGCAGCTCCATCGGAAATGGTTATGATTTCATCAAGATCTTGCGCAATACGTTTTTGTTTTAAGTTGTCGATAGTTAAATTTATAGCCATTAGGGCATGAGACGAATCATGTTTAATATCGTCAGAGACGGTGACATAACTGACTGTTTTATCATTTCCAAAATAGCATACTGACGTAAATATTGATATTTGGTTTTTACTCCAATGGTAGCTTTAAATTTCATTTTGAAGCAGAACTGTCCAATTTTCTGCAAAATTGACATGAATAACTAATTGGAAGTCATTATTTTTCGCTAAAAGTTTAACCTCTTTAACCCTTAACTGGCACCGTGGGTAAAATTTACCCCAAACCTTCTTTAAATTCATATAAATTGTACTAAGATCTTAATAATGGCCTAAGTGGCGACATCTATCAGTAGTTGAAATCCCTAACTAAAGATTCGTGAGGTGTGTATAGTGTGGCAGGCATCAGTGTGTGTTGGAGAGCCGTTAAAATATTAAAAACTACACGAGTTATGATTTTTTAAGTGAAAAAACTGAATTTTCCCGTTTTTTTTTCAACATTTTTTTTACTATTTTAATTTAAACAAATGAGTATAAAAACAGTTTTACTTTAAAAAACATACTCTAAGTACCGTTAGAAAATATTTTGTACAATAATATTAAGTACCGGCTGCGTGAGACTCGCTTGAGTATCTTGGGGTATTAAATACCCCACAGTGCCACTTACGTATATTGGTACCAACAGTGCCAGTTAAGGGTTAATTGCTATACGTTGAATTTCTTTGACCAATTTATGAGCTCTTACAGTGAGAGCACGCTCTCCTAACTCTATTAAGAAATTTTCAATTGTGCTAGTTTTATTCAGTAAATTTGATTTTTCCCAAACACCATAAATTATTTCTTCATATAAATCTTCTTCTGTCAAAGAAATTATTTGTAAATCAATAGAATCTCTAATGGGACATTCTTTACATTCTCTTAGTACACATTTCATATCATCTTTTGAACAAAAAAGTGAAGAATATATTTTCAATTCCAAATCTGCAATGTCTTGTTTATTCTCTTTTTTATAATTATTCAAAGCATCTAATATAAGTTTAAGATTCTCACAGTAAACGCAAAGACACGAATCGGTGGGTGGATATGGTATAACCCACTTCGGTCTTAAAGCGTAGAATGTTGATTTACCAATTTTTGTTTTCATTTCAGGATTTTTGTCTTTAAATGATTGATATATTTCTTTTATACTTCGCGTAAGAAAGCGTTTAACTTTTTTAGTTTTTATACCATTTTCTTTGATAGATACTGTGTCGCTTTTATTTGCACTTTGACGAGAACAATTAAAATCATCGTTCAGATAATAATCCTTTACTTTCATTAGAATTTTACTATCCAAAGAATGGCCACAATAGTTCTCAGACTGCTTGTAAATTTTTTTATTTACCAATGATCGTGCTTGATCAATCATATAAATAGTTACATTTGGTAAAATTGATAATAAATAATCTTTGGAAATATCACTTGGTATAATACTCAACAATTGCACTTTTTCAAGAAAATTTAAACAATTATCTAATGCAATTTTAATATTCTCAAGCCATTTATCATTTGTTTTACATTCATTATTTTCATTCGATGCGGGCAAATCCGTTATATCTTAGACTTTCATCATTTTACTTGCTATTTGTGAATCAAATGCATCGTTCATTTGTTTTCTTTTTCGGAGAGCATAAGATTCTCGCATCTTGATATTGATACTTTGAGGCATTTTAATTGGTGAAATGTTTAATTTCAAATTACTTGAAGTCTCGTTGAGCTGTTCTATCACAGCCTCACTATGAATAAAATCTTCCGAAGATTGTTGACTGCTTAAAGTCGATGAAATAGGCGTATTTTTCACTTCATCTAATAATATTTTGTAACACGAAGGGCATACTTTATCTTCTCTAGAGAATGAAGTATTTGGATACAATCGCTTCAAAGACTCCGTTAGATCACCTGATTCTCTAAGCGGACTTTTGGAGCAATCATAAACAACTTTTTCGTGCCTTTCTTTGAAATCCTTGCACTTTATTTTAACAATCAGTGATGCCATTATTGATATTCTGTTCAATGACAGATCGAAAAAAATAATTTTTCTTAAACATCTTTATTTTTTATCTTCCTTTTCTTATATTTTTAAACACGTCAAGTCGTTAATGAGAATGCAAAGAACGAATCATCGCCAAAAATACCATACAAAATGAATTCAAATTCTAGGCGCGAAATTCAAACTGATAAAAAAATTATATTCTTCAACAAAAAAAATTTTAATAAAATAATGTACCATAAAAAGAGGATAAATGGTTATGTATACTTTCATCCAAATAACTTTTTTTTTAAATTAAAAAATTTATATCTTCAGATTTTAATCTTTAACGAAAATTGCGTTTCCTCAATGTAAATATCATATTTATTTAAAGTTTCAGCATTTTTTTTTAAACTTTAAATCGTCATAACTTTCGTTCTAATTGATCAAAATATTCGATCCGGGGTTTATTTTAAAGATTATTGTTGATATTTTTGATATATTAATAAATAAAAGCATAAAAATAGTTGTAAGAACGCGTAAAGTTGGAAAAATAGTATGATGCGCCATGGTATCAATGTTTTAAAATCGAAAATATAAAAAAACGTTTAAAAATCTGTTTAAAAAAATAAGGCAAAATCGCATATTCTCACCTACCCTAAAAGTTAGTATTTTTTATGTATAAAATCATAAAAATTTCAAAAAAAAAAAAATGTTTTTGAGAAAATCGTGTTTGAAAATAATCGCTTTTTTCGGTTTTTCGTAAATAACTCAGTGAGATCAAATTGTATTACAAAAATCGAGATTGCATTTAAAAAACTAGACAGAATTCCGCACACTTTCGTTAAAAGAACGCCCAAAAAGGTTCAAAATTGACAGAGCTATAGTCATTTAAAAGTAGAGGTTCATTTTCAATTTTTGAATTTTCGTTTTTACATCCAACACTAAAATTGCTGTAGTAAAAAAAAAAAAAAATTTTGAGCGTTCTATGAGGTAAATTTTATCTTCATATACATAATAGAAGGTATTTTTATTACTTTGAAGAAAAAATAAAATTCGATCAGTGACGGCCTGCATGAATCTGAATGGAATCAATAGAAATTATATTTCCTCTTTTTGATTTAACTGAACTCGTTTATTACCGGTCGTACCAAATACTTGTAACAATCATTTTCAGTAACAGTATTATAATAATACCTCATCAAGAATTTATAGCCGTTATAAATAATAGTAATATCCATGTATTTCATACAAAAATGCAATTAGCAGACTGTTCTAAAATATCTACCATATTATATTCCAGACCACCCGAACAAATACTCATAAAAGAAGATTGCGAAAGAGATAAATAAAATACAAATGCCTGAATATTCATCGCTGTAAAAGGAGAGAAAATATAGGTAAAATGTGATGATTCGGTCTCAAACAGAATCATCGAAGGGACAGGCATCATACAAGAAAAACTCCACTGTTACGCTTTTACACTAACAAGCTACCTAAACCCCACTAAAAACGATTATAATTTCAGTAATTACTTTGACTATACCATGCAATAATAATATTCATAAAGAATGAAAAATATATAAATACCTAATCACCATACCAACACAACCAGCCACGACAGAATCAGACACCTAAACTGAAGCCCTATTAGTAAACCGCGAATTGCACATTTACGTCTTTAAACCTCCGATCAGGCAATCATAAAAAAAAATCTCAGAGAAAAAGGGAGGAAAGAAAAGAGAAAACAACAAGAAAACCATTGCACTCAAACATCACACACTAGCACACCATCATTAATCAGCTTTGTAATTTTAGATATCTGCACCACCTAGCTCCTTTTCATCTTTAATATTTGAATACAGAAAATGAGATCAATTTTTAATAAAATATAGCTTAAAAAAAAAAAAAAAATGCTATACATGCTATATACTAAAAGTCTATAGTTTAATGGTTATAACCATTAATGATTGCTATTTTACCCAGTTTTTTAACAACTATATCTCTTATAAAAATAAATATTTTTACAAATATAAAATATGTACATGTTCTTTGAATCTTCCTCTGTCAAATGATGCATAATAGACCCCTTTTTAACTTTTCAAGCTTTACAAATAAGATTATAAACTAATAGCGATCCGACTGTATTCACTTGAATAGTATGGTCCAGGAGCACGACGAATATTCACAGCCAATTGTTGTTTTAATTCATAGGATTATTTAAGGTAATTTCACTTATCAGTTTCATATTTAAGAAAATTTAATTGATAATTTTTTGGTAACTATGTATTTATTTAAACATAATAACCCACGAGATGCAACCGAATTATTTCATATTTTAGATTATTAAAAAAATACGAAACTTTCAATTTCTTATTAAAATTAATTGTGATTTTTATTACATTTATTTTTTTATGTATTATTTTTAAAAC
This sequence comes from Anastatus disparis, assembly GCA_017163975.1. NCBI lineage: Eukaryota > Metazoa > Arthropoda > Insecta > Hymenoptera > Eupelmidae > Anastatus > Anastatus disparis. Next base: position 6,322,583 of record JAFFSR010000274.1, on the reverse strand, counting down.
ATGCACAATGGACACAGCATTCTATTTTAGCTGATACACACAGACACGAAGTTTTGATACATGCCTTACAATTACAATTACGCGTCAATTCATACAATTTTTTTTTTTGATATTTTTATTTTTTTTATAAATTTGATTGCAAATTTGATGTCTTTCGTAGTTTTTGAAAAAGATTCATTTTGACAATATGGTGCATGTAATTTATTAGTTGGTCATGTCACTTTTGTTTTCCATTGAACCATTACTTTCGTCAATATTATTAAATTCAAGCGATTGAAATAGAAAATTATTCTGAGAGAGGTGATCATTGTTGTAACGTGCGTGACTTTTATGACACGCAGTATAATATATAGAAGTGCCTGTAATAATATTTAGTTGTTTCAGAGAAGTTCAATCATTATTAAAAAATGAATAAATAGAAATTATTTAAAAGTGTTTCAAATACTTATTTTCGAACGAAAATTTTAATTTTATCTTTTCAATAAAATGTCGACCACTTTTATTCACGTATATAATTAATATATTTTGATGAATGAAAAAAACATTTGATCATCTAAAATATCCAAAGTAAACAACAAAATTATATCAAATTGATATACTTACTTTTATTTTCTGAACCAAGTATTCGTTGGTAAACATTGTCCTTTATAAGATCATATTTTCCAAATTTTTTTTACGCCCAATTAGTTGACATAAAATATTAATAGTACATTATGTCATTTTTTCGCTTGAGCAAAGCTTTAACGAATATTTACACAAGGGACACAAATCTCCGTCGCACTCGTGGTGCATATACTATTTTTTAACCCGAGGAACAGGAAATACGTATTTGTGACTCACTTTTGCGAGCCCAAAATATAGTACATTCTGGCCCGCTTTTGCGGCCGAGAATGTACTATTTCCCGCTCTTAAAAGTAAGCTGAAAATACGTATTCCGCGCTCGAAGGGTTAAGAAATTATTTTTTTGTCAAATTATACATAAATTGATATTGGTTTCAAGTTTATTTGGAAGCTCAATTTTTTACTTCCAATATTTATAGCAAGCACAATTGACAAGATCTCGGCTCTAATCAACAGCATTGGCACAAATTCACTATGTTTAAATAATAACTTGACTATATTTTGCATGTTTATGCAAGTGCACGTGGACTTTGCGAGTTGCAGCCAATTCAGTAAATGTGCGCAAAATTCGAAATTGATTTGAGTATATTCGATCGTGGCTACGAAAACAAGCACCGATGAAAAGAGCCGCGAAAAAAAATGCATCTCCAAAAGTGCGCCAAAGAAAAACACCCACTTGAAAATTTTCACCGTATTTTCAAGGGTTGTGTTTTTTGCCGAACTTTTGAAGGTGTGTTTTTCTTCGCCGCACTTTTGGAGATGTGTTTTTTTTTCGCCGCATACTTGGAGATGTGTTTTTTTTCGTAATTAATTACACAGCTGTGATTGTTTTCGTAGCCACGGTCGATATATAAGATTAAATAATAAGAGAAGAACATAACGCAAATAAATAATACAATCATAAAGTTATTAACTCTAAAAAAATTTGTTTATTAACTAAACCCTTGTTATCTAAGAAATTTTGAAATTCATTGTGAGTAAACAATTATAATGTTATTGTAAAATTATTGAAATTTTCTTGAATGTGAAACTGATAAGTAATGTTACCTAAAATAGTTCTATTAAGGGACAAATTTAATGTGAAAAAAAAATTTTTCTATATAGTTTATTTAATAACGATTGCAAAATGCATAATTGTTGCAAAAATAATATAGAAGTATTTGAATATATTACCAATGATTACAAAAAAAGTTATTTTGTATTAATAATATATACTATACAGTAACTGTAACAAAAAAACCAAGGAAATCGAGGTGGAAGGTATACTTCCTACCACCCCTGAAATTTGTTTATAATCTTATTTATAAAGCTCGAAAAGTTAAAAAGAGGTCTATTATGCATCATTTGATAGAGGAAGGTTTAAGGAACATGTATATATTTTACTTTATTAGAAATAATCATTTTTTAAAGAGGTATAGTTCTTGAAAAAACTAGGTATAACAACAATTTTTAGATATTAAATTGTTAATAACCATTAAACTATAGACTTTTAGTATATAGCATTTTTTCTTGTTTTAGCCTATATTTTATAAAAAATAGATTATTAAAAATTTGTTTAAACTGTTACATTTAAAAAAAAATGCTGCTTTTTGAGATTTTCGGCCAATTTTTTTGGTTTCAACAGACAAAAATACATGGGAATCAGTGGTTTTTATCCATGTAACCGAAAAAAAACAACGAAACTTTACCCAGTTTCCGAACTAAACAGGAAACCGGAATACTCCAATCAAGCCTGATTTGCAACACCAGCACACCAGAATGATACGTCACGCCTTCAACACAGAATCAAAGGGAACGGCACAATATATATATATATATATACTAACAAGATAAACTTCGGTTTATTCTTAATCAATATACTTCGAACAAGTTACAATCTCACCCCCACCACGCCTTTACTATAATATACACTACTAACAGTACACCCAACAATTACCGTTATATTAATCTGCGTAATAACGACCATAATTATACGCATACAAAAAGGAGTTTTACTGATAAAAAGGAAACAACGGAAGCCAAAATCATGTACATGAGGCATGAAACGGCATAAACAAAGTGTGAAGTTATATTTAACCTGAGTCCAGAAAATACAAGATGAAAGAATAAGAAGTCGCCAGATACGGCACCAGCCACCAAACCACTGAGGCTAGTATGAACCAGAATCAACCAAGCATCGGTAACATACACGAATACAGCGGCAGAGGACAGCATATATATTTACATGCAACCTGCTTCCCATAATCTAATCGCATCGACAGAAGATGATACCGCAGATGTAAATCCGTGGCCAATAATACAAGAAGAAAATAATGTGAATACATAAACAAGAATACGGTACCAAAAACAACAACATATAATTACCACCATGATCGAATTATTATCATTTTATTTTATTTACTATCAACGGATTTTATCCTATAATTACAAAATTACAAAAAGAAAGAACTAAGCTTACAAAGTAGGTGTTAATAAAGAAAAATAACAATTTATATAAATCGTATGAATAGTTACGCACAGAAGAACAGATAAGTTACATATTCCTCACATGCACCACTCATTACCATTCAACCATAATAAAAGATAAATTTTGATATCATTACTGAAACTTTGCAGCAACGTTTCATGCTGTGTGGGTACTATATGATGATTTCGACTGTATATTAATCAGCTCTTTAAACTTATTACACACAATAGCAAATTGCAAAGATGGGGAGTGCAATACATAATTATGCGTTATAACCGGCACATAAAAAAAAATCTCTTATAAATCTCGATTGTCTACTGGGCACCTGAAAGGAGAATATACAAAACAGTTCCTCGTAATTAATCTCCTTACGTAAGATTTTAGCCGCAAAAATTAAATCATTCCTTTCATAACAGGAACCTAAATTGGGAATGCCCAATAATTCCCGTATGAAACCATAATTATGGTCATTGTACCGAATTCTGTGCCCCAATCTATACGCGGCATAATACAGAAACTTTCTTACAACAGTATCCAAATCATCCAATTGAAATCCCAGGTGAGGGCACCAAATTACAGATGCATAGCACAAGATCGAATAAATATAACCTAACACTTTCTTTGCCTTATTGATCACATAACTTATGTGATCGGCGAATGAAAGACCTCTATCCAGTAACACACCCAAATTTCGGACACATACGACTCTATTGGAGGGAAGATGGCCGCTTGTCGTTGCTGGTCGCGTCCTGCTTCGCTCGTAACTGTTTGACGGCTTGCTCTGCAATAAGTGACTAAGTAATTATTCGAAAGTGCAACTTTGACGGGGAATACTTTGCGGAAGAAGCACCATATAAAATATTTGTGAATTTCAATCGGTTTTCTTCTGTAGAAGCAATTTTGTGTGCGGCTTGTTTTGAGGTTAAAAAAATTTCTTTAGCAGCGTGAATTCCAGCCTTTGTAACGTGGCGCCACTATGACGGGCCCACGTGTAAATACGAGATCAACAGAGGCTAACGCGAAAAACCAAAAAGGCTTCGATGCTTTATTTAAAAACGCAAATAATTCACAAAAACACGAGACAAAATCTCAACAGCTTCAAGATAATGACAAAAATCTACTGCACGAAATTTCATCAAAAGTAGACACGCTTATTCATGATATTTCCGATGTTAAAACATTTATAGTTAACGCAAACGATATAATTAAAGAAACCGTTGGCAATGATATTTCGATAAGAGAAAAGAAATATAAAGAAGACAAAACTTATCTAAAAGACAAAATACTTGCTATAGAAAAAATTGAAGGATCTAGACTTAGAAAAGAATGTAAAAACAACATTGTTATAAAAGGTTTTAAACCCAATTCTAATAATATCATATACGATTAACAAACACTTCTTAAGTCCAAGCTAGATGTTGATAATGTAGAGATAGTCAACATAACCTCTATTAAACTTGATAAAGGTGACTCATTGTTTATAGTAAAACTGGCTAATCAAAATATTAAACGGGATATCATGACAAGCAAACATAAAATAATCAACAGTAAACTCTTCATTTTTAATGACTGCACTCCTAAAGAGCGAGATATCCAAAAGCAGATAGCTATAATCGCGGAAGAAGAGAGAAAAAAAGGAAGCAACGTACTTATAGGTTATATAAAGTTAACTATAAATGGTATAACTAAAGTATGGAAAGAAGGCGTAGGTCTCATCGAAAATAGTACCCAGCCATCGAATTCACCTCATAATTCCTTTCGAAACTAACCAATCACTTAACCTATCAACAACTACGAGCATGAATTGGAAAGTCATTCGTTCACCTATACGCAGAACTTTTCTAAACTTATAGAAAGGCCACAGCACTACAATCAAGGATTACCATCTGGAACATTCATGGCTACTCCAATTTAAACCATATTTCATCATACTACTATCTACATAATTTTTCTAATTGTTTTATGTTATGTGTTACAGAGACCTGACTAACTAACAAATTAAAAAATATGTCACATATGTTCGCTAAATTTAGCATATTCGATCAACCCGCATGCAAGTCAAAATCAACGGATAGAGCAAGTGGAGATTTGTGTATCCTGCTGGATGAAAGTATAGTTAAATGTCTTAAACTATGCTATAGTGACGACTCGTTCTTGGCTCTGAGGTGTATCATTGATAAGACTGAATACCTGGTGGTAAATGTATGCTTGAAACCAGTAAATGTAGATCTATTTGAAGCTAAACTAAACACTTTACTGTCATTTTTGAAAGACTTTTTAAGTAATTTCAAAGGAATTGTTATTGTTGGCGGAGATTTCAACGCACGTATTGGAGGTGCTAATCAAATAAACGAAGAAATGGTAATTGATTCTGACGTCCTTTCCGCACGAAACTTCATGGATGCAACCCTCAATAGCAAAGGCAAACTCCTATGTGATGGAATGGAACTACTCGGTTTAACAGTACTGAATGGAAGAAGTGCATCTGACAACAACGGCTCATTCACCTTCCTCAGCGAGACTGGATCCAGCACCATTGATTTAATATGGACAAATTATGCTGCTTTACACACACTAGCTGACTTCTCAGTACTTAATATAGGAGTGTCTGACCATTTACCTGTAAATACTACAATTTACCTGTCTCACAGCAAATCCACTGGATCTTCCAGCAAGGAGTGTTCTACCTACACTAAATTAGCTAGTACATTACTAACAATAGTCATTAAATCTGTTGCTCGCAGCTTAGATATGGAAAAAGAGTTCAGAGGCCACAATTCTAATACTCCACGGATTAAGAACAAATCCTGGTTCGATAAGGATTGCAGAGAGGCCAACAAATGCCAAAGAAGGCTGTCTCGGCAGTGAAGTCACACAAATGATCCTAAATCACTCGAGAATTTCCTAAAAGCACGCAAAGCTTACAGACTGCTGTGTAATGAAAAGAAGAAGGTTTTTGATAATAACATACAATTTCAACTCGCAAATGTCAGAACACCTAGCACATTTTGGGCCACAGTTGAAAGGTTAATTCCTCGCAAAGGTACACTTTGCTCTATCCAAAAAACTGTTATAGAAGAGTTCTACGAAAACATATTCCCACCCAGATACATAACGGTGGACACATTTTTTGACTGCAGACACCCATATTTGGACCAGGACTTCAGTCTCGTTAAAATTCTTTCAATTCTTAACAAACTAAAAAGTAATAAAGCTCCAGGCCTTGAAAGGATCTCCAAATGATTCTACAAGCATCTGCTTTTCAACTGGATCTCATTCCTTCAAGATTTATTCAATACTATCTTGGATAAAGGTGCAATCCCCGAAAACTGGTGCACCTCACTAACCACTTTGTTACATAAGAAAGGAGACAAGCTCGACCCTGGCAACTACAGAGGAATTGCACTCCTAGATACAATTCTTAAAATTTTCACTAATATTATAGTTTGCCGTCTTTCAAATTGGTGTGAAAGTCTAAACGTACTCCCGGAATGTCAAGCTGGATTGCGTCCAAGAAGATCATGTGAAGATAACATTTTTGTCCTCCAAGCCAGAATTGCTATCTCTCTGTCTGAACCTAAGGGTAAATTATTCGTAGCATTCGTGGATTTCCATCAAGCTTTCGACTCCATAGTTCATAGCATTCTATGGGATTCGTTATACAAAGCAGGCGTGAGTTGTAACCTCATTAAAGTTCTACAAAGCTTATATAAGCAAGCTAAAACTCAGATGAAACTGAATGATAACATTAAATCTAAAACATAGATATCACACAGGATGTTCTTCAAGGCGATCCCTTAAGCCCTCTACTGTTTGCTATTCTTATTCATGACATAGAAGATTTTTTTAAAGAAGAAGGTCATGTTGGAGCTGATAACAATATCGATGTTACTCTTTCCAGACGATCTCACACTTATCGCGGGGGACATCGTGGATCTTCAAAACAAACTAAGCACTTTGGAAAAATATTTCTCTTTAAAAGCGCTTACAGTTAACACAGAAAAACCCGTAGTGATGCAATTTAGAAAGTCAGGACGTCCAAAACAAGTTAGAACCATCAAGTTCAAAGATACTCCTCTAAAGTTTGTCAATAATTTTGTTTATTTAGGTGTCAACTTCTCATCAACAGGCTTATTTAGGAACAATTTAATGCGCGCACTTTCAGAGGGCAAAGCCGCCCTAGGCTCAATATGGAAAATCCTGGGAGCAGGTAGAAACACAAGTTGGGAATCAAGATTAACACTCTTTAATGCTATGGTTATTTCCACCACCATGTACGGTTCTAATGTTTGGGCACTCAATCACGTTGATGAATTAGAACAAATCCAGACTACATTCTATAAATGTCTACTTCATTCACCTCAATACACACCCGGTTACATCTTTAGATTAGAGGTGAGCGTGCCTAAATTAGAATACCTAGTGTCAAAAAAGCCTTCTTATTTTAGATACAAATCCTCGAAGCTGGCGAACAGAAATACATTAAAATATTATATAACAAACTAAAAATCAACGACTACGAAATCAATGGCACCAACAATCTAAACTGGTGCACATTACTCAAAAAGCTACTACAGAAATCAAATCAAGAATACTTATTGGATTGCGAAAAAGTTAATTCCATCAAATTAGCGATGCCTGTAATTGATGGAATACTAAAAAATTTAAGTTTCGCTGAAGATGTTGCAAGAGCCAAAAATCCACCTTCTCGCCCTCTTTCAGAGAGTACAAATACCTCGGCGAACCAATCATCGAACCTTATCTAACCCTCGCTCTTCCGTCATCCCTAATTAGACTTCTAGCGAGATGTAAACTTTCGGGCCTTGAATTTATATTGTAACAATCATACAAAATAAATATTAATGAATCATGCACTATGTGTAATTTCAAGGACAACGAAACCCTTCATCATGTTGCTTTTGAGTGCCCTTTGTACAAAAACCTTCGAGAAAAATTCTTGTCAACCAATTCCTTATTCAAGTTGCTTAATAGTAGTAAAGAAGAAGATATTTGTAACTTGTATTACTTTTTGTCTAGTGCTCCAAAACTAAGGTCATTTATATTAAGTGAATAACTTGTTAAATTCATGTAATTTGATCGTAGGTAATATCTATTATTCAGTTCTTACTATTTATACTTATTAATATTAACAATAATTATTACTATTACCCAAAACTTTTTATGGACTATCGTTAGCTAAACATTAGTCAGAGACTTAATTTTAGTCAACTATATTCAAGTATTATCTATTAACTCTACCTTAATTTATTGTACCATCTTCACTCTTAACTTTGTAAAGCAGCGATAATATAGAAATATTGTTATTAAATGTCTATTACTTCATGTAAACTAATAATGTTCTAGTCGAGATTTTTTCTCAAAATTTGTATTGGGTACCCACCCGTAACAAATATTGAATAAATAAATAATAAAATACATACGACTCTATTTAAGACCATGACACCCAAAAAGTAATCGTAATCATCATGTTTATATCTTTAAAATGAAATGACACAACATTTACCAAAATTGCATATCAAACCATTTGCACTACACCAAAGGTTAAATGATGTAATATCCCACTGCAACTTAATTGCATCGGAAACAGTGGTTATCTCCTTGTAAATCTTGATATCGTCCGCAAACAACAACACTTTACAATACTTAATGGAACATATAACATCATTAATAAAAATAAAGAAAAGAATAGGACCCAGATGAGTTCTCTGTCCCACTCCTAAGTAAACATAAATAAACTTTGAAATAAATGACTTCATCTTCACTTTCTGCCAACGACCAAACAAGTATGAATGAAACCATTTTAAAATACAGCTATTCACCCTACATCGCTCTAATTTAGACAAAAGACGTATAATATTTACTGTGTCAAACGCCCTGCACAGATCAGCATAAAACGCATCAGCCGATGTACCTCTTTGAAAACAATCAATCAGATCATTAACAAATACACTCAAATAAGTAATTGTGGATTTGCCATGAGTGGAACCATGCTGATAACCACCAATGAAATTCCTAACATGCTTATCAGGATGGACAAACATGTCTTTGAAAAAATATTATACTTATTAATAGACCTGTAATGCTCCACATTTGCTATATCACCTTTTTTATATAATAGTGTGATATAAGAATCTTTACAAATAGCAGGATAATGGCCAGTCGATACCGATATATTGAAAAATTTGGTAATCTAAGGGACAATAGATAATGCCACGTATTTTACAATCAATGGATGGATTCCATCTGAACCACATGCCGAAGTAATATCCAAGGACTGAATAATGTCATTTACCTCTTCCTTATTAAAAGTGACCGATGAAAATGATTCAGTAACATGATAATCATACAAGGGTTCAGATAAATTATCGTTACGATAAATACTCTGGAATTTATCAGCAAAGAGATTAACGATGCTCTCCCCATCATTTCCCACCTTATCATCCATGAACATCGACTTCAGATAAGAATGCAATTTATCAATAGCATTTACATAATTAAAAAACATTTTTGGCTCCGTCACAACTGAGTCTTTTGTGAGAGAAATGTACCCAGCTTTAATCCTGATCAACAACTTTCTGCACTTACTTCTTTCCCGTTTAAATAAATTTAAATAATTTACAGAATTAGTACATTTATAAAATTATGGTACTTTTTTCATTAATACTACACTTTTTCATTTCTGAAGAGTACCACTTTGAGAAATTACGACTCTTAATCGAGACCCTGGGTACACTTCCCTCAATACTCTTCTTCAACACACTCATCAAACAACTCAAAGAAGCGTCAAGATTCCTCTCATCAATGTCAGGCGATACACCGGAACCAAAAATCTCATCAAAACGTGAGAAATCAACACGATTATAATATACATCCTCATCGTCCATGATGGGTTGACTAAAACAAGTCACAACAAAATATAATGGCGAGCGAAAGACATCATCAAAGAAAATGGGGTTAGCGTTCTTATTAACCTTTAAATTATAAAAATTTGTAATACATAAATACAAAATATTACCCGCTACACTATAATTATCATTAACCTGTACTAAGTTATACAGATTGCAAAAATCAACTAGGGATCCTACCGATTGCCTGACATTGGCGCTGGAATGATAACCCAATAACCCAATAACCCAATAACCACATCCCAAGAGTATCCTGGCAAGTTAAAATCACCCATTATAATAATTTTAGATAATATATCAAAGTTATCAAATTCTGAGAAAACCTCATGCACATTATCCAGAAACGCTTTAAAATAGTCACTCTCACGAGCAACACGATCCGGAGGAAGATAAGCCACCAAAAGAAAAAAAATTCCCCGTTGCTATTAATTTTTAATGCCACTATTTTAAATGAATTATCGCGTAAAGGTACAATCTTAAACTTTAACTTCTTGTTTACCGCAACAAGTACACCTCCACCGGACTTTTTGCTTCTCGTAATAAGTGACCGATCGCAACGTACAACATTATATTTACTTAAACCTCATTCCTCAGTTTTGATTTCTTCATTTACCCACATTTCTGTCAAAACCACAATATCCTGCGTCAGTGTTCCGCCAACAAGCGATCTGAATGAAGACAATCTACCAACAATACTGTGAATGTTCTGATAATATACTGAAATACTTGTAACATGGCAAAATTGCCATGTTACTTAAACCTCGCTTTTATAATACGATAGTATATGCGGCAGAAGGAAGATCTTAAATTCGCGCGCAGTTAAGAGAGAGACAACGCCGGTCAAGCTAAAGCCAACCCCAAGCCACTAACTATACCCGCGTGCACAGCACATCACGAAACCATTAATATACAGTAAAGCTTAACCAATGTGCCTAGTCTACGCATAGCCTGACTCTAGCAGTCAAGTAGACGGAAAAGGCAAGAGTATATGGTGGCGCGCATAGCGTGCCGCATGAAGAAGGAAAAGCATCCATCTTGAGATGCTCATTCCTTCTGTCGCTAGCCTACGAGTCAGTCGACGTAATTTATATATTAACTACGTAGCATATTATACAAGGCAAAGCCTTTTACCTATACATTATTTTGCGTTTTATTCTATTTGAAGGAGTGAAAATATTGCGTGAGTGCTAAAAGCATAAATGCTTTATAATAGTCTAGATTTTCTTGGCTTGAACGATAAATATATCGTTTCCCTTTTTTGCTTTGTGCGCGTGTGTGCTGACCACGTGCGTGGTATTAATTAGTGCGTCCGGTGTTCATTCTAGCTTCGTTCAAGCTACCTTTTTTGTGTAATTTCCTAATAAAATACCCCACAGCAACTAATCGAATGCAGTTGACTCTTTTTTCACCGCGTGGCTTAATATTTGTACAATTAAGATAACTTACGGTGTCGCGTCCGTATAACGCGACTGTTGCCCTTTTCAGTGTATAGCTAGTGTTTGTCATTTAATAAAATCTATAAGTTTAGTATGTTCTAACTGATTTCTTTTTTTTTTACTTTATGTGTATATTTTAGTGTAATAACCAATTATATCTCTAGCTATAAATTTAGCTAAATTAGTACGGTCACCTGATCCCCACGGTCGTTACATTCTGCAATCCTTCATTGATTGCTATTCTTCATCTGAATGCGCAGAAGCACCAGCCGGCTTTGTCACAATGCCTGGCGTACCATTTTTTAATTTAATATTGGTCTCTCCCCTTTCCTTTCTCTCTTAAAATTCATCTCTCAATTTATGCATAAGCATTTGTTGGGATTTAGTAAGATCACCTTTCACTATTGCGTCATCTCCAAAAATTTCTTTCTTATAGTGAAGGATCCAGAGCATATTCTTCTTACAATCCAAAACAACCTTGCGTGGCCTGGTCTTATCAGGAAGGTATCTATTACCCAAACGGAAAACGGTAACAGAGTCCAAATCAAATGGGAGCACACTATCATAATCCAAAAAATATTTTTTAATCCTGTTGAAGTCAGTCTTTGCTGCGTTATTGGAATTTGTGAAATTGAACAAAATGATATTATTCTCTTTCCCCTTCCTATTATTCAATTCAGAAAAAATGTCTTCATATTTATTCTCTAGTGATGACTCCATCGTATCAAGTCGTGTTTCAATGTCTTCAAATCTATTATTATATTCAAAACTAGTAGAATTAAGTTTATTTTGAAGCTTATCCAATTCATCACTAATTCAATTCCAAAGACTTAAAATATTAGGTTCTAAATTATGTACCTCGTTTTCCAATTCTGCATTCTCATCGTCTAATAAATCATTACAATTGTCATCCTTTTTTTTTACCTTTGTTAACCAATTTACCGCAACATCTGATTACTCAACCACTAGAAGTAATACTTGATTTCTTTGCACAAGATTGATGGGTTAGTTTGTCATACGTAGAGTAAGTAACAACAGTAGAAACGTCAATAGGACCTTTGTTTTGACATAAAAAACATCTGACGTTAGTATTCTTCTTCTTGTTATACACCTGAGAACCTCCTGTCGCTCCTCCATTGGAACCGTTTTCATTATTCGCAATCATAAAGATTCAAGACACTCTCTATTAATACTCAAATGTACTAAACCAAATCTATGTTCTTATAAGTTCATAAAGAGTAGAAAAAGGAATGAAAATCCTCACATAGATCAACTTCTCACGACGTTGCACAATACAATGTTATTGGTTATATCGTTCGTGCTATTTCACTCGCGCGTATAAAAAGTAAAGTCTTAATAAAGTCTTAAGTTTCGAGCTATTCAGATCTATATCTATATAATTATAAAATCACCCAAAGTACTTCTTATACACAATGAAAATACCCTTTGACATTAAGACCAGGTCGGAGTAGAATCTGATACCGACTGAGTAACATTTGAGTTTTTTGTTATTTACTCAAGTATTAATCGGTGTATCTTCAAATTAAAGGTTAAGCGCAATAGATATTATTATTATGAACATCTATGCATAAGAAAAAAAAATTCTACCGTTTTGTTTTTGAGAAAAGTAAGAAACGCCGAAGTAAAAGTTTATGTTTATAATATTTTCGCGTTCCTTACTTTTCTCAAAAACAAAGCGGTAGATTTTTTTTTCTTGTGCATAAATATTTGTAATAATAATATCTATTGCGCTTAACCTTCAATTTGCAGATACACCGATTAATACTTGAGTAAATAACAAAAATCTCAATTAGACAAGGACAGTGAATCCGACCTGCTCTTAAAAGAGATTATATGCATCTACAACACTAAATAGCAACTACCGGTACGAAAATCACAGTCAATTTTACTAGCGCTATCTTGTTCTCACTTGTACAGTTGTCGTATATGCACGGTATCAAGGTCTTTAATCGTATTAATATATAATTTTAACACTCTATACAAGACTGTAGATATAGTAAATTTTATGTTACCAAATACACCATAATACATTAAAACACATTAAGTAAAAAATACGAGACCAAAGTATCACTAGCTCTCACGCGCATAAACCAGTGTAACAATCGTAAGATGGTATGCCATGTCTATCTCACTCGCACTTATTCGTTTCATATATGCACTCGTAAATCATCACGTGGCCGTCAAGTCACACTCCAAATTCAGCTGCAAAAAAAAAGCACTAGTGCAACTTAATGCAACGCAGATATACATTTCAATTTAATTTATTCAGTCAATAATCCAAAAAAAAATTAATCAGTCGATAACTCGTATTGCACATCCCATATACAATCAAGATAGCTACACTTTCCATGCCCGATAAATATCAAAATTCAATCGATGAAAATCAAACTCATCTGACTTCAAAATATCGCAATAATAGCACCATTCAAAACTCCGCAGCAGTCGTATTAATCCTTTCAGAATAATTTTACAATAACTTCTTTATAATAAATTAAAAAATACAAATAATGAAGAGCGATACAAAGGCGCATTTCCTTTATGCGCCACCTACCAGCTGAGAGACCTGTATCATAAAATTTTCACTCCAAACATATTTCACCCTAGAAAATTTCTGTATTAGGGGCTCATAAAACTTATCTATAGATTTTTATTAATCCAATATCCATTACTAAACTTTCATCTTCTTCCTTTTCTTTTTTCTTCTTTCGCTCTAAACGATGCAGCAACTTAAGGCCGATACCATTAGGAACGACCTAGTATATCGATGTTTACCAGAAATGAAGTTTGGAGTCAAGTAACGGGACTATCCTCCTTCGTATGACATCATACAGGAAGCGACTTATTCGATGAAACATCCTCATACAAGGGGAGTATACATTACAGCAGCATTAACAGAAGATTCTTGTATACACGCTGTTACTCCAACACCAGCATATGTATGGCAAGCTACAAATGTCACAAGTTCTATAGAGCTTCTGATAAAGAAGAGAAATTTCTCGAACACCACCCTTGTGCAACACTTCTGCTGACTCATTGCCCAATGTGAAAATCAAGGGCTTGCACCCGAGCGATTATAAACGAACATCACGAAATCGAAGAAATGGGAGGAATTTTAGCCACCGAACCATGGTACCTCAGCCGGTTAGACACTCATTACAATCTTCGAGCATCTACCCCGGCACGACGAAAATTTAACCACAATCACTGTCAGGAGTCTGAAGACAATACTGAAGAAATACTCACTGCTAGTATCCGTATAACCAACAAAGCAAACTGCAGGTCTCCAATCTTCTACAATCTAACCAGTCAGAGAGCAATAAAATTGATCGATGAAATGCAAAATTTTCAAGTTTTTTCGTGAAAAACCGTCCGTAAACATGCTTTCTAACACTAAAAATCAATGTTTTTAATCACCTATAATTCGGGAAGTATTGATTTAACAAAATAACGTATTAAAACTTTTTGTTTAGAATTGATTCTTTTATCAAATAGTATGGTCGTTTAGAATGTTTTTTTCACCACCCCCTGGGAGGGCGGTTTCCACTCTCTGGGCAAAAGCATGCATCGGCACTATATAACTTCAGAGCCGGGCTATCACCTACGCCAATAACGCCATGGCGTAGAGCGGTAGCGTCTTAGTCTGATCGTTGACAACATATGAGTATAAAGTTTTAGGTCTTCTCGGTAACTTTACATTTTCTAGTAGTTTTTTACGAGTAAAATTAGAATTTCTTGATTATCAAGCGCAACTAGTGATTGTATTTTCGTTATAAACAATTTAATTGTTTATGACGCTATAAAACATTTACTATTGAAAATGCAGAGACGTTTTTGAGAGCAAAATTGTCCCTTGGCTGATTCTATTCAGATTCATGCACGCCGTCACGGATCGAATTTTTTTTTATCTGAAAACTATATAAATGTGTTCTAATACTCAATAAAAGATGTAGAGACCCCGAATTACGGCTTAAAAAAATTTTTTCGCTATGCTATAGCCTATTTTGTGTTGAATGTTAAAATGAAAGGTGAAGAAATGAAAATGAACCTCCATATTCAAAATGCTGTATCTCCGTCAATTTTTGACTTTTCAAGGCATATTTTTTTTTTAATGTGAGGAATTTAGCCTACTTTCAAATCGCATTATTATTTCATGGATAAAAATTAATGCCGTCGAGCTATTAATAAAAAACCAAAAAAAAAACGATTTTTGTTTCAACGTGATTTTTTCAAAAACTATATTTTTTTCTTCTTTAAATATTAATATGTTTTTATACATAAAAAACTAACTTTTAGGGTGGGTCAGAATATGCTATTTTGCGTTATTTATTTTTAATGAATTTTTTAAATTTTATTCAATTTTTTTCATTTATAAAATATTAAGATCATGTCCTCTTACAATAATTGTGCTCTTTCACTATTTCTGTACTTTTAAATTCATTAATTTATTGTTAGTGTTTAAAAAGACCTTCAAAATGAGCCATTGGTCAACTTTTTTGGTCAATTAGAACGAAAGTTATAGCAATTTTAAGTTTAAAAATATGTTCAAAAAATGAATAAATTATCATTTATTCAATTTGTATTTCGCGTCTGCAAGTGAAATTCAATTTGAAAGTAGTTTGTGCATGCCGCCGCTAGGTAGCGAAGCCGCGGCCCCAGCGTACTCATTAGCAATACAGCGCATCATAGTACATAAGAAGAGATCGAATTGAATAACATATCGTCTAACTTTCATAATCTTTTTTTCGCTTTAATACAAAATTTTTAATTAATTACAATGGCATCATTGGCTAAGATAAAATGCAAGGACTTGAAAAAAGGCACACGAAAGCTTTCTTCGATCCCTCTAAAAACCCATTCAAAGAATTGGACCAAATAATGAAATCTTTGCAGCGCTTGTATCCTAAAATTTTGCTATCTGAAGAAGATAAAGTTTGCGTTGGATGTAATAAATTATTTTTAGAAGAAGTGAAGAATGCTACACCTTCCACATCTAATTCAAGCAGTCGACAACCTTTAAAAGAAATTAATGACAGTGAGATTGTGGTGCGTGAGCTTAACGAAACCGCAAATAATTTGAATTTGAAGGTTTCACCTATCAAGATGCTTGAAACTGTTAATGTGAAGATGCGAAAATCGTATGCCATTCGGAAGAGAAAGCAAATAAATGATGCATTCGATTCTCAAGTAGCTAGTAAAATGATGAAATTTTTTGATATAACGGATTTGCCTGAATTGAGTGGAAGCATTGAATGTAAGATATGTGATAAACGGCTCGAAAATATTAAAATTGCCTTAAAAAATTGTTCAAATTTTTCCGAAAAAGTCCGACTATTAACCCTTATACCAACTAATTTCTCAAAAGAATATTTATTATCAGTTCTGCCAGACGTAACTACGTACATGATTGATCAAGCTCGCTCACATGTGAATAATGAAGATGTTTATAATAAACCTGAAAATTATAGTGGCCATTCATTGGATAGGGAAGTTGTGTTAAAAGTCGAAGAGTATTATTTAAATGATGATTTTAATTGCTCTTGACAAAGTGCAAATAAAAATGATACAATATCCGTAAAATAAAATGATATCAAAACCAAAAAAGTTAAACGCTTTTTTACGCGAAGTATGAAACAAATGTTTGAATTGTTTAAAGAAGAAAATCCCCAAATGGAAAAGAAAATCGGCAAATCAACATTCTACGCCTTGAAACCAAATTGGGTTATACCTCATCCACCCAATGATACGTGTCTTTGTATTTATTGCGAAAATTTGGAACTTATGTTGATAGCTTTAAAAAACTATAATACAAACTATAATATGAACATGAAATTTCAAAAATTGAATCAAATATATTTTCTTCTTATTTTGCTCTAAGGATGATATGAAATGTGTACTGGGAAACTGTGAAAAATGCCCAAATGAAGAAACTATTGATTTAAGAATCATTTCCTTGACGGAAGAAGATGTTTATGAAGAAATAACTTATAATGCTTGGCAAAAATCAGATTTACTTAATAAAACTAGTACAATTAAAAACTTCTTGATACAATTAGGAAAATATGCTCTCACCGTGAGTTCTCATAAAATGATTAAAGAAATTCAAAGTATTGCTATTTGAGAGGCAAAAATTTTAGTAAAAAAAAGCCAGTTCCAATTAGTCATTCACGTAGATTTTGCCGAAAATTGGACGGTCTTATTACAAAATGAAGTACAAAGCTATCACTGGAGCAAAAATCAAATATCCATATTTACATCGGTATGCTGTTTTGGAAATGATTCGACGGTCAGTTATGTCACAGTTTGTGGCGATACAAAACATGATTCTTCTCATACTTTAATGGCTATAAATTTAATTGTAGAGAATGTAAAGCAAAAACACATTCTGCAAGAATAAGAAGAAATCATAATAATTTCGGATGGAGCCGCCAGTCATTTTAAAAATAGATACCAATTTTATGAGTTTCGGAATTCTAAAAAAAAAAGAAAATGGTTATTTTCTGCAATCGGGCACGGAAAAGGTGCATGTGATGGAGTAGGAGGTATAGTTAAACATTATGCCACAGTGCACAATTTGTCCAAGCAAAGTGCAGAATTTATTAGAAATGCAGAGGATTTCGCGACTCATGTCTCACTTTACACTCCATCTATCGATATTCTCTTTTTAAGCAAAGAAAAGTTAGAAGTTTTCCGACAAATAAAAAAAGTTGAATGGCAACAAAATGCAAAAGAAGTCAAGGGAATACAAAAAATTCACTGTTGGAAAGCTGAACAAAATCTTGTGTTCACTTCTAGAACTTCATTGCATGAATGAGAAAATGTAAATTCATAAATCTAAATTGAATTAATGAAAATTTATTCATTTTTTGAACATATTTTTAAACTTAAAATTGTCATAACTTTCGTTCTAATTGACCAAAAAAGTTGACCAATGGCTCATTTTGAAGGTCTTTTTAAACACTAATAATAAATTAATGAATTTAAAAGTAAAGGAATAGTAAAAGAGCACAATTATTGTAAAAAATTGAATAAAATAAAATTTAAAAAATTCATTAAAAATAAATAACGCAAAATAGCATATTCTGACCTACCCTAAAAGTTAGTTTTTTATGTATAAAAACATATTAATATTTGAAGAAGAAAAAAATATAGTTTTTGAGAAAATCACGTTGAAACAAAAATCGTTTTTTTTTGGTTTTTCATTAATAGCTCGACGGCATTAATTTTTATCTATGAAGTAATAATGCGATTTGAAAGTAGGCTAAATTCCTCACATTAAAAAAAAAATACGCCTTGAAAAGTTAAAAATTGACGGAGATACAGCATTTTGAATATGGAGGTTCATTTTCGTTTCTTCACCTTTCATTTTAACATTCAACACAAAATAGGCTATAGCATCGCGAAAAAAATTTTTTAAGCCGTATTTCGGGGTCTTCACATCTTTTTTTTGAGTATGACAACACATTCACATAATTTTTAGTCAAAAAAAAAATTCGATCCGTGACGACCAACATGAATCTGAATGGAATCAGCCCCTTATTAACAACAAATTCTGCTCGATTTCGAATTTTTACAATATCTCATTTGTAACTTGAGATATCACAATTCATATGGTTATTTATAACATGCGCTTTACTCAAGCAGAACACTTGCTATGTTTGATATATCTCCGGTTCTATTGAACTAAATTGAGCTTGACAGAGCTTATTTTAAAGCTTATGCATTTAGTAATTATATCGTAGTAGAAAAATATCAGAAGAGTTTATTCAACTATTATTAAAGCCAACAAAAAATTTTAAAAATTTATAAAAAAAGTCTATATATTTATTTATTATGGTTTTCTGTCTACTCCAACGTGAATAATAGTAATACATAAATAACGCTGCCAAGTGCTTTGGCGGAATGGTTTCTCATAGAGCTCTTTGAGTTTCATTAATTTTTTGATATTTATTTAAACGTGATTTTAATATTAAAAAATTGTCTAACATTAATATTTACTCATATTGTACTTTATAAATTTCGAACATATATGCTAGCTGTTTTCTTTGTCAACATTTATAATTTATTTTAAATCATCAAGTAATACAAAAAAATTGGTTCTATTGAAAAAATGATATAACGTAGTAATAAAAAGAATGATGACAACAAAATTTCTAATTCTTATAAAATGCAATCATATTTATATATGAATACAGTTCATGTTTATGGCTCTATAAAAAAACTACTCTATGAATACTAATTTTTAATAGCTTCCCGTCTACTCATACAAAAACATAGATAGTATGCGAAATTTGAAGCAAATCCATCGAGTAATTTTCGAGATCTAATTGGCTGAATAAATAACATTTCCTTATCAAAATTTCTTTTTCAAAATTTTAAAAATGCTTTAAAATTAAAACTACCCTATGAAAATCTATTTTTCAAAATTTCCCTTCTTTCGGCAGTTGTAAATGATTTCCCTGCAAATTTTAAAACAAATCTATCAAGTACTTTACGTAAAATAAAAAAAATAAGAAATAAAAAATCGAAATTTTTTTTTTCATCTTTAAAATTCTCTAAAATTGTAACCACTCTAAGAAAATTAGTTTTTTAAAGCTTATTTTTTCAGACAATATCGAATTGATTGTACAAAAATTTTGGAGAAAATTTATAGTATGGTTTACACAAAATAGAAGATAAATGAAAAATAAAAATTTTTTTTTAATTTTCAAAATGCTGTAAAATTAAAACTGCTCTGAGAAAATATGTTTTCCAAAGCTTATTTTTTTCAGATAGTAGCGAATAACTTGCATTTAAATTTTGACAGTAGCGAATAACTTGCATTTAACTAAAATTAAAAGTGCGCTAAGATAATCAGTTTACAAAAGTTCTTCTACTTTTGGCAGTCGAAATTAAGTTCCATATAAATTATCAAACAAATTCTTCGAGTGGTTTACGTAAAATACAAAAAAAATGAAAAATCGAAAGTTTTTTAAAATTTTTAAAATGACTCTAAAAAAAAAACTACGCTAAGAAAACCAATTCTCAATAGCTTCCGCACCAGTTGATCGAAAAATTGAATTGTATTGAAAATTTGAAGTAAATCCATCGAGTAGTTTTTAAGATTTTATTGGCTTGATAAATAGAAACATATTTTTCAAAAATTTCAAAATGCTCTAAAATTAAAACTAAGCTAAGAAAATCTGTATTTAAAAATTTATTTTATTTGGGCAATCACAAATAATTTCCGTGCAAATTTTGAAGCAAATTCATTGAATAGTAAACAAAAAAATGAAAAATCGAAATTTTTTTTTTTTAACAACTTTTAAATGAAAACTACGCTAGAAGAATCAATTATCAATAGCTTCCCAGCAAGTTAGTCAAAAAACTAAATTCCATGCAAAATTAGAAGCAAATCCATTGAGTAGTTCTGGAGATACAATTTACTAACTGAAATCATACATCCACACACACACACACACACACACACACACACACACACACACACACACACACACACACACACACACACACACACACACACACACACACACACACACACACACACACACACACACACACACACACACACACACACACACACACACACACACACACACACACACACACACGCACGCACTCACACACACACACACACACGCCCACACACACACACACGCCCACACGCACGCACACACACACACAGACATTTTCTGGAAACCACTTTTTTCGACTCACCGAGTTCAAATATGTACAAATTAATGAAAAAATAGAAAAAAAATTTTTTTATCGATACAATGCTTTCTCTATGAGAAAGCAAAATACTCTAAATTTATAGTCTTACTTGTAAATAATTAGTATAATATGTATTTTTTATGAATTGAAACTGATAAAATATGTTATGTTCACACCGACCATTTACTAGTTACCAATTTTAAGAAATAGTCAGTATTATATTATTTGTGATTTTAAATCTTTTTTTATTTCTGTATTTTGAATTTCTATTTCGTATTAATTTAATATGTAGGTATAATTCACAATTGATTCAATAGATTTTTAGTTGTAATAAAACAAACATTAAACAGTATTCTTAAAGTTATATTTGAAAAATTGTATTACTAATAAAATAAGAAATTTAATATAGAATTATATTTCTCAATAATAAATAATTTATTTACCATTATTCATTTTTTAAATTATAAATGATTTTTTTTTTAAGTTAATTATATAGAGGATATTTTCCTCTGTATAATTAACTTCTTTCATATAATGATATCAGATAGATTCTAGCCTGGTTCCTGTTTAACACATTACATCAGGCTAGCCTATCTGACACACCATACTGAAATCTTTGACTACCGATCGATGGTCAATCATTTTTGTGACTAACAATCAACTGATACCCAATGAGATCGGACTTTTTTTAAGAACCGCACGATATTGTTAGCACATACACTAATTTTTCTTTTGAAAAAAAAGTCATAAATTATAAATGATAGAATAGATACTTATACAATTTGTCAAGAGTAGCCGTAATAAATTTCATTAGGTTCAGAGAAAGAAGAGTATTGTTATAAAAAAGCATATATTTGCAATATCTTAAGTTAGAAATGATGTATCATAAAAATTTAAAATTATACTAATTATTTTTAAGAAAAACTATAAATTTAGTGTATATTTCATGAATTATTTTATGTTGAAGCAGGTATAAAACCTATATAAACGAATGCATAACGCATTTTTCGTAAAATGTTTTAATTTTTGGTTAATTTTAATAATAATTAAAGCAATTTTTTTATAGTGTGACAACCTTGGGATCAGGAGGTTTCACTGATTTATAAAAATATATAAGATGTAATTAATTAAATTAAAAAAAAGAGAAGCTTTATTTCAATAATTTTTACAGTAAAAGCACGCGCGATTAAAATGGACGCTAGCCGCGTATAGCGTACGCGACGCCGTTTGCACTAGTTAGGTATCTATCAGCGCGACAAAAAGCAAATAGTAAGAAAAATATACGCTAAAAGGGCACGAGCACACAAAAAATGAGTTGAAATGGCACGAAGGGAAAATACGCAATAGAACGTGCACGCCATGGCACACACGTCGCCAAAGAAAAAAAGAAATTATATTATTTCTATTTAGCAATCGTGCACTCGCAACAATGCGAAGCTTTTCTAAGCACAATAAAATAAATTATAGAATAGTGAATCTATCTATTTCCACTCACTCGAGCTTCAATAATTGCAACATACAACAAAAAGTACTACGCAATATCGCAAGTTGTAACGCTCTCTACTACACGCTGGCGACAGAAGGAATGACGCAATGGCGCTTCCTTCTTGTCTCTGCTCAGCTTCATCTCTAGTGCTGTACGCTGCGCGCGCCGCAAGAGAGAGACAAACGAGCTTCAACGGATCCAAGCTCAGCTACTCGAGTCAAGCTGCTTGCTATCTATATGAGTGCACAGTATACGTGCTATAGATATTCGCACGTGTGTGCCAACGATTTTGGGTTTTAGTATTAAATATTTGACTCGCGTGGTCTGCTTTTCGTCTTGTTAGTAGTTGGGTGCTCCTTTCTGTCGTCTATATGCGCTACAAATATATATCTAAGTAATATGGCCAATTTGCCATGTTACAATAGTAAGCGTTCGCACGAGAGCAGCGTATTCTACAATAAAATCTACAATAAAAAAACATATAAATTGTTATATCTCAAGTTAGGAATGAGATATTATAAAAATTCAAAATCGTATCAATTATATACTAGTAAAGCTTTAAATTCAATGTATTTTCAATGCCTTATTTCATGTGTAAAAAAGTAAAAAATTAATATAAACAAATGCAATTTTCGGTTTTTACAAAAAATTTTATTGATTATATTATTCTATTAGTATTAATACATATGTAAACCAAATCTCGTTAATTTTTATCAAATAATTGCTAAGAAATCACTATTTAAAAAAACTGGTGTGGCAGTCTTTGGGACTGGCCGACAGAAGTGAATCTTCTTTACGAAATTATAGAACTCATAAATGTTTATTTAAGTTCTATCACTGTTTTATTTAATTTTAAATTAATTTTTAAACTAAATAATTATAAAATTAAATAAAACTAAATTAAAATAATTTAATTTATTTAAGGAATTAATTTATTTTTATTTTAAATGAGATGGTGTATAAAATTTTTGTTGATAATATTTATTTTACAAAAATACAATTTAAAAAATGTAGAGAAGAGAAGGGCTCACAACAAAACATTACAGAGAAAGAAAGAAAAGAGAAAACGAGTGCTATTGCTTTCTTTACTTATTCAGATCAGATTCAGATATTTGTATTGCATATATAATATACATGTATACATATACTATATCTGTGCGTTTGACACCGAGTCAGTCCCGCGAATTTTCCTTTATACGTATTTAGTACCTTGATTTACATATAGGAGGCGCGAACGCTCCTCCTATATATTGTAACGTTTTTCCCTTTCGGGAGGGGGAAATACGTGTAACTCCTGTTGCCAGACGCTTCAGTGAGTTACCTGGGTAAGATCGGCAGAAGTTGTAGGCAGCGATGTACGTTGTTTAAGTGAGCGGTTACTTCGTCGTCGGCTAGGTCGTAGACCCATTTGCTGCGCGAAGTCGTTTTTAATATTGTCAGCAGACGCGGCGTTAAAAATAAACATAATGTCACGAAGTTAATTAAGCAATTAATTAATCATTTACGTACGTTTGAATAAAACCACAATTGTAATTTGTAATGAATCATCGTATCAGATTTTTGTTTAGTTAGGTTTAATTGACTTTATTAGTTTAATTCGTTTCCGTTAAAAAAATGATTTTTATCGCGGTGGCGGCCTACGCTTACAATTAAACTAAAAACTAACTGAGCTAACCTAACGTATGAGTCTGATGAGTAGCAGCCGGTAATTTGATGGTAAAGGATGCGGCGAAATTTTTCGGCAGGTGTGTTTCTGGTTGTGCAGTTAATGCATGAAACAAGTTTCCTTTGAGTCTTGTATAATTTTCGATTTTTGGGTCTTGGACGGCTCAGACTATGATTTAGTAGTTATGAGGCCTCCAAGGTTTACCAAAAACAAGATCAGCAGGAATACGCCATGTAACTATAAGTTACAACTGGCGATGAAAAAATGAAAAAATGAAATTTTTCTTATAACTGATTCCGGTTTGGCATTAAAATAAACAAAAAACAATTTATTGTTATTTTGCCACGTAACTTTACTGTGACTCGCAAACGATAAAAAAAAATGTTGATCAGTTTTCCGGTTTTTACGGAGTTTTAATGTTCACATGCCATGCAACGTTTTGTTACAAATGGCGACGATATAAAATGAAAAATGTCAATCAGGATACTGGATGTTTGTAAGTCGTGTAACGAGATAAAAATTAAAATACCAAACGGTTTTCCTTAGTTTCCTACTGTTTAAGTGCCATGTAACGTTTTGTTACAACTGGCAAACGATTTTACAGTAGAAAAGAGATGTTAATCAATTTGTTTTACCGGAAGTCCATAGTTCAGGGGCCATGTAACGTTAAGTTACAAGTGTCGAACGATTTTTACAATGAAATACTCATTTGGTTACCGGAAGTCCATATGTTCGGGCGCCATGTAACGTTAAGTTACAGCTGGCGAATGAGTTTTTTTTTATTCTTTAAAAAAAAACAACGTTAATCAATCAACCGGAAGTCCATTTGTTCGGGCACCATGAAACGTTTTTCCCTTTCGGGAGGGGGAAATACGTGAAACTCCTGTTGCCAGACGCTTCAGTGAGTTACCAGGGTAAGATCGGCAGGAGTTGGAGGGATTGGACGGTGGAAAGTAAAGGAAAGTAACCGGGTTTAACACGTTTGGTTATGCTAGGGAGTACCTTGGCTTTATTGCACTCATAAAACTCATGTACAACGACGATTACAAGTATGAAATAATAATAATGTATTAATCAAAACTAAATCTAATATTTTTATATAATGCAAATAAACTAACCTAACCTTAATGAAATATAATTTACAAAAGTAATTAGTTCTTTATTTATTTCGGCCATTTGACGGCTATTTAATAAATGATTAAATCAATAAATATTTAAATGAATCTAATTTAATAGTTTGAGTTTAACTAAAAGATTCTATGGCCTGGACGGTCTAAATTATACCGGCGGCTTTTACCTGCAACAATGTGCAAAACAAAAAGACAAATGATTAATAACTAAATAATTATATTAATAGGTAACGGCACCTAATAACGCAACACTTAATCCTACGGTAATAATGATGGTGGGTAGCCGGCTCCCTTAATTATCTAAATCACACATCTCTGTAGGCATGCGGGACCTTTAAGTGATGCAAAGACAATGGGTGGCCGACACCCTTAACTTATTCTAATATCTTAATAACTACGCGGCAGTCGGACGGAGTCCTTTAGACTAATATGAAACAAGTAATTGGGTGGACGACACCCTTAATGTATTCTATTATTCACATAACCGCGGACGCGACAGCTATGGGTGGACCATACTCTTAATTAAGCCAGTAGCGAAATGTGAAATAGAATATAATATTTTGGGTGGACGTCACCCTTAAATTCAGCGGCGCAAGTTTTGCATTGCGGTGTCGGCAAAAGGTTGCGAGTGTGCTCTAGGCAGATAGATTTACGCCAGCGTGCTCACTCAACGTATCTCTAATACTGCCAGCATATGCACTAGAGTGTAGACCAGCGTGCTCACTCGGTCTACCCTCATGTGCAAGAGAGAGGAGCTTTGTCTAAGCTGTGGTGCTCCACAAGCCAAGGCAACCAGCTACTACTGGTCCCACTCTCCTTTAGCCTAGCGTGCTCACTAAGGTAAAGAGAGAGGGGAGACCGTAGTCTACACTGCTCTGCTCTGGATAGCTTCTCAGCCTCTTATATACTCTGGCTTCATTTTTCCCGTTGCGTGCAGCGACGTTCGAGGTTGCCGCCTAGCGGCTGAGCTCAGAACTACTGTTCTATCGTAGCTGGCCGTTAGGCGGGAAATTTGAATATGCGGGTATGTATACTCGTCACAATGTATACACTTCCGTTTTATTAGTTCCGTTGCATCTACCGTCATGAAATCAATTAACTCCCGTATAATTTTTGTTATACGTCTCTTATGGGATGTGCATACCGTCGGTAAAGAAGTTTCACTTTAAAATAGCGTGAAAAATTCATTTGTTTATAACTTTCTCCAAAATTGAAATTTTCCAAAAATATTTCAACACATTAATTTTGATATATAAAAATTTAATTATCTGTAAAAAAAATATTAAATTCAACTACTCGATTTTTAGTAGCATACTTCAGAAAGTTTGACTCATTGCAAACTAATAAAGGAACTAATAAAGGAAATGTTGACCTTAGATTTTAGAGGAATATTTCGAGAAAATTATTTTGGTCAATCTGCTGAGATATCTTAAAAAATTTATTTTCTTATTGCTAAAAGGTAATAACATGCTAAACAGTGGTATTATGATTTTATGAATATTTCTGGTATAAGTTTAAAATAAAATATGGATGGTCTAACAACATATGATCATATTTGTACAATATAATTAAATTGACAGATTCCCCATAAGTTAGCCGTAATATTGACTTATTCTAACAATTCAAAATAAAGCATTTTAAAATAAATATTATTAATCGTATTCATATTTATAAACATCTTATATTATATTAAAGTGAAACCACTTTTTTCTCCGTTTCTCCGGTTCTCCGCATTTTTTGAATGTGTCTTTCTTGGGCCTTATATTTTCTTGGGCATTATAATTTTCTTGGGCCTTGTAATTATTTGGACTCAATATTTTTTTGGGCCTAATATTTTTTTGGACTCAATATTTTTTTGGGCCCAATATTTTTTCGGTCTCTATATTTTTTGAGCCTTATATTTTACTGAGCCTAATACTTTCTTGGGTCTTATATTTTTTTGGGCCTTATAATTTTTTGGACTTAATATTTTTTTGGGCCCAATATTTTTTTGGTCTTTATATTTTTTGGGCCTTATATTTTATTGAGCCTTATACTTTCTTGGGCCTTATAATTTTTTGGACTTAATATTTTTTTGGGCCCAATATTTTTTTGGTCTCTATATTTTTTGGGCCTTATATTTTATTAAGCCTTATACTTTCTTGGGCCCAAAATTTTTTCGTCTCTATATTTTTTGGGCCTTATATTTTCTTGGGCCTTAATTTTTTTTGGGCCTTATATTTTATGGAGCCTAATACTTTTTTGGACCTTATATTTTTTTGGGCCTTGTAATTTTTTCGACTTAATATCTTTTTGGGCCCAATATTTTTTTGGTCTCTATATTTTCTTGGGCTTAACACTTTCTTTGGCTTTATATTTTTTGGGCCTTACATTTTCTTGGGCTTTATATTTTTTTGATTCCTACATTTTTTTGGTCAATATGTTTTCTAACGTAGCTTTTCATCTAAGCCTGTATACTTATATTTTCTTGGGCTTAACACTTTCTTTGGCTTTATATTTTTTGGGCCTTATATTTTCTTGGGCTTTATATTTTTTTGATTCCTACATTTTTTTGGTCAATATGTTTTCTAACGTAGCTTTTCATCTAAGCCTGTATACTTTTACATTGGATTCTTCAGTGGAGCGTATTTTTATAATGTTTTATACAGGCTCCGCTCCAGACGCTATAATATTTTTTTTTATTTCAAATGCAATGTTTTAACGTCTCATTTTTACACTAGACATTGCAAATCTAATAGCGCATCTCCATATGCAGCCGATTGAACAGAGCGTCCCAATATGTAGCCGTTTAAACAGCGCATCTCAATATGCAGCCGATTCAACAGCGCATCCCAATATGCAGCCGATTCAACATCGCATCCCAATATGCAGCCGATTCAACAGCGCATCCCTATTTGCAGCCGATTCAACAGCGCATTCCCTAATGTAGTCGATTTAATAGCGTATCCTCGTATGCAGCCGATTCAACAGCACGTTTCCTTATGTAGCCGATTTAACAGCGCGTTCTTTATCATATTAAACTATTTTGAAAGCGTCAGTTGATATTTATTTTTATTAAATATCATATATTTTATTATATTTCGAGTTCAACTATTAACACAATCTAAAACATAAATATTAAATACATATTGACATATTCTTTATAATATCTCTTTATAAACAATGTTTTTTGTATATATTGTATTCTGATCATTTTTATTTTCTCCGTTGACAATAGCGTAGTCACCTAAAAATAATTTGAAATTGTTTTTAAATTTCGTCCTTGAAAGAGCAACATATAATTGCCCATGACTGAAAACTGGTGACGACAAATAAACACCAACTTTTTCATAAGATTGTCCTTGTAATTTATTAATAGTCATTGCAAATCCTAATCTTATAGGAAACTGTTTTCGTTGCATATTAAATGGAATTTCTTCCGTAGATGGAGATAAATTTATTCTTGGAATGAAAACTTATTTACCTTTGTTTTGACCAGTTGCTAATTCCGCTTGAATTGAATATTTGAGCATTCTTTTACTATCATTATTTTTAGGAGCCAAAATAACTTTTTTTGTTAGATTCGTATTGTTTATTTTTATTGTTTTTCCGAATATTTTTTCGACAAGATTTTCTTCAATGATAAAATTATCTGGTATAGCAGTTACTTCATTATCATCTTCAAAAACATCACAACGTTTTTCTTCTCCGATGTCTAATAACCATTGTTTAAAATTATTATCATTATCCGAAACTCGCAGATTTTCATTTATCTTTATTTGCTTAAAATTTTGCCATAATAAACAAAATTTAACTGAATTTTCAATAATGTTCATACGGCTATCATGTCGTACAATTGGTAATGTTTACCTGAAATCTCCTGATATAATTACAGTTTTACCACCGAAAGGTTGGTTTACATTATATAAATCTTGAAAAAGACGATCAACCGCTTCAAAAGCAAATTTTGAAGTCATGGATATTTTATCCCAAATAATTATTTGAGTTTCCTTTAATTATTTGCCTTCTGCAGAATTAGGCTTAACATTACAAGTTGTGCAATCTGTTATATTTAACGGTAGTTTAAATGTTGTATGCACGGTACTTCCATCGACTAATGAATTCGCTGCTATACCTGCCAAAGCTACACATAAATAATTTATGGTATGATATTTAAAATAAGCCATTAAAACGTTAAGTAAATAACTTTTTCCACTTCCACCCGGTCCATCTATAAAAATATATTTTTCTTTACTTTGGTTGTTTAAACTTTTTAGTGTAGAGTCGAATATTTGCCTATGTTTATTATTTAAAGAATTTATTTTCATTTCTAATTCATTAAGAATATAATTATTATGATTTAAAATTGTTTCATTATTATCTTCTTCTATTAATGTGCTTATGTTAGGTAAATTAAAATCGTTTAATGAAAATCCATTGACTTGTGAATTATTTTTAATAACATTCAATGCAAGATTTTCACCTACATTTTTTTCGTATTTAGGGTGGTAAAATTTATCTTTATATTTTTCATATTAATCTCGTGCACTTATAGGATTATGAAAAACGCAAAAAAAAGCAAATAATTCACAAAGAGCATAAAGGAATTCTGTTGAAGATGCTTTTTCCAAGCATCTATCCCATTCTTTATCTTTACTAATTAATTATTTTGCCTTAGCTGCCACATAAAACGAATTGTACATCACATCATCAACAGTACGCAAAGCTTTAAAAGACGTGGCTCCTTCAACATGTAATAGTAATAACCTAATAAAATAACGTTCTCCATCTTTCGGACTTACTAAGTACATTCTACTGAGTATTGGTTTTCTTTTTTTTTTCTTTTATTCCACTTTTTCAGTTTTTCATCAAATGTATAAAAATTTGGTATTTCTGAATATAAGTAATTTCGTGCTTCGAAATCTTCTCTATTCGATTCAAAATATGCTCTTAATGTTGTTCCAACATTTTTTTGCATGATCATTTCTTCTTTTCCTTCTTTAAAAAATACGTTTTGTTGATTCTCTTTATGAACGCTTAGACGTTTTATAGTATGTGGAATAACATGTAAAGGATATTCTAATAATCTGTGCATTGCTTCAGGTGGACATAAATATCGTGTATTAATGTATTGTTTGATTTCGTCATATTCATATTCAACATTTTCACTATTGTCATTTTCAAAAGTGTCTTAATTTTCTGATCTAAAATCACCATTTACTTGATGTATTTCAATGTATGCACAATCATGACCTTCATAACAGTATTTGAATAAATATTTAATGCATTGTACAGTGGAACAAACTTATACGTCAATGTGTGCATTAAATTTTAATAATAAGTAAGGATTATAAGGAACAACGGATCCATTATCTGCAATTCTTTCTGTAAATTTATTTTTAAAAATAATTTCGACGCCATCATTTTTGCGTTTGTATAGTGGATACCTATTTGATTTAAATGTTGTTGTATTGTTACATTTTTTTGGAAAATTTTTCGTACGTTGTTTCGTATTTTTATCCATACACGGACAATTCATATTTCGCATACCACAGGGACCGTGTATCATAAATTGTTCAACAATACTATATAATTTTGGATAAATATCTCTTTTTGGGATTTCTGCACTTATTATTTTATCAACTTTTTCAGGAATGTCAAATTTATCATTTTTATCTAAGAATAACAACATATGCATATGTGGTGATCCTCGTTTTTGAAATTCAATTACATAACTATATGCAATACATTTTCCTAATATTCCCTTTTTATAACTAAATTTTTGAATTCTTCTACTTTTTGATAAAATACTTTTGTTATAATATCTGGTCTATCTATTGCATTTTTATAAATTTCCAAGTTTTCAGTCATTTCTTTCCAATGTGGGTCACAGGTCATAGTTACAAAAAGGTCAGGTTTACCATGATAATTTACAAGTGTTATTGAATCAATGTAATTTTGTTTAAAAAATCGTGGACTTTCTGTAAAGTTTGTTAGTAATATTACCATTTTTCCAATTTTTGAATAATCCAATTCTTTTTTGTTATGTAAATAGTCCATAACACCTTTGTAACAATCACTTCTTAATACGTTTTGGTTTTTTCGTATAAAATACAATCTGGAGGTTTCAACTTTTACAAACGCATCAACAATAAACTGTTGAGATGATTTTCCTAAATTAAGAAATAAATTAAATTCATTTCTAACACTAAATCTATAATTATAAAATTGCAAATTTTTAATATTAGATTTTCCAAATTTATTTTTCATATTTGACATCCATCCAAAACCACCATTAGGATGAATAAGCGAATATGTCATAGCATCTGTGTGTTTGCTAATTTTTAGTATACTAATTGGTTTATCAGACTTAGGGTAAATGACAATATCACGTTCAATAGGGGGCATATCGTCTTCTCCAACGTATACTATTGCTACATTATTACAGGTAGGTAGATGATATCTATTTTCTATCGAAATTATTATTGCGGACAATAGGCATAGTAACAGTTTTCAGAAGACAATTGATTTTCGCACATCGTTATAATTCTTTTTCTCCTGCTTCATGCATCATTTTATAGGTTTAAGCATGAGGGTTAATATCTCTCATTAAGTTATCTGAATGTTTTAATAATGTTAAGTTTGTATTAAACTTATGTCGTTCAATCGTTGCCATTTCATTATCTAAAATATATAATTGTCCATATTTAAGTGCTTCATCTTTATTAGGATGTAACGCATATACATTATGGTAAATTTGTCCACATATTCTAATAACTTGTGGTCCTTTACTCGGCAATGTATCAAAATTGGGATCAAAACTTGCGAATGCTATAGCATTATTGTACAACCTAACATTTCGTCGAAAATCAATACTTTCTTCCGTAAATTCAGTTGCTCAAAACATTAATCGTTCTGGGTAAGGTGGATTTTCTAACGATTCTACTTTATCTTTATGACAACAATTGGAGAAATCGTTACTTTTAGTATTTTAAAAAGCAAAATGTTGCGTATCACAATAAACACATGTATTCGTCATGGAACCAATGTAATTTTCAGATATGAGATTTTCATCGAAATATATATTTGCCATACAACCAATCAGTTTCAAATTAATTTTTTCAGTTAATATTTTTTCATTTAATTTCTTAAATTTTTTTTCTACTTTGCCCTTTATTGTTTTATCAATAACTTCGTTTAATACAATATTATGATTGTTATTATGATTATTATTATTCTAATTTTCATTATAATTATTATCTTCAATTTTTAATCGTTTACACTTAACATTTTCTAATTTTTCTTCATATTTTTTTGGTTGTTTTTCTTTAATTTTTATATAAGCTTCTTTCTTACGTAAAACCTCATTCGCACGTATTTGTTCAAATTTATCAGTACCCATTGTTCTCTTGAATTGCCATTTTGTTATGTTAGTATTTTCTAATTTCTGTTTATATTTATTTGGTTGTCCTTTTTTCATTTTCATATAAGCTTTTTTCTTACGTAAAGTTTCTTGAACACGTCTTAGTTCTAATTTATCATTACTTTTTTGTTTCTCGCATTTCCATAATAATGTCTTTTTCTGAAATTTTATTATATTTGTTGACGCCTTTCAGAAAATTGTTCGAGAATGAGTGGACTGTATTTAAATGTCCTTAATTAAATTTAAATTATATTAATTAAAGAACTTTGGCGCACATAAAACTGATAGCGTCACTATGCATGAAAAGGCACAAAAGTCACTAATGCACATAATTAGTCTTGATTAGAAATTTATTAAATATAAAACAATAAATAATTAATTTTATAAAGCGTGTTTTCTTGATTAGACTCACTGTACTCGACGTGTAAAAGAAACCGCGTGGTCGAGTTGCAAATGCCGCCAAGGTAACAATGCGCTTAGCAAAGCGATGTGTCTCGTTCGAGGATCCGTGGCTATCTGACTGAGCCCGCGAGGCACGTTAAGCTCAAGCGAGAAGTTACGAGCCACGTGTTCGTAATTAAGAACGCGCTACGGGGTTCGCACAGCTAGAGGCGCGAGATCGAACCTTCGAGAAGGCGCGAATTCAAAGGCAACGGCCTGAACAATATTTATGTGATTCTTCTGTTACCATTTACCTATTAACGGGATGTCGGAGCTGCATCACTTGAGTTTTGCTTTTTTCATTATATCAGTATCTTTTTAAATTAATAAATTAAACAAATATAATGACTTGTCCGTACTAAAGCTATATTACTACAATGATTTTTGTCAAAATAAAAAATCATTTAGACTTGTTATTTTTTTATGAGCTTGGATTGGAAATTAGATATCAAACTTGATAGACCTAACTTTGAAATACGATACATTGAAAGTTTTTATTATAACTTTATACGTCTAATATTTTGGTGGATTTCTTGAGTTGTCCGCACTGGAGTATAATCTTACAAATTTTTACTTTGTAGCAAAAAATCTTGATTGAACGCATCGTTTATTCATAAGTTAGGATTGGAAATATTATTAGAAGGTGGCCGCTTCGTCAAGCTCTTAAGTTTTGTTACAAAGAAAGTTTCTTTTTCAAATATTTCTTTTGATCCTTTTTTTTTCATTTAATTTAATCTTAACTGCCCCAATTTTATTATCGTTATAATTCAAGTGGATGTCATCGATTCCCATTATATCATTATATGGTTTTTAAAAATTTCTATCTGAAATGTCATTGTCAATTTCCATCAAAATTGTTTCATGATTCAAATTCTTTTGTTTATGATACGTTTCCATGATCTTTTTTTGTTCTGGCAATAAATGCATTTGTGAGTTTTTTTTATAATATTTCAAGCTCGGCGAAATCTAAATTAAATGGTATTTGATTAAAACCTTGCTCATGACAAAAACTCCTTTTTATCATATCCGGTTGATTATCGTAATTAATTTTTGCATTATTATAATTTTGTAAAACTGGAAACATTTTTATTTTTTGCGTTTTAAAAATTCTTTATAAACGTAATCGCATTTGAGAAACATTATATCTTAAACAACATGGACCTAAATTATAAGGTACTGCAACAGCAAAAACCATTGCAAAAACGCTACAATCATAATTATTCGTTTGTGATTGTACTGTTTCGAATACTGTGCTTAATTCTGATTTGTTTGGAAATAATCTGTTTATATAAATCTTATACTCATCTTGTAAATATATAAGATTCAAATTGTCTATATATATGAATTACCTTATTATTATAATACACACGAATCCGGTGACTCTTTTTTAAATTTTCGATAAATAATAACTGTATAAATTCTCCATCAATCAGTACTGAATGAACATATTGTGGTCTCTGAATTAGTGAAGTCAATTGCATGTCGAATGAGGTGCACTGGTTTGAAATGTTATTAAATTCTAATATATGAATATCAGTTAACATGAAAGCAATTCCACTATACAATCCCTGTCTTTTAACAATCAATTTATCTTCCTCAGTCAAAACCATTATTGAAAAAGAAAATTCTCTTAAGAATTTTCATTCATTTTTAATGAACTTTTTCCAAAGATATTCACAAAAGAATTGCTTTTATATTAACTGATTTAATTTACTGCCTTTTTACTTTAAAAGCTGAAAAATTAAAGAAATTATGAAAAATGCTATGAATTAATTGTTATATGATAAATAAATAATAATGAAATTTGTAAAAATAATATTATGATAAAAAATGATTATTTTCGGCAATTATTTATATATATATACATATATATATATATATATATATATATATATATATATATATATATATATATGGATCAATCCACGTCAAACGGATAATGGCTCTGTCCAAAATTGTAGATCACCAAAAAAATCGTATATAAGCTCAAAATTTTCGTTTTACACTCTACTTTCTTTTGCAATGTAGTGATTTTAAAAAATCCAAAATAGCGGCTCAAACCTAGAGATATAATAAAAAATTTTCAAAAATTGATTTTAATTTATTCAAATCAGATCCTACATATTTTTTTCCATCAGAAATCAATTTAGCGTTCAATTTTACATAGGAATATAGTATTGCACTCGAGGTGAAAAAAATTTACAATGTCATCGGAAGGTCATATCGGGAAATAATAGTTATTTCTCAAATTACTCATTGATCAATGTTGATTAGTGAGAAAATGAAGATACTGATAGATAACTCGAGTTACTGAATTTGAATCTGATGTCTGTTTAACCCTACAAGATCTGTATGAAAGTCATTTGAAGGTCAAATCGCGAATATCTTTTATTATTTAATAACATTAGGACACCTTCAAGTTTTACGTGTCGCTGAATCCGAAACCGGGGTCCGTTGGAGTGTCAAACGACGTAATTACGTAAAAATTAATCAAATATTGATACTAAAGACTAAAAAAAAATTTTTGTCCTCCAAGAAACCACAGTTTGAAACGAATTTTTCTGTAATTACGTCGTTTGACACTCCAACAGGTCTCGGATTCGGATCCAGCATCACGTAAAACTTATAGGTGTCTTAATCTTATCAAATTTGACCTTTAAATGACCTTGATGGAGACTGGTAGGGTTAAGCGGATATCAGATTGGGATTCAGTGACTCGAGTTACCTATCAGTATCTTCATTTTCTTACTAATCAACGTTTATCAATGAATAATTCGAGAAATAACTATTGTATCGCGATATGACCTTCAGATGATATTGTAAAATTTTTTTACCTTGAGTGCAATACTATATTCTCATGTGAAATCGAACGCTAAATTGATTTCTGATATAAAAGATATGTGGAATCAGATTTGAATGAATTGAGATTAATTTTTGAAAATTTTTTATGAAATTTCTAGGTTTGAGTCGCCATATTAAGGCCGCCATTTCGGATTTTTCAAAATCGCCACATTGTAAAAGAAAGTAAAGTGTAAGACAAAAATTTTGAGCCCATGCACGACTTTTTTAGTGATCTACAATTTTGGACAGAGCCATTATCCGTTTGACGTGGATTGACCCATATATATATATATATATATATATATATATATATATATATATATATATATATATATATATATATATATATATATATATATATGGGACATTTTACACCAACTGGAAGAGAAAAAAAATAAAAATCCTTGAAACTCTGAGAATATATTCTGTCTGTTACTCAAAATGTGTAAAAAAATATTCAAGGATTTAGATTTGAAGGATCAAGAGCCATAGATCCTTAAAATTTGGAAATTTTCAAAATTTTTGGAAAAGTACCAACTTTATGATTTTTTTTCTGAAAATCTTGATGTTTTAGAGAGAAATTTATAAGAATTCTTCTTGTTCTAGATAAAGAGGAGAGTTAGCATTATTTTTTACAGAGCTAAATTTTGAAGTTTTCTATTGGTTCTTACATGTATTACATGGTAATTGAAATTATTCATTGTCTGCTACTTCAGAAATTGCTTTTCGAGGGCTTATTTCTTTCTATTTTTTATCAACTTGAAAATAAATTTTTGACTGTGTAAGAAAGAGCCACCAATAAGGAGTTATAACAGTTTAAAATATATATTTTCATGTCTAATTTATTTTCAATATAAAAATTAATCATACATGATAATATATATTTTAAACTGTGTTAAATCCTTATTGATGGCTCTGACTTACATGATCAAAAATTCATTTCAAAGTTCACGTGAATTAGAGGAAAATAAGCCCGCGAAAAGAAATTTCTGAAATGGGCTGAATGAGTAATTTCAATTACCATGTAATACATATAAGAACCAATAGAAAACTTCAAAATTCAGGTCTGTAAAGAATCATGCTAACTCTGCTTTTCATTAACAACAAGAAGTATTCTCATGAATTTCTCTCTAAAATATTAGGATTTTCAGGAAAAAAAATGATCAAGTTGGGACTTTTCCAAAAATTTTGAAAAATTTCCAAAATTCAAGAATCTATGGCTCTTGAGCCTCCCAATCTAAATCCTTGAAAATTTTTTTACACATTTTAGGTAACAGGCAGGATATATTCCCAGAGTTTCAGAGATTTTTATTTTTCTGCTCTTCCAGTTGGTTTGAAATGTTCCATATATATATATATATATACTAGGGGGGGTACCCCCCTGCTCGCTCTGCTCGCCAACCCCCATTGGTGATTATGCATATCTTACATATATTTTACCAATAAAAGAAAAATTAATCATTTATAAATCACATGATATATCTGAAAAACAAATAATAATTTAATTATGATTGTTTATACCTTATAAACTAAACGAGTTTCCACACCACCTTACATTTCAAACTAGTTATTATGATGAATTGCATTCATATATTTAATTTAATTGTATAAATTTTTCAATATTTAAATATAGATTTTAATTTAACTAATATATTTTAACTGTGTGAAATATAAAGGTAACGTTACGGCGCGTTAGATTTTTTGATCAGTGGAAACCCTCGCCAGGAGCCCTAAAAACCACTTTATTTTATAGATAATATTACATAGATTAGTTATACATTTATTATATAACTTATTTTATGTATTGAATATGAATAAAAAAATAGTGATATCGTACAATATATAAGTGAAAAAATAACTTATTATTAATTAAATGATATTAATGATCAAAATTATAATAAATTTAAAACTATATAAAAATTTTTAAATAATTATTTGGTATAAAAATTTTATTAGTATTATATTTGATATATCATAATGTTTATTTATGTCTTAAGATTTATAGGATTATTTTGATATAATTCCTTTTTGATATCTTTTTGACTTATTTTTACATTTTTTAAGATATATCAATATTTTATACTAAAATTTAAAAATTTGTTTACTTTAATATTCAAAAATAAGTGATGTAATTATTATTAATTTTCATAAGATCATTAAATCATTATATTATTTTAATGATTTTAATTTGTATATATATAAAATAAAATAATTTTGAAATATTAAACTTACTTTTTATTACTTACTTTTATAAATTTTGATCAAATATGTTCTTAATAATATTAACTAATCGTAATAAATATCTAGAATAAATTTGATAATTTTGATTAATATAATATTCTGTTATTGGTTCACATATTTGAATTTTATATTTTATAATTTTATTAACGTAATATTTATAATATTCTGGTACTTTATTCCAATTATTGTATTCAACTTTTTCTTCGTTCCCGCCAATATATGAATTAATAATATTATTTAATTGAGAAATTTCTGTATCCTCTGAAATATTATCATTTAAGCTTTCTAAATAATATTCATATTCTTCTTCATAATTTAAGTGGTCTTCAATTTGATTATTTAAATAATCCATTGAATGTTGATCGATAATATCATTTACTTCAACATCATTTCTAATTAAATTAAATATATGAATGCAATTCATCATAATAACTAGTTTGAAATGTAAGGTGGTGTGGAAACTCGATTGTTTATTTATATAAATAAACAATCATAATTTAATTATTATTTGTTTTTTCAGATATATCATGTGTTTTATAAATATAATTACTTATTCTTTATGTAAACCTTTTAACAAGAAGTCTTAACCATTAATTAATAATATAAAGTACAAATTTTTTTATCTATTAATAATTTTATTAATGTATAAATATCAAAGTATTATATAATAAAATT
This sequence comes from Anastatus disparis, assembly GCA_017163975.1. Taxonomy (NCBI): domain Eukaryota; kingdom Metazoa; phylum Arthropoda; class Insecta; order Hymenoptera; family Eupelmidae; genus Anastatus; species Anastatus disparis. The sequence goes on along the minus strand of JAFFSR010000274.1, from coordinate 6,283,519 downwards.
TTAGTATTAAAAATATAATTTCGTTTTTCATTAGATATACCACATTATATTAATTAACATAATAATGCATGCAAGTTATAAACTGTTATACGAGTCATTACACGAGTGGGGGGCAGTGGGGAGTGATGCGGGGGGCATACAGGGGCTACGGGGGGCACACGGGGGCGTGGGGGGGGGGGATGGGGGACCTATAGAGGGGTGAATGGTTACAAAATATCGTAGAATTACAAACAATTTTACGTTATTTTGTAGGAATTCCTTACAAAACATTATTGGGAGCTGTGGGGGGGCGCGGGGGGGCTGAAACTGAATTTTTAATATAACTATATAATATAGGATGATATATATATATATATATATATATATATATATATATTTCTATATATATTTATTCATTAAAAAAAGTTTGTTGTAAAAAGAACTAAAATCAAATTTATTTTGAATTATTTTTAATAATTGTATCCTTTAATTTATTTACAATTGTTTATGGTTATTCGCAGTATCTACATTTAAATAATGTATAAATGATAATAAACAACCCACACAGCATGAAATATTTATGGAAGCTTCCTGGAACATTGGCAGCGAAGATTTGAAATATTTTAGGAATCTTTCATGGAATATTCCTGTAATATTCGTATGTCCTTAATTCTTCCTACATTGGAATATTCCATGGAATATTGCTGGAAGATTCTAAGAATATTTCATTGGAAGATCTAGGACATCTCAGATGTTTTATTGAAATATTTCAGGAATCTTGCAGGAATATTTTATGAAATATTCCGTTGGAACATTCATAGAAAATTTCCGGAATATGGAAACGGTAGATTTAAAACATTTTATGAACCTTTTATAGAATATAAACGAAAGATCTAAAGAATCTTTCATGGAATATGCACGAAAGATTTAAGGAATTTTTCATGAAATATTCCATGAAATATTTCTGGAAGGTTTTAGAAATCTATCGTAAAATATTCCGTGGAATATTTATGGAAGATTCGCAGAATATTGGCACGGAAGATTTGGAATATTTCAGGAATCTTCCGTGAAATATTCCTATAATATTCGTATGTCCTTGATTCTTCCTACATTGAAATAAACCATGGAATACTCTTGAGAGATTTAAAGAATATAAAAATGGAAGGTTTGGGTAATCTCTCATCTTTCATGAAATGTTCCTGGAAGATTCTTGGAAAATGTGAAATGCTGTGAGGGGATGGTATATATATTATATAATAACACATTACACTTATACATCAATAAATATACGCATACACAAACATTTAGTTATAAAATCGCATTTAAATATTCGCTTCGACTGTGCACATCAAAGTGCTGATACCCTTTCGCGTTTATAGTAAGTGAGGTATCTTTCAACCGCTTGGGGATAAAACTCCCATTTAACAAACATCCCCTTATCGGCGTCACTGGAAACCTTCCGTAACGTTCCGCGCAATCTTCCAACGAAAACTTCATGGAATCATTCTAGAATCTTTTAAGCAATATTCTACTGGAAGATTACTGTAATCTTTGCGTAAAATATTTCGTGGAATATTTACGGAAAATTTATGTAATATTTCGCTGTACGATTTAAAAGTTTTTAGGAATCTTCCAGTGAAATGTTTTTGGAATCTTTCTGAAATCTTTAATGAAATATTCCACTGGAATATTACTTAAATCTTTTTGTGGAATAATTCGTTGACTATTTATGGAAGATTTATGTTATATTCCACTGTACGGTTTGAAAGTTTTTTGGAATATTCCAGTGAAATGTTTATGGAATCTTTCTGAAATCTTTCATAAAATATTCCACTGGAAGGTTACTTGAATATTTCTGTGGAACATTTCGTGGAATATTTATGGGAGATTTATGTAATATTCCGCTGTACGAATTTAATGTTTATCGGAATCTTCCTGAAATCTTTCATGAAATATTTCATCGGAAGATTACTTTAATCTTCCTGTGAAATGTTTCGTGGAATATTTATAGAAGATTTATCTAATATTTCGCTGTACGATTTTAAAGTTTTTTGAAATCTTCCAGTGAAATGTTTATGGAATCTTTCTGAAATCTTTCATGAAATATTCCACTGGAAGATTACTTAAATCTTTCTGTGGAATATTTAGTTGACCAGTTCTGAAAGATTTATGTAATTATCCGCTGTACGATTTTAAAGTTTATCGGGATTTTCCAGCGAAATGTTTATGGAATATTTCTGGAATCTTTCATGAAATATTTTACTGGAATATTCATAAACATTACATGGAATATTTTATGCAATATTTCAGAAATCTTTTGTGAATATTACATGGAATATTTCGAAAAAGTTTTCGAACATTCCTTTAAAATATTCCTGAAATATTCCTGGAAGCTTTCAATGGAAGATTCCAGTGGAATATTCTGAAATATTCCGTGAAGACTTTCAATAATCTGCATGAAAGGTTCCATTGAAATATTCCAGTAGAATAATTCGAAATATTTCAGTGAAATCTTCCATACTATGTGAGAACCATTATTTATTTCCAGCCTAACGCTTTTTTATTGTTATTTACAGTTTTCAATATTTTCTTATAATCATTTGTTTATTCACAGCATTATTCTACTTTTACAAAATAATTTTCATACAAGGTGATAAATTATTTTACTATAAGATAATATATATATATATATATACTAGGGGGGGTACCCCCCTGCTCGCGCTGCTCGCCAACCCCCAGTTATGCTATAAATATAATTATATATTAAACATTTATTATTAATATTATATTATATAATGTAATATTATTTAATTTATTATATAATATAATTTTTATCTAAACTCTAAATAAATATTTTTACTATTTCTATTAATATTAATTATTTATGTTACTTTATATAAAAATACCTCAACACTATTTTGTTCATTATATTTCAAAAAGAAGAGATATATATAATTATTATTAATTCATTATTTTTTTATTTTTATAAAAAAAGAAGAGATATATAGTGTTGAGGTTCGGCTTTCCACACCACCTTACATTTCAAACCTTTATCAATATAACTTATAAATATTTATTTTTTAAATCAATATTAATTTTGAATAAATTTGTAAAATTTTTTTGTTAATATAATTATATAATATATGAAGTTTTAAAAAGGTGTGTAACATAGAGAGGTACCTTGATGGCGCGTTAGATTTTTTGATTAGTGGAAACCCTCACCAGTAGCCCTAAAAACCACTTAGTCTTATAAAATATATTTTATTTTAAATATTTATAATATATTTAATTATATGTAGTATAACTTAAAAATAGTGTTATTATTGTTATGATATTAATGATCATTAGTTTAAAATATATTGAAAATTTTGTTGATAATTTAGTATATTATTTGATATATCGTAATGATTTTGAGTTTTATAAGATTTATAGGATTATTTTGTTATAATTCCTTTTTATATCTTTTTCTCATTTTAAACATTTTATGAGATATATCAAAAATTCATACTAAAATTTATAAATTTATTATGATATTGTAAATGAAATTATTACATGATCATTATATCATATTTTATTTAAAATTTAGTTATTTATATAACAAATAAATAAATAAAATAATTTTAAATTATTTTATACTTACTTATACTATATTTACCTGTATAAAAGTTATGAATATGAATTTTTATTTATTGTTGTTATTAGTTAAATTATTTATTTATTAAAATTTCGTTTTATAAATTTTAAATAATCATAACTTTTAAATATTTTAGTTAATTTTTAAATATTCTAATTTTTTTTGTTTTTAATAATATTAATAATTTAAAAATTTTTTTTAAATTTATTATTATATATTTAAATATTTATGATTTATTTTAATTTTTCATATTTTATTAATAATGTTAGCTAATCTTAATAAATAATTAGAATAAATTTCATGACTTTGATTAAAGTAATATTCTGCTATTGGTTCGCTTATATTTATTTTATATTTTATAATTTCATTCGCATAATATTTATAATACTCTGGTACTTCATTCCAATTTTTAAATTCAAATTGTTCATTATTTTCCTCTATATACGAATTAATAATATTATTTAATTTAGAAATTATTGTATTGCTTATTGAACTATTATTATCTAGACTTTCTAAATAATATTCATATTCTTCTTGGAAATTTAAATGTTCTTCAATTTGATCATTTAAATTTTCCATCAATTGTTGATCATTGACATTGTTAATTTCAACATAATGACCTTCTATTGGATCCCATTCAATCATTTGTTGATCATTAACATTGTCAATTTCAACATCATTAATTGAATTCGATTCCATTATGTTTTTTTTATTTATATATTATTAAAAATTTTTAATGTTTATAATTATTATAAATATAACCTGAAAAAAATAAAGTTTAATTAATAAAATAATTTATAAAAAATTTATTTAAATAACATTAAATTTTTGTTAAATTATAATAAAATTATTTTTCTAATATTTCTTTCCAAACTATGTTAGGTATAATATCTTTGTTTTCCGATTCATTTTGAATATATATTTTATTTACATTTTTACAACGTGAAAGAGCAACATATAATTGCCCGTGAGAAAATAAAGGTTTTTGATGAATATTCCTATATTTTCGAAACTTTGGCCTTGAGATTTATTAATTGTTATAGCAAAAGCTAATATAACAGGAAATTGTTTTCTATATAAAATAAATGGTAAAGATGATGATTCATTAGTGTTTAATGTAATACGTGGTATAAAAACTTTATTTCCTTTATTTTCTCCAGTAATTATTTGTGCTTCTATGTTATATTTGAATAATTTAGTTATTTTTAATCGCGTTCCATTACATAATCCATTTTTATACTTAAATTTCGAATTAACATAATTATGGTATTTACTTTTAATTTCAGTTCGTGTGGAGGTAATCCTTCTCTTATGTTATTTAACATTTTTATTGGATAATTCAAATGAATATTATCATCCGTTTGATCTACACCTTTGTATGTTGCATAGTCAATGCTATAATAAGTTTTTGTTTCATTTTTAATTAATTTTAAAATTCTGTTATTTAAAATATTTACATCTTCATTATGTGTACTCAAAATGACATTTTTTGAAAAACAATAATTTTCGTTAATGTTTTTATAAATTTTGGCACAGACGTCATTAGTTTTCCATTCTTCTGGAATAATAAATGGATTAATGTTTCCTTCTCCTATATTTAATAAAAATGAAGAGAAACTGTCATTATTAGATCTTATGTTTTTTTTAATTTAAAAATATGAAATAAGGGCCAAAGATTTGAATATTTTATAGTCTCTTCAATTATAGTATTTCTTCTTCCATATTTTAATACTGGTAGAATTTGTCGAAAATCTCCACCTAAAATAATTATTTTTCCACCAAAACTTTTATCATTATGACAAACATCTTTTAAAGTTTTGTCTACGATTTCTAAAGCTTTTTTAGGAATCATAGATGCTTCATCCCATATAATTATATCTGTTTCTCTTAATTTTTTTTTATCTGAATTAAATTTTAAAAATGCGCTTTCAATGTTATTTAAATCCAATGGTAATCTAAAAGTTCTGTGACTTCTTAAACCTTTAGGTAATAAAATTGAAGCTATTCCGGTCCAAGCCATCGATAAAAATTTTTTTTTAATGCTTATATAATAATATATTAATGTTTTGTATAAGAAAGTTTTTCCGGAACCTCCTGGTCCATCTATGAAAAATATTTTTTGTTTATTATTTATTATTTTTTCAAAAATTTGTTTTTGATCATTATTTAATTGTTTATACATTTTATCAAATTTTTTTTTACTAAAATTTATAATTTCATCATTAATTTCTTCATTTTCTTCAATGTATGTTTTATTTGGTTCTGGTAAACCAAAATTTTCACATGACATATCTTCTAAATTTAATATTTGATTAATATGTGATAAAGCTTTATTTTCTTTATTATCTTTAAAATCTTCTGTAAAAATTTTTTATATTTGTTCCAAATAATTTTACCTTGAATATTTTCACATAGTAAAAAACATGCAAAAAATTTACGTAGTTGTATTGGTAACATAACTTGACATGCTTCTTCAAAAATATAATAAATTTCATTTTCGTGCTCAATTAAATTCATTGCTAAAGCTGTTTCTTTATAAGTATTATAAGTAATATTTTCGTGAGTTCGTAAATCTGTATAAGATGTTGCACCTTTTATTCTATTTAATATTAATTTTAAAAAAAAACGTTCACTATCTTTAGGAGATACTACATTTAATCTACCAATAGCTATGTTTTTTCTATTTTTTGATCGTTTTATCCAAGATTTTGTGTTAGAATTGAAAATATAATATTGTGGTATGTTAACATATTTAATTTTTTTAGCAAAATCATCTTTTTTATTCAAAGTAAACCATGCGGTTAACGTTGTTTCGTATTTATTTAATGCTGAATCTTTATCATTTTCATTAAAAATTATTTTTTGTTGATTTTCTGTATGAATACTTAATCTTATTACAGAATGACTTCTGCCACATAATGGTAATTCTTGTAATCTCCATGCTGCTTCCATTGGACTTAAGTATCTACCATCTATATATTGTGTTATTTCATCATATACTTCTTCTTCATTTTCTTTTATTTTATTTTCTTTTATTTTGCAATATGCTTTATCGACTCCTTTATAAATATAGTCGTAAATATATTTAATACTTTGTATTGACATACAAAGTTCAGTATTAATATGAGCAGCATATTTTGCTAATAAAAAACTATTGTAAGGAATTACCATTGAATTATCAACTTTTATAATTTTTTTGTTATTTTTAAAATTGTAGATATAATTATCAGAAATATTATTTCGTCGTTTGTATTGTGGATATTTATTTTCTTCAATTTTAGTACATTCAGTAAATGGTTTTGGAAAATTTTTTTTACATATATTTTTATTTTTATCATAACATGGAGATTTGCTAGTATGTGGTCCGTGTAACATATGTTTAATTACTAATTTTTGTAAATATATATTTTCCGATGATGGTATTTCAGCTGAAATATACTTATCAATAGATTCTACAGTAAATATTTTATGATTATGGTGTAATGTGATAATGATATGTGCATGAGGTAATCCTCTTTTTTGAAATTCTATGGAAAATACATAAGCTATTACAGGACCAAAAATTTCATTTTTTATTATATCATTTAATAGCATTTTAAATTTTGCATAAAATAATCTTACTGTAATATTTGGTATATCATTAGGAGTTGTTCCTTCAGGAAAATTTTTAAAATTTCTTTAAGTTCTTTCCATTTTGGGTTATTATAAATTGTAATTTTATGCAACTACTTTCGAGTTTTCAACAAAAAAAAAATTAAAATTTTTATATTTTTATGTAATATTATACATAAATAAAATATAATAAAAAATATAAAACTATATTATGCAGTATTTGATGGTTCTAAAAAGTTGTGTGTGGGGGGGGGGTTAGTGGGGGGTCTGTGGGGGGGCTGTGGGGGGGGCGTGGGGGGGCAACGACTGAATTTTGGTTCATATAACTATATAATATAGGTAGATATATATATGTGTGTTTCATTTAACAAAAAAATTTCAACATCAAAACTAATTCTCTAATGTAAAGAATAAAAAATTAAATTGGTATAATTTTGAAATTTTGATATGAGAATACTTTTAATAAATAACTTTTTAATAATTTTGAATAATGGTAAATTTTTTAAATAACTTGTGGTATTGAATGCTAATTAAATTTAGTTTTAACATGAAGTTAATTATTTAGGTTGGAAATGTATTCAATAAAATAATATAACTATTTATAAGTTATCACTTAATTTTTTAAACTTTTTATTCATAGTTGACAATTATATTGAATATATGATTTTCATTTTAATAGTTTTTATATGATATTATGTGAATTTTATAAATATAAATTATTTAAGGAGATGTAAAATGGACAGCACACTTCCACCCATAAATATTGATTATGTTTCCATTGTATTTTAAAATTTTGAATAAATAGATACATTAACATACAGTATGTATCACGAAGATTATTCAGTTAAATTTTTACATAAATCTATTCTTTACTTATTGAGAAGTTTGGGTTCCAATATTATTTACTAAACTTTTCCATTTGGAATCAGAAATTTAAATATCTTGAAAACTAATGATTGGAATAATTTAAAAATTCAAATAAATAATCATCACGAGACATACTACAAATTAATACATTTCTTTTATGGAAATTCAGCAATAGAATGGAAAGACAGTTAATTTCTTTATCTTCTTATAGTAAAATATAATCAAACTTTGACAACAAATTGAACGCAATGAAATAATTGTACTTCCAATGATTTGTATCATATTTAATACAAATTATAGAGTGATATTACAGAATATTATTTTTTTCCGCATTCATAATAAATGTATAATTATAGACATAATCAGAAACATTTATTCATATCTTATATATTGTCCTATCTTTATAATTGACTATTTAAAAAATTTAATATCTAATGAATAATTTTTTAAAATTGTATTTCATAAAATTTATGTTCAAACGATATTAAAAAAACTATTTTTATATCATGTAATTAGAATTTTCCAAATGAGGTAATTTGATATTTTTTAAAAATTAATGTTTCTCTTATTAAAAATATTGTTGCTTCAATGAAATGAATTGCTAACAATTTTTATATAAATCACAATTCATTTAAGTATAAACACGTGTACAAATGAAAATGTAATTAAGGTTAAATGTATGTTATTTATAAAAAATTGTTAACAAGTAACTTTTTAAATAATATATTTTCATGAAAACTAATTCAAATACCTTATTCTCTGAATGATAACTGAATACAATTTTAATTTAATAAATTTATTTATACAATTATAAATATATAATATTTATATAACTGTTCATCAAATAATTATTACAATAGATTGTAGTTAAATAAAAATGTTTATTTTAATAATTATAGCGTCGAAATTTATTTTGATGAAAATGTTGATTGACATTTACAGTATTATTTTAACTATTTTTGAAAAGTTACTTGTCATCAATAAAAAAATATTAAATTTTCCAAATTCATAATCTATTAATATCAAGAATTTTCTAAAAATTATAATATTTATGAAATGCAAACCTTACTTGTGATACATATACACTTTGTAATATTTGTATCTCATTAAATTTTTATATTAGATGCTCAAAGGATTGTTAAGTAATTGCAAATAGTTATTTTTTTATTCCGAAATATTCGAATTTAAAATTAACTAAAATGTTGTATTTTAATCTTATGATTTTTTCTATTTAAATTTCGTATTTCATATACATAAAATACATTTGTGAAGATATTTTTATTAGAAATCAACACGAATTTCTTTTAAGCATGTTTCACTTATAAATTAATTTCATAATTCAAATTCATGGTCATATATTGAGATCTGGAAATTATAGCTGTAACTCAGTACCCAGTTCTCAATTTATGTACATCAAATATCGTACTATCTTTGTTTTTCTAATGGAAATAGAGTGAGAAATAGTCACTTCAAATAAATTATACGCTTTTTTACTTTAAGCACATGTGTACATATATTTTTATATTATGTTTCATCAAATTATTTTCAATTTCATTCAGTACTCAAAATTCAATTAATTAATTCTTATTTACTTAAAATTAGTCATTTATACATAATAATACAATAAAAGAAAATTTAACTAAGCGAAGTTAGGAGCGAAAAACTTCAATATAATTAATACCTGTTAACGTAAAACCCAATAAATTGTGTAACGATTTTCAACAGTTGATAAATATAATATAAATCATATAATATATATATCAATTTTAAATTTCTAATCATTAATTTAAAACTCAAAAGTAACTATTTTAAAACGGAATATGGAAGATAAACATGTATCGTTTTAATCCTTGAATATCACGAATTTAAATATTAATTATTAGTAATTTTAAAGTGTTATATATTATATAAATAATTCTATATTTAAGAATTTTCAATTTTAGTAACAGGAAAAGCCGCACGAAAAGAGGTTAATAATTGGATTTTCTGCGAAATATTGCCCTTGAATCGAGTAGGTGAAAGATCAGTCTTAATACCAAAAAAAAGGCAGTAAGCATCGCAAATTTATGATTTTACTTCATAATATAATAGTACCAACATTGGTCCCTAAAATTCAAGCTATAGTAATTGAAATTATATCGTCACTCTTTTTTTAAGTACCTTATTACATAAATTAGATATACTTGATTTAGAACCTATTTTAACAATACTTTCTTTTCTCCGTGCAGTTGTTAGTTCTAGTAAACGTCAAATACTGTTTTCGATTATTTCATGGTCCGTGATTGAAACACGTAATTAAAAAGAAAAAATTCCTATTATATTTTTTCATTTATTCAAATGCAATTTAGTAGAACAAATTCTTAATTCATCAAGATATGATTTGTATTTAAACAATTTTTATGCACATTGTAACTTTAATTATTCTTTTTTATAAAAATAGAAAAATTTAATTCAGTACAAAACTACAATATCACAATTCATAAGTTGCGTCAATTCTTTTTTATTTTAAAATTGGCTAATTTATACATAATAATATAATATATGAAAATTCAACCGAGCGACGTTAAGAGTGAGGTATTTTTTGCTAGTATTAAATTATTTATGTAATAGTTTTAGATGTAAATAGCTATTCGAAGATAATCAAATCGAATTATACCAAACAATTTTTATATAAACTTATATTCGACATCTTAACCTTACCACAAACTTTGAAAATAAACGCACAAATGAGGTTCTTAAGTTCTATTAGTTAGTTCTGTTTCTTCAACTATCAGGACTGAGTTTAAGCTCAGAAAATCAAGTTTAAATGTAATGATAAATATTTTTTCTCATAAGACCAAGTGATGAATGTCTTTTTTTATTTTAAATAGATATTAAATATTGTGGTCTATGAATAATTATAAAATATGTCAGCCAATGCTTAAAATACTGTTGATTAGTCGGAGACTTGATTTTTTCCATTTTTTTTGTTGCTGTTTCAATAAATTGACTTCAAAATTTCCAGAAATCTATATATATCTTCACAAAATAAAAGTGCTGGGATTTGGGTAAGATGAGTTTGAGTGAATGTTGAATTAAATTACGTACGTAAAATTCTCGAAAATATCAATTTTTTTCCAAAATTTGAACTTTTTCTGAACTACACTTTTAAATTCTTTTTTTTTAAACTTAAAGTGTTATTCTATGAAGATATATAAATTGAAGATTTCTGGAAATTTTGAAGTCAATTCTTTGAAAATTGGCTGAAAAAACTTGTAGTGATCACCAAAATCAAGTGTTCGGATAAAGTAAAGAATTTGAGTCATCATATGAGAGTATTTAAAATTATTTATGGGCCAAAGTTTTGTATTTTATATATTTAAAGTAAAAAAAAAGTTTGACTTTTCTAATATTATAATAAAAAAAATTAACTCAACATTTAAATCTGATTTTTGTTTCATACTTTAACTAAGCCTTGATACCTAAGTTCTTAATTAATTGACATTTTTTATAAGTGTAACTACAATTAAAATTAAAAAATATTAATGTCTTATTATTTTATACTAGTAGCAACTACCGTTGCCGGCGCTGAGCGAAGAGTCGTTAGGTACATTTCAATTTCCGGGTCTATTATAGTCCTTTTTACCTTCCGTTATAATTATAACATAGATAAATTTTAATATAACTCATTAATAAATACATATAAATCATATAGTTGGGCAGATTTCGGTAGGCATACAAACAGATTCTCAAAAACTATTATTAAATATTGCTCATATTGAATGTATTACTATAATGGGAAATAAGTGCAATAAAAATTTGCCCATAAGTTGTTCTCAATAACCTTGCGATATAAGGACCTCTATCGTGCTAATCTATAATAATACTCTTATCAGATCCATCGATGATCCCTGGAATCTCTCGATGATTAATTTTCATCCTTTGTTTCTTCTAAAGTTTTGCCTAATTATTTTATATCTTATATGCCCAATTGGACTTTTTGATAACACAAGTTGTCCCAAAGGACTTTCTATAAGGATTTCCGTGGTCTACAAATTCTATTTCCCGTAAAAAAATTCAGAAAAATTTTTCCAGAATTTTCCCGGGGAATTGAACTTTGGTCCACTAAAGCGCGAGCCAAGAGCCTTAGTCCCTGCGCTATCACCCTCCTCTAATCTACTAAAGTAAACGGCAAAACTGGTCGCCACCTATTGGACAGTCAATGAAGTGTCAATTTGTATTAAAAAATCGTCAGTTATTCAATAGCTAATTAAAATCGGAACAGAAAAGAAAATCAATGCACGGGAATCCTTTAATAGTTACTTACTTTTTTCAAGAACGAGTTAATTTATTTTTAAATAAAATATTAATACCAATTTTCAATGTAACAGACTATGGTATAAATTTGACTGGCAAATTTGAAGCATTCCACATATTCATGGAGTATTTTATTTCAACGCATTCTACCACGTATTTTTTTAAAACAGGGATCAATGCCATTATTTTGTCCGGTGCACATTATATTATTAAAGGATTATTTCGGATTTAACATATGCCGTAGAAGATATGATAAAGCTTAGTATTCTTCAATCAATGCTTTTCAACGACATACCAAATACGAAAAACATTGTTTACGATTGAAAAATGAGACATTAGAATGTAGGTATGATTTTCTGAAAGCTGTTCAAAATGATAATTTGATTGATGATTCAAAAGGTTATTATAAATATTATCCTCAACGGAATGATCCATACTTTTAACAATATAGCAACGTCGTTACCCAAATTTGGTGAGGAAATAGTGATTTCTCAATGATAATCGATACAAAAGCTTTAATGCAATATGTTTATAAATATACGACTAAGGGTGAAACATCTTCTTGTACTTACAAGGATCTCATAGAAAAATTTTGTAAGAATAATTCAAAGGATATGACTATGTTAAGTCCTGGCTTGCACCAGGACTAAATAAAAGTGTATATGTTATTTAATTATATTAATTAATTGTATAGAATATATATAAATTATGTTCGTTTGAAATATTGAATTTATTTATAAAATGTATGTCATAAAGATAAAGATTCAAGAACTCCACCAATATTTAATTGAACAAAATCGCTCTCACGATTGAATATTATTAAAGGATAAACTTGATTCTTGAAATAAAGAGTTTATTGAATAATTATATATTCTTACTTTGTAGTATTTCTCAGTAGATTGGTGCTAGGTATGGGCGGACAAATGAATAGGCACAATATGTAAATAGATCCTCGAGGTTTATTGATATCTTTTAACACTTTTGATACAATTGATTTTTATGTACGTATATATTTTAATAATTGATATATGTATATTTAATAATAGCAATTGCTTTGAAATATAGAACTTGACGGGCAGTGTAAACGTATTACCAATAAGAAACCCGGGGTAATGTTCCGAATATCATTTGTTTCATTTGGTTTTTATACTCATTTTGTTTATGAGATTTATTGTCTTTTACATCAATTTTTATTTATAAATTTTCTTGAATTTTGATAATATGTTTCGTAATGTTTTTAGGATTTGTAAAATTCATTTTGAAATTTCGAAACATACGTTTCGATTCTTTTCTTATGATCTACTTAATTTCGCTTAATAATGAAATAATGCGAGTGTTCAATAATTGAGGAATTTGATTTACCAATGTTAATAAAAACGATACGTTTGTGACGTAACAACTACACGTGAGGCGTTAATGCAATTGGTTATTTCTTCTATCAACGAAAGAGATTATTCTGTCCATGAAGTTGTTCATATTTTAATGTGATGGCCATTACATAAATCATCACAAAATATTGTTGTACTTATTATTTATAAATATTATTTATAAATTAATGATAAATGAAAGATATTTAAGATGTATTCATAATTATATTTTCTTACTATTTCGTGTTATTGTCTAATTTGATAATATGTTCTTATAGTCAAAGGATAATAAACCAGATAAAAATCATATTGCTATCATCGAAAAATATATTAATTGTCCAGAAAAATATGATAATTATTCTTCATTCAAATTTACCAAATGCATCGATATATATGCTCAACGATATCCCAAGTATAGAAAAGAAAATATTGTGCAAGATTTAACCGTTAGAATCGAATTTTATTAATTTGTAAAGTTTAATTTATTAAACTTTATTTAATAAACTTGATTTTTTTTTTTGAATTTTTAATTATTATTGCAATTTAATTTTGTAATTTAGGACGTTGGTTCTTTAGGATAAGTATCCAAGAATTTAAGAATAAATATACATATATATATATATATATATATATATATATACCTATATTATATAGTTATATGAACCAAAATTCAGTCGTTGCCCCCCCACATCCCCCCCACGACCCCCCCACAGCCCCCCCACATGATTTTTATTAATGAAATAACGTAAATTTACGTTATTTTATGTTATCGATCATTACCCCCCACGTCCCCCCACAGACCCCCCACTAACCCCCCCACAGACCCCCCGCAGTCCCCCCACAACCCCCCCACAATCCCCCCACAACCCCCCACAATTTATTATATTTTTGAAGAAGCATGTCAAGTTATGTTACCAATACAACTACGTAAATTTTTTGCATGTTTTTTACTATGTGAAAATATTCAAGGTAAAATTATTTGGAACAAATATAAAAATTTTTACAGAAGATTTTAAAGATAATAAAGAAAATAAAGCTTTATCACATATTAATCAAATATTAAATTTAGAAGATATGTCATGTGAAAATTTTGGTTTACCAGAACCAAATAAAACATACATTGAAGAAAATGAAGAAATTAATGATGAAATTATAAATTTTAGTAAAAAAAATTTGATAAAATGTATAAACAATTAAATAATGATCAAAAACAAATTTTTGAAAAAATAATAAATAATAAACAAAAAATATTTTTCATAGATGGACCAGGAGGTTCCGGAAAAACTTTCTTATACAAAACATTAATATATTATTATATAAGCATTAAAAAAAATTTTTATCGATGGCTTGGACCGGAATAGCTTCAATTTTATTACCTAAAGGTTTAACAAGTCACAGAACTTTTAGATTACCATTGGATTTAAATAACATTGAAAGCGCATTTTTAAAATTTAATTCAGATAAAAAAAATTAAGAGAAACAGATATAATTATATGGGATGAAGCATCTATGATTCCTAAAAAAGCTTTAGAAATCGTAGACAAAACTTTAAAAGATGTTTGTCATAATGATAAAAGTTTTGGCGGAAAAATAATTATTTTAGGTGGAGATTTTCGACAAATTCTACCAGTATTAAAATATGGAAGAAAAAATACTATAATTGAAGAGACTATAAAATATTCAAATCTTTGGCCCTTATTTCATATTTTTAAATTAAAAAAAAACATAAGATCTAATAATGACAGTTTCTCTTCATTTTTATTAAATATAGGAGAAGGAAACATTAATCCATTTATTATTCCAGAAGAATGGAAAACTAATGACGTCTGTGCCAAAATTTATAAAAACATTAACGAAAATTATTGTTTTTCAAAAAATGTCATTTTGAGTACACATAATGAAGATGTAAATATTTTAAATAACAGAATTTTAAAATTAATTAAGAATGAAACAAAAACTTATTATAGCATTGACTATGCAACATACAAAGGTGTAGATCAAACGGATGATAATATTCATTTGAATTATCCAATAGAAATGTTAAATAACATAAGAGAAGGATTACCTCCACACGAACTGAAATTAAAAGTAAATACCATAATTATGTTAATTCGAAATTTAAGTATAAAAATGGATTATGTAATGGAACGCGATTAAAAATAACTAAATTATTCAAATATAACATAGAAGCACAAATAATTACTGGAGAAAATAAAGGAAATAAAGTTTTTATACCACGTATTACATTAAACACTAATGAATCATCATCTTTACCATTTATTTTATATAGAAAACAATTTCCTGTTATATTAGCTTTTGCTATAACAATTAATAAATCTCAAGGCCAAAGTTTCGAAAATATAGGAATATTCATCAAAAACCTTTATTTTCTCACGGGCAATTATATGTTGCTCTTTCACGTTGTAAAAATGTAAATAAAATATATATTCAAAATGAATCGGAAAACAAAGATATTATACCTAACATAGTTTGGAAAGAAATATTAGAAAAATAATTTTATTATAATTTAACAAAAATTTAATGTTATTTAAATAAATTTTTTATAAATTATTTTATTAATTAAACTTTATTTTTTTCAGGTTATATTTATATTAATTATAAACATTAAAAATTTTTAATAATATATAAATAAAAAAAAACATAATGGAATGGAATTCAATTAATGATGTTGAAATTGACAATGTTAATGATCAACAAATGATTGAATGGGATCCAATAGAAGGTCATTATGTTGAAATTAACAATGTCAATGATCAACAATTGATGGAAAATTTAAATGATCAAATTGAAGAACATTTAAATTTCCAAGAAGAATATGAATATTATTTAGAAAGTCTAGATAATAATAGTTCAATAAGCAATACAATAATTTCTAAATTAAATAATATTATTAATTCGTATATAGAGGAAAATAATGAACAATTTGAATTTAAAAATTGGAATGAAGTACCAGAGTATTATAAATATTATGCGAATGAAATTATAAAATATAAAATAAATATAAGCGAACCAATAGCAGAATATTACTTTAATCAAAGTCATGAAATTTATTCTAATTATTTATTAAGATTAGCTAACATTATTAATAAAATATGAAAAATTAAAATAAATCATAAATATTTAAATATATAATAATAAATTTAAAAAAAAATTTTTAAATTATTAATATTATTAAAAACAAAAAAAATTAGAATATTTAAAAATTAACTAAAATATTTAAAAGTTATGATTATTTAAAATTTATAAAACGAAATTTTAATAAATAAATAATTTAACTAATAACAACAATAAATAAAAATTCATATTCATAACTTTTATACAGGTAAATATAGTATAAGTAAGTATAAAATAATTTAAAATTATTTTATTTATTTATTTGTTATATAAATAACTAAATTTTAAATAAAATATGATATAATGATCATGTAATAATTTCATTTACAATATCATAATAAATTTATAAATTTTAGTATGAATTTTGATATATCTCATAAAATGTTTAAAATGAGAAAAAGATATAAAAAAGGAATTATAACAAAATAATCCTATAAATCTTATAAAACTCAAAATCATTACGATATATCAAATAATATACTAAATTATCAACAAAATTTTCAATATATTTTAAACTAATGATCATTAATATCATAACAATAATAACACTATTTTTAAGTTATACTACATATAATTAAATATATTATAAATATTTAAAATAAAATATATTTTATAAGACTAAGTGGTTTTTAGGGCTACTGGCGAGGGTTTCCACTAATCAAAAAATCTAACGCGCCATCAAGGTACCTCTATGTTACACACCTTTTTTAAAACTTCATATATTATATAATTATATTAACAAAAAAATTTTACAAATTTATTCAAAATTAATATTGATTTAAAAAATAAATATTTATAAGTTATATTGATAAAGGTTTGAAATGTAAGGTGGTGTGGAAAGCCGAACCTCAACACTATATATCTCTTCTTTTTTTATAAAAATAAAAAAATAATGAATTAATAATAATTATATATATCTCTTCTTTTTGAAATATAATGAACAAAATAGTGTTGAGGTATTTTTATATAAAGTAACATAAATAATTAATATTAATAGAAATAGTAAAAATATTTATTTAGAGTTTAGATAAAAATTATATTATATAATAAATTAAATAATATTACATTATATAATATAATATTAATAAAAAAAGTTTAATATATAATTATATTTATAGCATAACTGGGGGTTGGCGAGCAGCGCGAGCAGGGGGTTACCCCCCCTAGTATATATATATATATATATATATATATGTTGAACTGAGCTTATCTTTATCTTCACCTTTAGTACAATAGTTTTAGGCTAAGCGTAGCCTTAGACGGTAAGTATGAAATTGAGCTTGCAAGCTTAAGATTCTTGGGTTTTTAAATTATGGTAAAATGATTACAGTTACATTCTTTCGTATGTATATTATTGTTACTTCTATAATTTTGGGAAAAAGATTGATTGAATTTTGCATGTAATGCAATTTAGAGTTCGATCGCCTCTTGTGCATCGCATTCTTGTGTGCTGCATTCTCTCGATTGTATAGCGTTATTGTTTGCTATCTCATTCTCGAGGTAGAAGACTTGACATATGATGCGCACGGAGTGCTATCACTCTTAAGTTTAATGTTCAAGATGAATATAAGTATGAATGTGCTATGAATGTTTGTTTTTGTTTACACAAGTCCATCCAATTTTAACTCTTAATAATGATATTGATGTGGAACCCTATTGTCGCCAACGATGTATTCTTCACATTGCCTTTCATGAAGCGATAGATACGTTATGAGAGGTTTATGGAACTAATGAATATTCTTGGTTTTCATTATATGAAGAACATGATATAATATGAATTGAACCGATAAACTAGAACTTGAATGAGATAGATGAAGACGATACAGATGACTGCAATAATGACGACATTCATTATAACACATATGAATTGGCCTTATCATTGCATAACAAGAAATCCGATGAACAATTAAGGCAACGTTTGATAAAATGTATATATGAAACAAATATTTCATATAAATAATAAAAATATAGGCCAAATCAATTTGTATGATGATATTAAAAGAATGCTAATTCAAGGAAAAGCTGATTCGGGAAAGAGTACATTGATCGATCGAATCGTCCAAAAAGCAGCAAACAATCTTGATCCCGACGCTATCGTTGATGTGTCACGAACAGGCGCAGCAGCTTTGAATGTGAATGATTCCACACTACACTCTTATTTTAGAAAGCCAATATTTGCCAAGAAATTCGAATCTTAGAAGGGCGAGGCGTTGCGCACTTTTTAATTGAAAAATAAGAATTTAAAATTTATTGTTATAGATAAAATGTCGATGATTAGTGCGAGAATGCTCCATGAAATCGAAAATAGATGTCAAGATATGTTTTTGTTGATCAATGAACTATTCGACGGTTTATGTGTATTAATGTTTGGCGATTGAAAACAATTGCTACCAGTAAAAGATATCGCTTCATTGAATGCCTCGTACAAGGATTCAATGACCACAAATGGCATGATCGTATTTAATTCGTTTTAATTATATTTTAAATTAACAATTTGTCATTGCCAAAATACGGATTATACTTTTACTGCGTTATTAGATCGACTAGAAAATGGAAATATATCAGCCAAAGACTATCATTTATTATCAACAGGAAGGGAAAGTATTTTAAATCAAGAAGATCGTATTCGATTTACAAATGCCATACATTTATTACTAACCAACGAAATGATCAGGATAAAGAATGAAAATCGTCCACGCAATCTTCAACAAACGATGCAGTAGACAGTCATGATTTACCTAATCACCATGACGAATTTTCGGGTTTATCAAAAACGCTGTATTTGGCCATAGGTTGTAGAGTAATGCTTTGTTACAAAACGTGGATGACAGGAGGATTGGTGAACGGCTTATTAGGGTTCGTACGTGCTATTTCATATAATGAAACTGTTACACCTCCTAACTTATCTAAGTATATCATGGTCTAATTTGATTCGTATGATGGACCTTATGTACAAGAAAACGTATTTCCAATAAAAACGATTATACAGTCATGGAAAAAAATGGTATTAACTATTTCCTTTTTTATAACGAGGAAACAGTTTCCTTTAAAACTGGCATACGCTATCATTATCCATAAGACACAAGATTCAACCCTGTCGTGGGCAGTTATCTACATAAGATCCAAAGAATTTCCATCGGATTTAACATACATAGTTTTAAGTAGATTAAAAAGTTTGGGCGATATTATGTTTTCTAAATTTTACAATAAAAACAGATTCGATGCAATCACTACGTATGTGTGTGTATGTTTTTATGCGCATATGTATATGGGTATGTGTGCATGTAATGTAAAAAATTAAAACAAAATATATATATATAAATAATTATGAATATATACGTACAAGTGAAAATGTACTACAAAATGCAATTATATTTCAAAAAGATTGGAAAAATTTTAAATTTTTTTTATAATGGACGAGATTTAGAAACCGTTGTGATTATTGACACTAAAAAGAATAGGGTTCTTCCTCAACCTATTTGACAACATTTTTGACTTGATTTGACCATATATATTAAATGGGTGTTGCACAATCGAAGACGAAAGAAAGGTGAAAACATTAGCGAAATAAACCCAGAGACTACTTCGCTGCGCTCAGCGTAATTAATAAATAATTTATTTTTGACATTAATCATAACTTATAAACTTTATATTTTTTATTATAACCGAAGAAAATATGAAAGTGTTTATTTATTAGTAATAATGGAATAAATTATTAATGAGTATCTTTTTTGAAATTCGATTTGTTTTTTCACAAAAAAGGATGCAAATCAATAAAATTATGTGAATTAATTTAAAAATATAATTGAGGTAGAGGAGGCAGATATTTATTATCCATTATTTGAAGATACTTTTTTTTTATCATATATTTGCACGATTATATTGATAATAAAATGAATTTTTTTTTTTTAATCATTGGAAAGTCGACAACAACTTTAGAAAATTCAATTGGGAGCAATAATAATGATGTAAATTGTAAATTATTAATAATGTAATAAAAGTTATTAATACTTAACGACACCGTGAAATATATGATTTAATTTTAAGCAATTTCTATTTTACAAAAATTAAGTCATGCATTTAGTATTAGCAGTCTCAATTAAATCATGCAGTTAGGGGGTTGGCGAGCTTTGCGAGCAAGGGGGTTACCCCCTTAGTATATATATATATATATATATATATATATACACTAGGGGGGGTACCCTCCTGCTCGCACTGCTCGCCAACCCCCAGTTGTGCTATAAATATAATTATATATTAAACATTTAAATCATTTTTAAATTTTTAAATCATTTTTTTTTTAGTTTCGTTGATAATTTAGTATATTATTTAATATATCGTAATGATTTTGAGTTTTATAAGATTTATAGGATTATTTTGTTATAATTCCTTTTTTATATCTTTTTTCTCATTTTAAACATTTTATGAGATATATCAAAAATTCATACTAAAATTTATAAATTTATTATGATATTGTAAATGAAATTATTACATGATCATTATATCATATTTTATTTAAAATTTAGTTATTTATATAACAAATAAATAAATAAAATAATTTTAAATTATTTTATACTTACTTATATTACATTTACCTGTATAAAAGTTATGAATATGTTTTTTTATTTATTGTTGTTAGTAGTTAAATTATTTATTTATTAAAATTTCGATTTATAAATTTTAAATAATCATAATTTTTAAATATTTTAGTTAATTTTTAAATATTTTATTTTTTTTTTTATTTAATAATATTGATAATGTTTAAAAATTTTTTTAAATTTATTATTATATATTGAAATATTTATGATTTATTTTAATTTTTCATATTTTATTAATAATGTTAGCTAATCTTAATAAATATTTAGAATAAATTTCATGACTTTGATTAAAGTAATATTCTGCTATTGGTTCGCGTATTATTTTTTTATATTTCTTTCTAAACTATGTTAGGTACAATATCTCTGTTTTTCGATTCATTTTGAATATATATTTTATTTACATTTTTACAACGTGAAAGAGTTATTTGTGCTTCTATGTTATATTTGAATAATTTAGTTATTTTTAATCGCGTTTCATTACATAATCCATTTTTATACTTAAATTTCGAATTAACATAATTATGGTATTTACTTTTAATTTCAGTTCGTGTGGAGGTAATCCTTCTCTTATGTTATTTAACATTTCTATTGAATAATTCAAATGAATATTATCATCCGTTTAATCTACACCTTTGTAAAACAAATATAAATAGTTATTAATCTTGAAAGTTATATAAATTTAAACATAAATATTAATATCAATTAATTTTAAAAGTTGTATAAATCAATACTATTAAAGGTTTATAATGTAAGGTGGTGTGGAAATCTGAATCCTCAACACTATATGCTTATTTTTATTTTAATACAATAAAATATTTATAATATGAACAAATTATTAAAAATCATTATGTTTTCAACAAATGAATTAATTATAGTGTTGAGGAATTGTAATAGAATTAATTTAAATTTATATTTATTAATTTCAGATAAACTATGTAAAAAATGGTAATAAGATATCTGATGAGGCACATGTTTTTCATTTTAAATATAATAAATTGTAATTTTATGCAACTACTTTCGAGTTTTCAACAAAAAAAAAATTAAAATTTTTATATTTTTATGTAATATTATACTTAAAATATAATAAAAAATATAAAACTATATTATGCAATATTTGATGGTTTTAAAAGGTTGTTGGGGGATTGTGTGTGTGTGTGGGGGGGGCAGAGGGGGATTGTGGGGGGCAAGAGGGGGGTTAGTGGGGGTCTATGGGGCATGTGGGGGGGGCGTGGGGGGGGGGTAATGATCGATAACATAAAATAACGTAAATTTACGTTATTTAATTAATAAAAATCATGTGGGGGGGTGTGGGGGGATGTGGGGGGGGCACCGACTGAATTTTGGTTCATATAACTATATAATATAGGGAGATATATATATATATATACACACTTCCGCTCACACAAAGTTGTCCACCCTAATCAGTCGAAGTACAACATAAAAAGTTTTACTGCTCTGTTGGAAAGCGTATGAAAAAATTTTGAAAAGATGGGTTTGAAAGGTTTTTTAGAGCTTTTTCAAATGCTGATGGTTTGATTTAAGAATATCTATTTTTTAACTATATTTATAGAGCTGAAAGAAAAAAAAAATTTCAAAAATTTTTTGCTTATGTTTAATCCTGGGCCAATTCTTGTAAAATTATTCTACGTTAACGTTATACCTCTCAAATTAAAGGTTTTTTAGTCCTCTTTCAAACGCTGTCTGGTTTGTTATGCTATGATAAATGGTTAAGAAGTTATAACGATTTTTTTTGGAAAAATTAGCTTTTTTCAGCTTGCTATATCTTGTAAGCAATATGTGTAAAATTTTGTAGCTCGCGAAAAATATGAAAAACTGCGCTTAGTCGCATTGGCTCTCGAATAAAGCTACATATAACTTAAATAGTTTTGGCTTATTTTCCAGATCCCATTCTCCTTCTGCCTTATTACTTCTACATCGTCACTCAAGGCGTTACATCTGGTGACCCCGTCTAAGTATTAAGCGACGACTAGGCAGCCATCTTTTATAGCCAAACGACGGACCAAGGGGGCGCCTCGACATTCCGCCATTATGGACTTCTTTTATGCTGGCTAAGCATTTACTTCTTGCCGCTTTTTGTCGCCGACTTGCACGCACCAGGGGTTCTTTCTTTTAAACTTTAATTTAACTAATCCTGCCCGAATTAGTTTCGTAAGATTTAAACGCAAAAAATATATACGTTTTAATATATACGTAATTAAAATGATATAAGACCTCGCGATAGATAGTTTCGTGCAATCGCGAATTGCCGAGCTATTTGCACGTATCGGACGCGTTGAAGGCCTTGATGCCGACCGTTGGGATACGGTATCTGTATTAACTGATAACGTAGAATTTATACGCGAACAAAATATTAAATTGATGGATACCGTGGATAAACAAGCGCGAGAAATCGAGAATTTAAAAAATACGAATAAAGCTTTATGCGAAGCCGTAAGACGTCTGGCGAATAAGAAAGAAAATATTTGTGTTCGTTTAGGCATTTTTACGAGTGTCGCGATTAAAAACTTTGCTACTTATAAAATAAAAAATGAAGAGCCTGATAATAAATTAAATGAGTTAACTGCTCAAATTGCGAAATTAACTTTAAATTAACTTATAACATAAAATATAAATCAAAAAATTTCTTTTTATGTTAAATAAAATAAACTCGGGAATTAAATAAATCAATACCATAAAAATTTAAGATAAATTTATAAAGTGAAAAAAAATCTTTTCATGATGTCGCGCGAAAAGAAAATTCTTCGTGCACGTTACCAGGACATTCAAACGTCTTTGCGAGATGATAGTATATCTGAGGATAGTAAAAAGCATCTCGAGTGGCAAGCGGCGGTTTCTGAAGAATTTAAAACCTTAGACGAACGCCAAGATGCCCTAGACAAAAAGGTAATCGATCTAAATAAAACTGTAGATGAATTGCCTGAGAAACCGCGTATAGATGCGATGAAAAATTCGATTCTTTAACTAATACGTTAAAAATGGTTCAATATGATATTGAAAAATTAAACAATAAAATTAATTCGCTTGAGAATAAAAACAATGAAGTAACTAAAGAAAACGATAAATTAAAAGATACCTTAAACAGAATAATTAAACGTTTAGACGATAACGCCGATTTAACTGCGTTAAAGAAATATTGCTTAGAGCAAATTGATGATGCCGCGTCTAAAAGTGATAAAGACATTAAAAAACTCGAAACTAGAATTGAGAATATCATTCATATGACCCCTGACGGTACTAATACACCAATTAATAAAGCGACGCGTAAAATAAACATCGATTTACCTAAATTCAAAGGGCTAGATACAGAAAGCCCGATGAAATTCTTGCACGAGTTAAATAAATACATAGAATTCGTTAAGCCAAACTTACACAAATTAATATTTATTATTTCACAGACTCTCGAGGACTCAGCGAAAAGCTGGCGGTTCCTTGAGCAAGATGAAGTTGAAGATTTCAACGATTTTGTAAATCGATTTAAACAGAGGTACTGGAATTCCAGTATTCAGCGCACCGCGAGGCGTAAAGTCGAGTTCGGTAGATATACACCCGGGGGAAAGTTAACACGCGTTGATTACGCGATTGAAATGTTCGGTTTAGCAAAAGAACTAGAAATGGACGAAACCGAGCAAGATTTCATCAATCGAATAACTGATCATTACGACAAAAAAGAAAACGTTAAAGTCTTCTCTTTAAATGAACCGTCACTCAATCAAGAAATGGATAAAAAGCCAAGCATATTCAATAAGCCCTAGCAATCCAAGAACGCAAATACGTTGCAAGTTTCGGGAACGGAAAAAAATCCTAGTAAAAAGGAATCAACCGCGAATAAAGAAAAAGCTCACGTAGATTCGCGTAATAAAAGTCAGAAGGATAATGATGTCATCGAAGATTTATTGAAAAGTAATCCGAAAGAGACGCCAATTCCGAGTAAATGTACCATCTTGGGAAACGCAAAGTAGTTACATCTCGTTTCTCGGGTAAAAAATTAAATTCATCGCGTGGTACAACTAAAGTAAATAAAAAACCTAAAACTAAGTTAAATTATAATAAAAAATTTTATAAATTAAAAAACCCCCATTATGATTTAACTAAATTAAATAATAAATTATCAGACGAAAACATAATTGCTTCGATTTTAAACGATCCTCGCGAAGATTTATTATATGATATAAATCCGGAAGAATCGAACGCAAACGTCATACACTGTCCGGAAATAACTATTGAAATAGAAAACGTTTTGACTAAAGTCTTGATAGATACTGGAAGTGAGATAACGTGCATTTCTGAAGAATATTATTATTCTAACTTAAATAAATTTAAAGACAAGCCGACTCTACCAATAAGCAGGAAAATCATTAAAGGCGCTACCGGAGCAAAATCCACGCGTCTAAAATTTCAAGTTCAATTAAAAGTAAAATTCGGTACTTTAGAAAAAGAACTAATATTTATTGTAGTTCCTAAACTTGTAAAACCATGCATTTTAGGCTACAACTCGCAAAAAGCTCTTAAAATGATAATAAACACGGTAACCGAAGAAATACTCTTTGAAATCAATGGTATCGATGGAATCATCGAGTACGCAGATGTAAAGTTCGATTCAAAAGAATTTACCTCTCTGTGTATACAAGAGTTTTATGAAGATTTCTTTGAAAATGAAGAAGCTTCGAAGCTCTTAAAATACTTTAATAATCAAATTAGTAATAAAAATTTTACTAACGATTATTATTTGTACGAGCTTTCCTTAAAGGAAATCGACGAAAAAATAAACTTATGTGTAAATCTAAATGATGCAAAAAAAGAAAAATTAAAACAAACAATTATCGAGTTCAAAGAAGTATTCGTAAAACGGCCCGGTTTATTAACAAATTATAAATTACATTTAAAAGACGAGTCACCGTTCCATTCTAAACCGTACCCGATTCCTTTAAATTATCGTAAAAAAGTAAAAGCCGAAATAAATAAAATGCTAGAACTCGGAATAATACGCCGCTCTAATAGCCCTTATGTTAATCCAATAGTTGTTGTAAAAAAGAAGGATGACTCTATCAGATTATGCTTAGACGCTCGTAAGTTAAACGAGCGATTAAACGACGATTATAAGGCCCC
Organism: Anastatus disparis; assembly: GCA_017163975.1. Taxonomy (NCBI): domain Eukaryota; kingdom Metazoa; phylum Arthropoda; class Insecta; order Hymenoptera; family Eupelmidae; genus Anastatus; species Anastatus disparis. The sequence continues at coordinate 6,256,904 of JAFFSR010000274.1, read as the reverse complement.
TCCGGGTATTGAAGAGGTTTTTCAAAGATGCATTAATAGCAAATGCATGACAAGCCTCGACCTTACCAACAGCTATTGGCAGATCGAGCTTGCAGAAGAAAGCAAGAAATTTACAGCTTTCAAATGCGATAATCACGTTTACGAATTTAACGTCGCAGCTTTCGGTATAAAGACGAGTAGTGCTGCTTTAATACGCGGTCTAGATGAAGCTATTTCTAGATTAGATGATTTTTTATTAGTATTCGTTGATGATTTACTAGTAAAATCAATAAATTTTGACGAACACTTACAGCACTTGAGAACGCTATTCCAGCGTTTACTCAAGCACAACTTACGCTTAAATTTTAAAAAATCTAAATTTTTAAGCGATCAAGTTGAGTTCCTCGGGCATATAATATCCGCTGAAGGATTAAGGCCCGATCCGAACAAAATAAGATCAATAAAAAATTTTCGTAAACCACGAAACATTAAAGAATTGCAAAGCTTTCTCGGTTTCGTAAATTTTTATACGAAATTCGTAAAGAATTTTTCTGAAAGTGCTAAGCCTTTAATAGATTTATTAAAAAAAGGCAAAAAATATGAATGGCTTGAAGAACACGACCAAGCATTCATAAATGTAAAGAATCTATTCGATGAGAATATAATCTTAAAATTTGTAAATCCTAAGCGTCCTTATATCTTAACTACAGACACGAGTGATTATGCTATATCAGGCGTACTTTCGCAAGTTAACGATGGCGACGGAGAACAAATAATTTGCTTCATAAGCCGCACGTTAAAGGGTAGTGAATGCTTTTATTTCACTACAGAAAAAGAGCTTTTAGCGATAGTATGGTCGCTAGAAAAACTTGATTCTTACTTGCGAGGAGCTTCAAAAATTGTCGTGAGAACTGATCACGAAGCACTTGCATTTTTGCGTAGTAGCAAGTATAATAATGCTCGACTACGCAGGTGGATATTAGCAATTCAAGACTTTAATATTTATCCTGAGTATCTACCAGGAAAGAAAAATGCAGTCGCTGACTATTTAAGTCGTGTAGTTGACCCTGATTTTATAAAAAATTACGCTGAAATAATAATAATAGCTGCGTTAAAAACGATGAAATTAAGTAAAGAATTAATAAATGATCTAAAAAATTTACGTGATTTGCAATTAAAAGATAGTTACATCCTGAAAATAATTGATAAAATTAAAACAAACGAAAGCTCTCAAAAACGTTTCATAATTGAAAACGATCTAATTTGTAAAAATACTCTTAATAGATTAAAAATCATATTACCGGAAATTGTCATTAAAAAGCTCGTGTTGGAAATTCACGAACTTTACGGTCATGTAGGATCTAAAAAGGTATACAAAATGATTCATGGGCACTTTTTTGCTTATAAAATGCGTAAAAAAATGCGCTTATTCTTAAAAAACCAAGCACTTAACTATTAAATACGAAGAGCTTTTTCAACCGATACTCGTAGAAAAGCCTAATGACTTACTTTCAATCGATTTTTACGGGCCTTTGCCGACGTCAACGGGGGGCGTAAAATTCATTTTATCGACTATAGATGTTTTTTCTAAATACGTGGTCTTGTATCCGTTAAAACGCGCAAATACAGTTACAGTAATTAAGAAAATTTTCAATGACTATATTGAAAAATATGGTAAATCGGAAGTTATAATAGCTGATCACGGTAGACAATTTGTATCCGATAAATGGATGAAAAAACTAAATAACGAAGGAATTCGACCGATTTTTTCGTCTATAAGACATCCGCAGAGCAACGTGGTAGAACGCGTGCATCGCGAACTTGGTCGTTTTTTCCGTACTTTTGTAGGTGACAAGCATACAAGTTGGATGAAATACGTTGATTTAATTCAACTAATCATCAACGAGACGCATCACGAAACAACGACATGTACGCCATTAGAGCTACATTTAAATAAAAAACCGATAAGGCTTTGGGAAAAATATCTAAAAATCCCAGAAGAAAAACAAGAAATACCTCAAGAAAAGAGAATCTCTTTAGCGCGAGATATCATGCAAGATAGCTTAAAAAAGCGTGCGATTAAGAAAAACTTAAACAAAAAACATTTCGTATTCCATGAAAATGATTTAGTGTTGATAAAAGAACAAAATCTATCGGATGCGATTGATAGAAAGATCGCAAAATTCTTTCACGTATACAGTGGTCCTTTTTTAGTAAAAGAAAAAATAGGAATTGATACGTATTTATTAATAGATAAAAATTCATTAAAAGAACCCTATTACGCGTGAAAAAATTTTGTGATATAAATTTAGTTTGTAAATAATTTATTTATAGTTTAAATAAATGAATTTAAAAAATTATGGCTTACAATATATAAAATTATATGCAAAAAAAAAAAATTTTTTGTTTATTTTTATAATACATTATTTACATTCATATTATTTTATATTTACATTTTTACACGTTAATAAAAACCAAGTATTTATTTGCGCACCCATATTAATTACTACGTTGAAAAAAAACTGTAAATGCTTAAAAAAAAATTTTTTCAATAGAAATGATATGAAAAAAATCATTACTATAAAAACATAGATTTTTATTTAAGAATGTGAATTTTGAAAAGACTAATTTGTTTAAAAAAAAAATTTTTTTATTTAAGAATATATTGAAATTCTTGGAAAAATATTTCTTTGTAAAGCGTTAATGTTAATTCGTTTAAGCTTGGCAACAGCGCGCAAGATTTCTAAAAACAAGAATTATCACAGTTAACGCGTGTATATGTAAATAGTTAAAAGAAAAAAGCTCGGTAACTAATGAATTTTATAATTTAATTCAATAGAAAAAAATTATTCAATTACTGTTTCGAAAAAGAATCAGTTTCTTACGTCGCGTTTAAATGTAATTAATTATTAAATTTAAATGAATATTAGAAAGGGACAGACTGCCTAGTACGATAGTTTGGAGCGCGGGCCGTGAAGACTTGTAGGCCCTATATACTCTGCGCGCGCATCAGAGTAGAGGAAAGGTTGACTGCCGCGACTTACAAACAGCAGCTTGCACGCTCTTATCAGTCGCGCCAGTCAAGCCATAGCCAGCATCAAGCATGGACGCCTCCACGCAAACTGGCTTATATGGCACGTGCCATGCCACCACTCAGGCTACGGCATATTTAATCGACAAAAATATTATTGACTGTACATGGGAGCCTCATCAACATCTCCCATGCCAGTCAATAAAGCGAAGGCGAAACATATTTGTTTCAATCACAAATAAAAAACCTGCCAGGGGCAGGTTTTGCGAAACGCGTCTCACCGGTGTATTCAAACCGACGATGACACCCCTGGTATTTCCGACTGCCGCGGAGATAGCGCTCCTTGAAGAGGAGCAGGAGAGGACAGGAAGAGTCCGAGTCCGCACGGCCAGGATACCGAATCCGTTTCGGTCGCCGTCTCCTACGCCGCCACCAACGCCAACGCCTTCGCCACCACCAACGACAGTCGCTCCACGGATGAGGAATCCCACCGTGGAGGACTTTAAGATGTTAGCCGCCAAAAAGCGCCGGATGGCAGCCACCATCACCTCAAATAACGGGGAAGAATATGACCTGGGCCCATCGACATCGTGCGCAACCTACGTGCCAACGCCCATTAAAAGGCTTCGCCCTGGGTCGTTCTTAGAGGACATTTTTCATGATATGGAGGAGTTGGGTGTTTCTTCCAACCAGGACGATATTCATCTGCTCAATATCGAGGATTTTGACTCATGGGTGAAGGCCCTCAGCCCATAGTGCCTTCGTTTAATTTAAAAAAAAAACTGAATTTTTTGTGCTTTGTGAGTTTTTATTTGAAAAGAAAAAAGTGCGTATTTTTATTTAGTTTCAAAAGACATTTTTTTTTCCTTTTATGTGATATTTTAGTTTTTTTCGTGCGTTTAATTTGTTTGTTCAAAAATATGAAAAAAAAGACAATTTTTAAGTTTAGTTTGGATTAAGGAAAAATAGACATTTTTTAGTTCAATTTATTAAATGAGACTCTTTTAATTTATTTCCTAAAAAGATTTTTATTTTGTAAATATCAAGCAAATACTGTGATAATTTTTGTTTTTGTAAATAAAAAATTTTGTTTCCGCCTTAAAAAAAATTTTTTATTTGGGGGGCCATCTGACGCCCCAAAGCGCCCTGTTTTTCTTCCCTTTTTATTTTTTTAAATATTATAATTTGTAATTTTATTTAATTTTATTTTCTTATTTTTCATTACTATTTGTTATATTTTTTACTATTTAATTATTTAAACAATTTTTTCATTTTAATTTATTTTTTATTATTTTCAAATTATTTATTTAATTCTTTATCTGCCTTCAAATTAATTATTACTTTTAAATAATATATTTTTTTCTTTATTAAATCATTAGTTATTCATATTTTAATTAATAAATTTTAAGTTATAAGCGCATAAAGGCATGGTAAGCGCGTGACCTATATACAAGGTTGTATATAGGTCAACGCACAGCTGGCTTACAGCGCGCGAGGCAACCTCACAGCACGCTTACTATGTCTTAATATTTAAGCATATAAGAGCGAGCGAGACGGAGAAATAAAACTCCGAAACTTTGTAAAGCCTGTAAGCGCGCGCAACTTTAAAAGCTCCCCATCATTGTAAGAGAGATGGAGAGAAGCTCTGCGCGTATAAAAGCGCGAGTCTCGCTGACTCGCGCGCCTTATTCTTGAATCGACTCAGATCGGTAACAATTGAGATATACAAGCGCTTAGGCTTAACGCTTTTTGTTTACCTGAGTTGACATTTAATCAAGAACCTAATATAAATTTCTTGGCCGTAGAATATTTTTCGCTTAGCAATTGGGACATACAAGCGCTTAAGCTTTACGCCCTTTGCTTTTTAAAGCAAAAAATTAAAATGAACTTAATAAACCGATAACAATTGGGACATATAAGCGCCTAAGCTTAACGCCCTTTGTTATCTAAGGTTTTTATTAAAAAAGAAATTCAAATTGAGCTCTATTGACTCTGGGAACATACAAGCGCTCTAGGCTTAACCCCCCAGGTTAATATTAAGAGCTTTCAAATAAAATAAATTGAGCTTACATCTTTAAAGAGCTTCTCTTTTTCTCTTACCGGAGAGTTTTCTTTTTTTATTTTGAAGTTACATACCTATATTTTTGCTTAAAATAAAAGAATATTATTTAATATAATATATATTTCCTTTTATTATTAAAAATAATAATACATTAAATACTAACAAAGGAAACGCCTGGCTTTATTAATAAGCTGGCGTTTCATTAACAAAATATTTAATAGCTACCCTCCAATCTGGCCTATTGTCCGAACGGAGCTTGTGTAGTTTATTAAAAAGGGACCTAGCAGCTACACTCCAATCCGGCCTACTACCCGAACGGAGCTTTTTGTAGTTTGCTAGTAAAGTATTTAATAGCTACCCTCCAATCTAGCCCACTGCCCGAACGGAGCTTGCGTAGTTTATTAAATACATTAAAGAAAATTATACAAGTCGCGTACATAAAATTAAAAATCTATCGCGTTTATATTATACGCTAATTAATCAAGCATCGAATTTGGACCATAATTTATTTTTTTTTAAAAGTAACTATTACCCACTTGGGTACGTTACAAAGTGAAATTTTTTTTGCGGCAGTGCCTGTTGTGGCCGTTAAATTAAGTGAATCGCGAGTGAAATTGTGTCTGGCGTTTGAAAATTTTTTCTCGCGTCATAGGTTATGTGCGCATTTTGTCTGGCATATAAATTCTTTTCGACCGGTAGTTACGTAAAATTGCCTTAACGGCATGTCGGAGCTGCAGCAATCGAGTTTTGCTTTTTTTATTTTATCGATATCATTTTAAATTCTTAAATTAAACAAATATAATGACTTGTCCGCACTAAAGTTATATTAGTACAATAATTTTTGTTAAAATAAAAAATCATTCGGACTTGTTATTTTTTTATGAGCTTGGATTGGAAATTAGATATCAAACTCGACAAACCTAACCTTAAAATACGATATATTGAAAGTTTTTATTGTAACTTTGTATGTATAATATATTGGTGGTTTTCTTGAGTTGTCCGCACTAGAGTTTAATCTTACAAATTTTTTCTTTATAGCAAAAAAACTCAATTAAACGCATCGTTTATTCATAAGTTAAGATTGGAAATATTATTAGAAGGCGGACAGCTTCGTCATGCTCTTAAGAAATGGCTAGTTTCAAGTATAGCAAGCGCGTACTTTTAACAGTTAAACGGTCGAAATTTATCATTACATTAACTAACTCAAGGTCAACGTGGAACATTATTTTAATTTTAAGCGAGTGTGGAGTGTGAGGAGTTGGTTTTTCGTGTTAAACTAACTAGCATTAATTTTATTTTTACATATTTAACTTTGAGTTACATGATTTTAAAAAAATAACGAAAAAGTCGACTCCAGATATATATATATATATATATATATATATATATATATATATATATATATATATATATATATATATATATATATATCTATTTTGTTCGTATTTTCGTCCATATACACATATATTCTTATTTTTTATGCATATACTTTTTAATCTATATACATATATAAATTTTAATTGTACACAATTGGGGATTTCTCGTCTTAAAATTTTAAGACACTTCAAAATATCATACATATTTTTCCTTTGTATCATTGTGAGATAATCTCACTCTAACTCGAGGCGCTGGCATTGCTTAAGAAAGCTCCTTCGTCGAACCCTCTGGATCTCCTACGGGGACTATCGAGAGTAGTGGGAGTGCCGAGAGTTTTTTAAATCTTATTTTAACTTGAGTAATAGACGAGAAGCTCGCAATTGCTTTTATCGGGCAGTCAGTCACGTAAGAGGTTCTCTCTGATTTTTCACTCGTACAGCAAGTGCGCGTGTTGTTAATTATTTGCGCTTGTGCATTGGAGAGCCTTGGTGTGCATTAGTCGTCGACTCCATAAGATCTCTTACGCTGAGCACGTGGAGGTAAATCCGATTACACAAGACGCCTCTTTTTTCTTTTTAAGTATAAAATTACATTTCTTATAAAATCTAGAGAGGATTTTCTTGAACTTCTTCAGAGAGCATGTACTCGGGTGATGGGGACGTCCTGGAAACTCTAGACAATGCTATAGGACCAATCGTTTCCGCCAGTTCGCCCACCGGGTTTCACTCAAATTTAACAAACTCAAATATTAATAAAAATCAGAAAAAGTTTGAAAAACCCTTATTAACGAATAGACAAAGGATCGCGCATAGTTTTTATCAGAATAGGCTTTTATCTATGAGACCACCTTCTCATAACACATCAAACAAAAAAACAGCTCCACGAGAGGCTTATGAAAGGATGGAAAAAACTTTGAGTAATAAAATTAAACTAATGCAAAATTCCCATAGCGAGCAAATTCATAATTTAACAGAGTGAATAGAGTCGTTAAAAGCACTTGTATTAAATCAAGCGAGAAATGAAAATCTGTTGGAGACTCAGCAAAATTTAAATTCTAGATTTTTCGAAAATACAAGAAATACACAAAGTCATTATAAACTTCTATCGGCCTCTACAGCAACACATAAACAAACATCACACCTTTTCCCTACAGAACAAAGCTCGACCTTCAATTTAACATCAAATATTTTAAATACCCAAGAAACACAACCTACAATAACAAATAACCAAACTTCCTTGAATTTTAACCATCCTGTAATCTTTCCTGCGTACACAACAAACACGCCCAACATAAACACACTGAATCATAACACTCCACTGTTGGTCGTAGCTAATATAAAATTTAAGCTAATAAAAATGCCCTTCTGGTAACACGATTCGGTAACATGGTTCGAAATGTTTGAATATCAATTAACAATACAAAATATAACGGATAATAATATAAAATTCGTAAACATTATTTTTAACCTTAGTAACAGCATTGTCGACGAAATATCTAACAGTATTAAATTATTAAGGCCTAATCATCGTTATACCGGGATAAAAGATATTTTAATAAAGAAATATACGCAATCGCAAGATTCGGAATTACAAACATTATTTCGCGGTTGTAAAATAGGAACGAGAAAGTCATCGGAATATTTATAAGAACTGATTAATCTTGCGAGAGAACAAATGCCGCGCGCGTCGATTCTTAAAGCATGGAAAGCTAATTTACCATGCAATATCCGTCCGTTTATAAGAGAAGACGTTACACCGGTAAACGAAATGGATCTTTACGCAAGTAATAATGCGATTCACGAGATTAAACAAAATGAAACGCATATTTTGACGAAAATGATGACTAAAGTCGACGCACTCGTGAGCCAACGTAACATAGATAAAAGTCGTTCATAAAATAAAACTTGACATAAAGGTAACAAATCAGGAGAGCGCGCAGCAAAAGTAGAGACCGTAAACATTATTGTTACCATTATAGTAAATACGATAAAAACGCGTATAAATGTTCTAAGCCGTGGGACTGGGTGGATAACTCTATTAAGCCGGATCAATAAAATGCGAGAAATAAAGATGGGAAAAACTCGGATGGTAATAAAGGAAACGCTAAAGAATCGTTAAACTAGAAACTCGGCACGTCATGAAGACCAGCGTGGCCGGGACTAATTCAGTGCGTCTCCGCGTAAAAGATAGAACTACCAATGAGGTGTTCTCAATTGACTCGGTCGCGGAAATTTCCGTAATCCCTAGACCTAGAAATTTTTCGGAAAAAGACAAATTTAAACTTATAAGCAGCTAAAGACACTAAAATAAACACATATGGTACATTATACAACAAACTTGATTTTGGGTTCACTCAGGAACTGCTATGGCTTGTTATTATTGCAGATGTACCTTATCCTATATTCGGAGAGGATGTTTTAAATCATTTTCATCTTTTACCAGATCTTAAGAAAAAACTATTCATTAATGCAAGTACTAATGAAACAATTAATGGATTTAACAAAGCTGTTCCTGACTTACGAATTTCTTTAATTGACCCCAAAATCAAGTTCGCACACATTTTAAACTAATTTCCCACGGTAATAGGCGTTGATAGGCCAGAATCTCTAAAAATCTATCATTACATTAAGACCACAGGTCCTCCTTGTGCGCAGAAACCGCGACGCTTAGACCCTGAAAAACTTAAAGTAGCTAAAGCAGCGTTTGATGAGTGGTGTAGGTTGGGTGTGTGTAGACCCTCGAAAAGTCCTTGGGCTACAACCATTCACATAGTGCCTAAAAAAAACGGGGAATGGAGAGTCTGCGGAGACTATCGAAAATAAAATGAGGTAACGGTACCGGATGGATACCTCATACCGAATTTACATGATTTTTCGAGTAATTTACACGGTAAAAATATTCTCTCCGCTTTGGATCTGAAAAGCGCGTTTTTATAGATACCCATCTTTCCACATGACATCCCCAAAATGGCAGTAATTACACCGTTCGGTCTATACAAATTTCTTGTCATGATCTTCGGTTTTACAAATGCGTCGCAAACATTTCAAAGGTATGTTAACCTAGCGCTGGGAGATTTAGATTTCGTCTTTGCCTACATCGACGACATGCTAGTGGCGTCCGCCTTACCCAAAGAACATGAGAAGCACTTAAATATAGTGCTTGAAAGATTGCAGGACTTCCATTTGCATTTGAATTTTAAAAAATGCATCTTCAGAACAGAGAATTTAGTTTTTCTCGGGCACACGATCGATAAAGAAGACCTTAAGCCTAATCCAAAGCTGGTCGAATCAATTAAAATTTTCCACAACCACAAACTGTAGACAAATTACGCAGATTCCTCGGTTAAGTTAACTTTTATAGAAAGGCAACCCCTCAAGCGGCAGTAACAAAAAGAAAGATAAAACACCGATAGTTTGGACTTCAGACGCATTAGAGGCTTTCGAAAAGACAAAGATAGATATACCCTGGTGAAAAAAATCAGGTGACAAATCACCTGATTTCTAAGGTGATTTATCATGCCAAAACATCATGTAACGATATTTTTGGTTTTTACACGTTCCAAACAATGCTTAGTCAATTCAAAACAATTTTCGTAAATTTTTGAAATTTTTGAAATTACAAATTTTTTTTGTTATTTAGTCAAAACTTTTTCTAAGACTAAATTATCTAAAAAATTTTCTAAGTTCAAAATTTTCAAAAATTTTCAAAAATTGTTTTGAATTGACTAAACATGGTTTGAAACGTGTAAAAATAAAAAAAATTGTTACATGATGTTTTGGCATGATAAATCACCTAAAAATCAGGTGATTTATTACCTGATTTTTTTTAACAGGGTAACTAATGTTACCAGCTTAGCTTATCCATGCGCAGACGCAGAGATACGCGTAACCATGGATGCCTCAAATTTCGCCATGGGTGCTTCCTTGGAGCAATGTGTAAATGTCAGTTGGCAGCTACTAGCATTTTTCTCCAGGAATTCACTCCCGCGCAGTCAAAATATAGTGCTTAGGATCGCGAATTAATGGCAATATATGAAGCCTTGAAGTATTTTAGCTATTTTTTGGAGGGTCGTAATTTTAAAGTTTTTACTGATCAAAAACCGCTAATCTACGCGCTCGCGCAAAACTTAGACACGTGTTCACCATTGCGCGCACGTAAATTGCCGTATATATCGCAGTTCAATACGGAAATTGGTTACTTGCGGGGCGAAGTCAATGTGGTCGCAGACTCGCTTTCGCGTATATATCCCTCCATTGCGCCAGCCTCTTTTGACTGGAACAATGAGGCATCAACTGGAGAGCCCGTTGTGAAAAAGACCCTCGCAAGTATCACGACATTTAACTTTCCAACATTCTTTACTCTTGAAGAGATTGCGCAAGAGCAGGAATGCGATGACGAATTAAAAAAGATGATTGCGGATCCAAATCACCCTCTAAAATTAACTAAGCTGCGCTGGGGATCCAATCAAACAGCCATCTATGGCAATTTTGACGCGCAAACTTTTAGACCATATATAGGGAGCGTCCTTAAATTACGTAGGGGTTTTTTTTTTAATTTTTAACCCCCTCCCCCCCTCAATGTAAAAAAGTGTAAGATTTTCTTAACCCCCCTCCCCCCCACGACTTCTTACGTAATTAAGTATGATACGAAAAATTTAAAATAAAAATCAAAACATTATTTTATAATTTTTTTTTATTTATAAAACAGATTAAATTATTAAAATTCTGCCCATGGAGTTTGAACCCACTCTTCTTTTGAAAACACTGGCATTTCTGAATTATCACATGTGTGATTTTTTCTGTAGTCAATACAATCATTTAATTCATCCTCGATTGCTTTTTCTTTTACCCATTCTCTACTTTGTATTTCAGTTTGCTGATCTTTAAATCTACATAAAATTTCTTCATCTCTCTGAGCTTCAATTCGTGAAATTTTTAATTTTTTTTTAGTTTTTGATGATAGAAAATGTTTTGATGTTTTTGCATGCGATTTTAATGATTTTTTGGTTGCAAAATAAAGCCCACAAGTCAAACACATTCGATCTTCAAGTTGTGATTGCACCGAAGGACAATAATAATCATACGGTATTACTTGAAATCTTGAATCATTTGGTTCTACATTTTTAATAGATAACCTCTGAAAAAGAGATAAAAACTTGGCATTTTCCTGACTTTCATTCGCCTCTAGGGCACATAATTGTCCATTTTTTGTATCTCGCTTAACTAAACAAGGTGGAGGAAAAAATCCAGATGGCAAAATATTACGAATGTCGCTTCTTAATGAACTGCAGCAGGCTTTATCGCCACACTTAGAAATCTACAAGTATTTATTTTAAGTAATATTTGATTTATTCATAACTGCAACGATATAACTGTATTATTATGCATTTTTTTATTTTTAACGAATTATAATTCAAATATTCTTTTTAATCAATGGTAAAAATTGATAATATTGTTATAATTTTTATGTACTATTCATTGAATTGCATTATTTTATCAGTTTTCATGCATAACTAAATTAATACATAATAATTAAATATATTTTAAATATAAAATAAGTTTACCTGCAAAAAGTATTGTGATTCACGAACATGTTTTGTGTACCATTCGTTATCAACTTCCGCAACTTCAGATGCACTTTTAGCAGGGGGCTTAATGAATTCAGCTACTACTGGATGTCCATCTATAACCATTTCAGACCATATATCAGCCAGAGTCTCACCAGCAGCAGAAAAGTTTTGAAATTCTAGTTTTTTATCTATAGTTTTGCCATTCTTGTCTAGATGAGTCCCATATTTATCATGTTGTAATATTAAACCAGCTAGTTGTTTACTCAATGGAGCCATTCATCTCTCAACCCTGTTATAGGCACTACGTCCAGGTGCATTCGTAGCAATAAAAATAGCATCCAAGTCATTATTTTTAAAATGTTGAATTGCAAATGAAATCACTTTATGGTATCTGTAAAAAATAATTAAAATAATTTTATATTATTATTTAGAAAATATTTATTTAAATTTTTCACAGTTTATTTGAACAGTTTTGAATGTCTAAATAAACTTCCAAAATTATATTATCTTAATAGATTCTAGGTGTATTTGAAAATTTCAAATAAAATAAATTTAGTATTCAGAAAAAAACTATTATATTTACTTAAAATATTTAAATAAATTAATTTGAATCAATTAATAATAGCTTAGAAATTGTATCAACTTGTTAATAAACGAGAGAAAAATAATAAAATGTAATATTTAAATACCTTGGATTCTCATCCGGTCCACCATCTGAAGTAATAATGAAAACTGGTTTAATTTTTTCTTCAGTTTTTACTAGAGTTTCAAATTCTTTCAAGTTTAGCAGATGTTGAAAATCAAATGCATGACTTGCAGCAGTGCTTGAATCATGCTTGCCACTTCTAATAGCAATGTATGTAGGACCTGAGTATGACACTGCTTCAGGTTCACCTAAACTATCTTTAATTATTATTCCTGCATACACAGAAGGTATTAGCTTGTGGCGATCAGCAATAACCCAATCATGATCGGGTAGTGTAACTTTATATTCCATATGCATTAATATGGGTGATTGTTTATTGGCAGCTTTAAGCCCAATCGGCACTCGAGCTTTGTCATCAGGTGAAAGGAAAAAAACTTGCTTTGATCCAAGAATACTAGCTAAAGTCTCGAGATTACGAATAGTTGATGTGCAAAAACGACCGTCACCATGATCTTTATGTTTATCAAACTGAGCTTTACACAATTTTACTGGTACTGTTATCACATGTCTTTTACCTTCAAGCGTTGTCGAGTTTCGTGGGAGAAGACGTACATAAACACCGTTTCTTGATACATTAAATCCCATCTCTGATAATTTAGCACACAGTTCGTTCAGTGATTGGCAAGATCTAATTTCCTCAGTGCGTCGTCTATCGTGAGCAGCACCACCAAACATTGCTATATCTGTTATGGCTTTCATTAACTCCGTCTGATCTTCTTCAAGACGAGGTCTTCCGGCTGAATCACAAATTTTTAAAACTTTAGCAGCATTTTCATCTTGAGTACACAGTGTAGATAATTTTCTCTTTATCGATTCTCTAAATTTGCGTTGATACTCGGCATTAGATATTTTTGTTTTTAACTTTTGCTTCATTTCACCGAGTTCTTTTTCAAATTTTTGTATTTCTAAATTGGAAATATTTCCAATATTATTATTTCTTATCGCGTAGCAAGTGTTGAGTTTATTTTCTAAACTTTGAATTTTTTCTTTAATGTTTTCTTGAGCCGGTGTAGGATAAACACGATTTAATGTAGATTTCTCATTTTCATTATCGTTGCAATCAGATGTCGATGGAGAATTTTTATCAATTTCAACGATTGCATTTTCATCAATACTATTTTTAGTTTTTTCCAAAGTTTTACTTTTTTCTTGCGTTGAAACCTGAGTTCAGAAGAAATAAATAATTCACTCATTTTAAAATTAGAACATTACTTTTTAATATTTCGGAAGAATTTGTTTAACGTAAATCTGAATTAAATTGAAGCAATAAAAAATTTATATTATATAGAAAATTATTGTAAATGATCAACCAGTGATTTCACTTAAATTTAATGTTAAATTTTATAAATTATATAGACTATATACTTTCAAATATAAACCTAATTATTTTTATTAATTTTTTAAACTAATTTACTAATTAAAATTTATTATTTTAATTAAATTTACAGAAATTAAGTTATTTTTTACTTTATTTAAAGCATTTCATATTTCTATAAATATATTTAATTTTTAATGTACTTACCGATGGTTTAGAAAAATAACTTAAAAAATTGATTTTTCCTTTCATTGATTTTATTTCATATGCCGTTATTTTTTGTTGAATGAATTCAACAAATTCTTTTTTATCTTTGAAACGATTTTTAGCTGAATTCCATTCTTGTATTATGTTATCTTGTGAACTTTTAGCAGCCAACGCTGGAAAAGCATTTTTGTAAGACTGAAAAAATCGTTGGTACAAAGTATCTAAATTAACTGCCATGAATAAAAAAACCGAAATTTAAAATATTCAATAATAAAACCAGACGGTTAAAAAACAATTTGCACTTCTTAAGTAATTATGTTATTTAGAACAGCAAAAACGGTCCGATTACTTCGAGAGACACGATCGAAATGAAATATATGAATGTTCTGGTTATTGTTTTTCTTCGAAAAAAGTTCATCGAAATATATAAACGATGCATAAAAAGTCGATATGCGAACATAATATGCGAAACTAATCTAGGCTAGTGTATACGCAGAAAAGTTAAATCCCGTAGAAATTCAAGGAAAATTTCGTGTCTACGTTTAGTAGTAAAAAGTTTCGAAATACAAGTGTTATGATTTTGTAAATAGTAGCTGTATATCAAAATAAAAAGTTAAATATATGATGTTGTGGTAGGTTGAAACAAAAATGCGCTTATAATTTCAAATTTGTATTTTAATTTTATTTAATTATTTTAATCAGTTTTTATTTATAATACTCAAACATAATTTTAATAGATATAAACCTGATTCGCATAACTTAAGTGCATAAAAATAGTATTAAATCATATCAAAATTTCATAAACTAGCGAAAATTGTTCGTTTTAAGAGTGCCTACATGTAATTCATAAAAATAGTAACATAAATTTATTTTATTTTGATAATTACGTAAATGAGTCATTGACCCCTCCCTCCCTTACATAAGAATGCATAAGAATTTTGAAATCCCCTCCCCCCCCTA
Organism: Anastatus disparis; assembly: GCA_017163975.1. NCBI lineage: Eukaryota > Metazoa > Arthropoda > Insecta > Hymenoptera > Eupelmidae > Anastatus > Anastatus disparis. Next base: position 6,241,698 of record JAFFSR010000274.1, on the reverse strand, counting down.
AAAATCTTACGTAATTTAAGGACAACCCCATATCCAATTATAAGTTTATCGAGCAATATCCACTGGGATGGAAAGTTGCTTCCAGGATATTTTTGAAGAGAAACTACTGATGGATCAGCTATTATTATTACAAGGAATGGAATCGAACAACTCTTGGGTGTTCCCAAAATTTCTTCTAGTAATGGAATAAATCAACCTTAAGCAGTATTTAATACATTGACTGACTACTCTTTATCAGAAAACACTGAGGCTCTTTGTTGTGATTCAACAGCTAGATAACTGGCCCAGAGATACAATTGTTTAAAAATTTTGGAGACTTATGGGAATCTGTTGATAAAAAGAATTTCAAACCGGGATGCGTGATACTTTTGTAATTAAATCTCTGCAAGATGCAAAAGAAGAAATTTTAAAATTTTGTTCAGAGTATTCAAAAAAGGATTTAAACAGAAGTGATTTCAAAAATTTTTGGAACTTGTAATTATTTTTCTAGGCGGAAAATTACCTGATGATATAACTTTTCATCCATCTGGCGCTATTCATCATGCTAGGTGGGTGACAAAAGCAATATATTGTTTGAAAATATTCCTTTCAAAAACAATATTTGCTAGATAAAAAGGATGTTGATGTAAAATGTAGAGACGTTTGCATTTTTATAGTAAGAGTCCACGTTCAAGCTTGATTTTATGCTCCGTTTGCTGCTCAGGCATCAAATCAAGATTTAAAGTTTTTAAAATGTTTGTTCGAATACAGAAAAATTGATGAAAGTATATCTGACTGTGCTGTTTGAAAATTTATGAATCACTTGTGGTATTTGACTCCGCAAGTTGTAGTACTAGCATTTTTTGATTCTACTATTTTAAATGAAGAAAAGTTGAAAATCTGCGAAGCTCTGTAGTCAAATTATAGTGCTTTTGTTTATGGGAAACGAATTTTGGTCAATGAAAAAAAATTTAGCAAAATAGTTAATTCAAACATTAGTGATTTTATTTGCAAAGACTCTTATAAATTTTTCAGACGTTTCAAAAATAACTCTCCGTTTTTAGAAAAAAAAACGATCAATATGGGCGAAAAAAAGAAACTACATTTATGGCTTGAAAGTTGTTAAAAATCTCAGAGTCGTGAATGATACCGCCGAAAGAGAAGTAAAATTGGTGACTGAATTCATCCATCTTTTGACTATAAATGATAAGCAATTGCAGTACCTATTACACGTAATAAAAGATTATCGAAGTCTATTTTCAGACAGCAACGAGGCAACGTTGATGCGGCTATATGAATAAATATTTTGTTTGAATATACAATTAAAACATTTTTGTACTGTTTTTTAATTTTTACCTTCAGAATTTTGATCGAAAAATCGTTTTTCTTAATCTCTGCTTATTAATTTCCTTTTGTATTTATTAACTAATAAGTATATGTGATTTACTAATTTAAATTATAAAATAATATTACAAATCAGCTTTTTGGCCTTTTTACCGTTATTTCTAGTTTTTCGACTATTTTGTGTTATAGTTTGTTTTTTCGATTGAATCAGTAAAAGTTAATCGCACCACTTGCTTATAAAGCTCAAAACACATGAAAATATATGTTATTGGAAGAAAATAGCCTGATTTTTCACTGATTATAAACATTTAAAGTCAATTTCATACGCGATGTTTTGCGATTTTCCATTTTTTTTAAAGATGTTCACTCGCAACTTTTTTATTTCACTATCTTTGTTAAAATTAATGAAACTTTTCGATTTAGCAGCTCAAAATACATAGAAAAATCTATTTTGAAAATTAAAATTACAAGATTTCTATTAATTTTATAAATAATAAACGTTTTGATCCGTCTTTTACATGTAACACCCATAAAAAACTTCAGGCGCTTTGAGGCACGTGAAGAGTCGATGCTGTAGGTTCAAAAACTTTATTCGCGTGGTTTTTGAGGTTGTGAGAATAAATTTCTACCCAGCCCGAGTAAAGAAATAAAAAAAAATTAACGTCTTACCTAATATACAGGGTGACCCATTTTAATTTATGGATTCCGATTTCTCCCAAAATACTGAACCTACAAAAAATTGTCAAGATAGAAGTTGTTTATAGCGATGGGAATTATATTTTGGTGCCATTTGATTTGACCTTGAGGTCACTTTTGAAGGTCATTTGAAGATCAAAGTAATTTTGCTTTCTTATAGAGAAAGTATTGTATCAATAAAAAAAATTTTTTTCTATTTTTTCATTAATTTGTACATATTTGAACTCGGTGAGTCGAAAAAAGTGGTTTCCAGAAAATGTCTGTATGTATGTATGTGTGTGTGTGTGTGTGTGTGTGTGTGTGTGTGTGTGTGTGTGTGTGTGTGTGTGTGTGTGTGTGTGTGTGTGTGTGTGTGTGTGTGTGTGTGTGGATGTATGAATTCAGTTAGTAAACTGTATCTCGAGAACTACTCGATGGATTTGCTTCTAATTTTGCATGGAATTTAGTTTGGTGACTAACTTGCTGGGAAGCTATTGATAATTGGTTCTTCTAACGTAGTTTTCATTTTAAAGTTTAAAAAAAAAAAAAATGCGATTTTTCGTTTTTTGTTTTTTTTTTGTTTACTACTCGATGAATTTGCTTCAAAATTTGCATGGAATTTATTTGTGATTGCCCGGATAAAACAAATTTTTAAAAACTGATTTTCTTAGATTAGTTTTAATTTTAGAGCATTTTGAAATTAAAAAAAAAATGTTTCTATTTATTAAGCCAATAAAATCTTAAAAACTATTCGATGGATTTACTTCAAATTTTCCATACAATTCAATTTTTTGATGAACTGGTACGGAAGCTATAGAGAATTGGTTTTCTTAGCGTAGTTTTTTTTTTAGAATCATTTTAAGAATTTTAAAAAAATTTCGATTTTTCATTTTTTATGTATTTTACGTAAACTACTCGAAGAATTTGTTCGAAAATTTGTATGGAACTTAATTTCGACTGCCAAAAGTATAAAAAATTTTGTAAACTAATTTTCTTAGCGCACTTTTAATTTTAGAGCATTTTTAAAATTTTTTAATAATTTTAATTTTCAATTTTTTTTTATTATACGAAAACCATTTGATAGATTTGCTCCAAAATTTGTATGCAATTAATTCGCTACTGTCTGAAGAAAACAAGCTTTGGAAAACTAATTTTCTCAGCGCAGTTTTAATTTTAGAGCACTTTGAAAATTTTCAAAAAAATTATTATTTTTTATTTATTTTCTTTTTTGCGTTAACCATACTATAAATTTTCTCCAAAATTTTTATACAATGAATTCGCTATTGTCTGAAAAAAATAAGCTGTTGAAAACTAATTTTCTTAGCGTGGTTACAATTTTAGAGAATTTTAAAGATTTAAAAAAAAATTTCGATTCTTCTTTTCTTATTTTTTTTATTCTACGTAAAGTACTCGATAGATTTGTTCTAAAAATTGTAGGGAAATTATTTGCGACTGCCGAAAGAAGGGAAATTTTCAAAAATTGATTTTCATAGCGTAGTTTTAATTTTAGAGCATTTTTAAAATTTTGAAAAGAAAGTGTTATTTATTTAACCAGTTAGATCTCGAAAATTACTCGATGGATTTGCTTCAAATTTTGTATACCATCTATGTTTTTGTATAACTAGGCGGGAAGCTATTGAAAATTTGTATTCATAGTGTATTTTTTTTTTATAGAGCCATTTTAAGAATTTGAAAAAATTTTCGATTTTTAATTTTTTTTTTTGTATTTTACGTAAGTTAATTGATGAATTTGCTTTGAGATTTCCATGGGAATAATTTGCATCTGCCAAAAGAAGGATAACTTTTATAAACCGATCTTTTTCGCGTAGTTTTCATTTTAGAAAATTTTAAAAATTTTCTTAAAAAATTTTCATATTTCAGTTTTTTTCCATTTTACGTAAAGTACTCGATAGAATTGCTCTAAAATTTGTATACAAGTTATTTGCTACTGTCTTTATAAACCAAGTTTAAAAAAAATAGTTTTATTAGCGTAGCTTTTTGATCACTTCTTTTGATTTCTGAGTTACTCTTGAAAATTTATAATAGTACTACTGATTTAGATGTCGACTTGTATTATTACATTCAATAAAGTATTTAAATATAATCATTATTAAATATTATAAATTAAATTGTTTTTTAATAAATGGAAAAAATATTTGAAGAAGAAGAATCAATTTCGTTGTCATCGTTCTTTTAAAGTACAAATTTATTAATAAATATTAATGTTAGACAATTTTTTTATATTAAAATCACATTTAAATAAATATAAAAAAAATAATGAAACTCAAAGAGCTCTATGAGAAAGCATTCCGCCAAAGCACTTGGCAGCGTTTTTTTTAAATGGGAACCCGTAATTTTGACACCGGATTCGGAAAGAGCGGAGAATTCCACGTTCGAAATGGTATTTCAAAATGTTTTTCATGACCTTCAGAAGGTCAAATTAAGGTTAAATACTGAAAATTTGCCCAAAAAACGTTTTTTTCAAGATTTTGAGGATTGTGGGCAAAAAATGTTCAAATGAGTTTGTGAGCCAATGATCTTGACTATCTTGACCTTGAATTCAGTTTTCAAGGTCATTTGAAGGTTCAAGTGATTTTTTAATGGGAACCCCTATTTTTATACCGGATTCTGAAAGAGTAGGAAATTGTACATCCAAAACGATGCTTTTCATTTTTTTTAAATTGCCTTTGATGGGTCCAACTAAGGTAAAATACTGAAAACATACTCAAAATCCGTTTTTTTTTTCTTTTAAATTTTAAAGACGGAGGTCAATTTTGAATGTTACTTAATAGTCAAAGTAATTTTTTCAAACGAAAAGTCTCACTTTTATTATAAATCTTACTTTCAGCGTTACCCAGAAAGAACGACGTGAACGTAGTAAATTCTGTTTCCTTTGGGGTGCTTATTTAACGTGAGTCCTCTTGCCTCTCACTAGGATGCTTGTTTAACATGAGTCCCCTTGCCTCTCATTAACACTTTAATTTAAATGAATTACCTATAGAGTAATTGTTCAAAATTATCTCCATTGGCTTCGAGGCATAACTGCAATCTCCTTTGAAAACTATCCACAGCTCTAGTGGTTAGTCGTTCAGCAAAAACAATATTTTTCAAGTATGCCCATAAAAAGAAATCAGGTGAAGTCAAATCTGATGAGCAAGGAAGCCATTCAACTGGACCCCTTCGTCCAATCCATCTGTCATTGTAATTGGCATTTAAAAAGGCACGTACAATGAGTGCATAATGCGGTGCAGCACCATCTTGTTGAAGCCTTATTATTGCTCTTGTTGCTAAGTCGACATCTTCTAATAAGACTGGTAAGTGATCTCTTAACAACGATAGGTAACTGTGTCTATCAACGTTCTGCTCAAAAAAGTAAGGACCAATCAAATAACCATTCACAATGCCGCACCACACCATAAGACTTTATCGATTTTGATGATCTATTGGCCAGTACCAGTGGTGATTTACACCTGACCAATAATGGCAGTTGTGTCTATTATCCTCATCTGAGAAAAGCACATACCCAAAAAATTAGGATCATCGTGTATCATTTGCAAAGCCTATTGACAAAAAGCAATACGCATCAGATGATGATTAGGCTGTAAAGCCTGTGTAAGAGTGATGTGATATTTTCGAGCTCTTAAAATTCTTGATACACTTTACGTGTCCTTGAGTAGCGCTTCCTTTAATCACCTTATCCACTTAGTAGCGTAATTCTTATCCACTTAGTAGCGAAACACTTTCTAGAAAGTAGCGTGAGACATTATTACCTAGAGCCTTTTAAGCACGAATGATTATACCGAAAAACTATTTACAACGTACTTATAAACTTTATACGAGTAAATATACATAAGTATAACTCATAAAGTATATTATAAGTTATTTTTAAAGTAATTTTATGAAAACTTAGTAAAGACTTAGTATTTCATAAAATCAAATCCATAGAAATGTTATACAGTTGCCTTTTTTATAAATAAACTTTCTAATATTAATGTATTTCATAAAGTAAACTTTATAAAACAGATATGCTATATAGAGTTCATTTTATAAATAGTACAACTCACTCGTTGCACCGTATGAGTCGCTACTTAAAGGAGTCGACTTCACCCTCCAAATCCACTCGTGTTTGCTACTTAAGAAAACGTTAGCCGAAATTAATTGCGCTACTTAAGGGAACGTGAAGTTTACAGTACTTTGTGATACACCTATTTCTCTTTCGATCGAGCGAAACTTGAGGATTGAGGTGAGCTATTTCTAAAATAGCAATAGGTCATTAGAGAGTTAAAGCTCATGCATCATTTTCGTCATATTCATGATATTGACGTTGACGAGCAAGATGTCCATTGCGAGCTCCTTGGACTAAACTACGTATTGTCATATCAGTTGGATGTCACCTTTCAGAAAAATGTTCAGCATAAAGCCTTGATACTGCAGTGTAATTATCATAACACTCACCTAAAACCAATATAATAGCAACGATTTCATTAGGACTATAATCAGCCATGCTGTAGAGGTAGTTTGTGAATATAATTACCTATATATGTTAGGAATTTTAAAATTTAAGCAAGTTTAAATAGTAAATATTTTAAAACCGACGCATTGGCCGAGTGATTCGGAGCACGTCAGGCGATCTGCAAAGTTAAACTGCATCGGCTACGGTTAGTACTTGGATGGGTGACCGCTCAAGTGCCCCGTGCGGCCGGTTCAGAATTGCTTTGTGTGACGGTCGCTTGGGCGTGCTGGCCACCTGACAATGTGAGCGGGAGGTGTGGCAAATACGGTGTAGGTACTCTTGTACAGGGATACCTAATACCGAATTCGCTATATACATCGACCCATTCCGGAGAAGGTTTTCTCTAAGCATTTATCCCACTGGGTTGGGCTACAGGGTTTTTCCTTCTTTACGGGCATTACCCCGGGCGAATGCGGAATGGGATGGGTAGGGGGATAAACTGGAATGAAAAATATAAATCAAGGTATGGGGAATACGTAAAAACATGTAAAAAATGTATACGTGGAAACCACCAGTTTTTTTTAATAGTAAATATTTCAATTATACAAAAGTGAGACACGAAGAAAAGGAATAAAACTCTATTATAACAATAATTATAAAAATTAAATCAAACGTAATTGTTTTTTTTTCAGTTGTTGATTATTAGCAAAGTGCACATTGTAAGAATTTTTAAGTTATATCCACTGTGTAAAAAAAATTATGTACAAAGATTATTACATCAAGTAAAGTAGGAGGGTGCGACGCTTGAATTTTGCGCGCACTTAGACTGCTTGGCGCTCGGCCGCCAGCAGCAAGTACGGGCGCTGAGCCAGTACGAGGCGTTGCTCCCGCTACGGGTAAAACGAGCCTCTGTGCATATAAGAGCCGTCGCTGGCTCTCTCGGGCTCACTCCTTACCTGACCGTCCGTCTGTTAGCATGTACTAGGGGGAGAACTTTGCATGCTACAGCTGGTCTTCCTGTTATTCCTTTGACTCTCTCGGGGTTCACGTAGAGTCAAGTTCCTGAACCTCGTCCTCGTGCACTAGGAGATTACTTTGCAAGAATTCCTGCCCTCTCTGTTGGAGTTGCACATGGAGAGATCCTTCTATTGTATATTTCCCCCCTCCACTCTCTTGGAGATTACATAGAGTGGGGATCCTTCACCGACTGTATACTAGGAGTATACTTTGTACAGTCTCTCTTTAACGTCGTGTATTAAGAGTTTATACTTTGCACGATATCCTTTTCACCTTCCAGCCACCAAACCGCCGCTTAGTCCGTATAGGTCGTGTTGTACCTACCGTCGGTACGGTAGTTTTCGCCGTTATTTATCGCAGTTAATTATTTAATTATAATTATTAATTTTGGTTTGTCTTTGCGTTTGCTTTATTACAGATGGCTTCTAAAAACCACGCACCATCTACCAGCAGCAAAGAGTACTAAAGACTTTTTCACGTTTATTGCTTCAAGGTATAAATTACCAGCTTATTTTACTTATGGAAAGAGATTTATTTATTTTTGTTTAATAAGAATTTATTAGTTTATTTACGTTTGTCTTTCTTAAATACTGCCGGCATTGTAATGATTATTGTAGGCCTTAAGCCATTAATTGCTTTATTAACTTTTGAATAAATCTTCAAAAGAATACTCTTAAAGATAATAATTGATAATAATTATTTACCAGTTTCCGCAGCACCCATCCTGCTTCCACCCCATCGTTTGTCATTTAAGTTAAGTTAGGTTTAGCCTTGTTTCTTTTCTAAGTTCATTAAGATTATAAATTCATTTATTACTTATTATTAAATTTAACGCATGCGTTATCTTTGCTCTTTCCTATTAAATTATCTGAGTATTTAATTCTTTTCTTTTTATTATTATTATTAAAAGTAAGGTTAGGTTAGTTTTAGTTATTAAGTTTGAACTTTGGCTTCCGCAGACCACCGAGAATCACCGAAAATCAACCCCTCTAAAAGTCTGATAGCTACGGCATCAACGAGTTCATACGTGGACAAGAAGCCAAACGTTACAAGGGATGAACTAGTAAACACTGAATAAGAGAGAAAAAAATGCATAGAACTAATGAATTTTGTGATGGTGGGTTTGTTTTTACGGGTTTGATGGTTAGACTTAATGGATTTTGATTTATTTATATAGTTTATATCGTTGAACATGAGATTGTGGATTTTATCGTGATGAATTTTCTTCATTGATTTGAAGTGGAAGGTTTTGTATTAAAAAATATGCTTTTTAGAATTGGCGTTGGTAAAATTCTAATGAAGTTAAAAATGCCGAGGAAGAAGGGGGGAAGACAAGATAAAGTATTTGAACTTTGCGTTTTTTATTTATTTTTTATTTTTGTTTTTGAATGTTCAACATTTAATGATTATAAGTATCAAAAGTATAAGGTGAACAAAGCAATACTATCGAAGATGATTGACCTCTATCTTTATAATTAAAAAAAAAAAAAAACGGGTTTTGAGTGTAACGTCCTAAAAAGATGTTCTATATTTTTAAATTTCTATCTTTTACCTAACGTATCCTCTAAGCAACAGCCAACATCAAAATCTTTTTGTATTTCATCAAATAGAAATTTGAAACCTTTTTTTGACTAATTAGTATGCACAGCGATCGATACTAGCTTACGACAAGTTTAGCACGTATCATCTTTTTCATATTTTTCTATTAGGCCACCGAAAATGTACTACTCTGACCGAAGTTCGTCACCTTTTTGTATGTGTGCCCATTAACGCTAGCTTATAAAGTTTAGCACGTATCTTTTTGATTAAATATATTTTTCTATTTCGTCAGGCCACCGGAAATATACGGATTTTGTTACTTTTTATAGCTTTGAACAATATACCAACAATGGCTTTTCGTTAGTATAAAAAGGCTTGGGATCATCCTCTAGGTAGTCAGTCATTTGCTCATTTATAATTAGTACAGATTAGTCGCTTTGATTATTGACCAGCGGGTCACTATTATATTAATAAAAAAAGCCATGTAATTAGTCAACGAAACTCGTGTTGCCGTAAGTTACTTATATATAATAATCTACATTCGGTGAAAAATTAATTTTCTATTTCAATTCTTTATTAACTTGAAAAGTATATTGAAAATCTAAAAGTTATAAATCTAAAGGTATTGTATTATTTTGAAATTACAATTTCTTTATTCCTATTTCTAACGTCGGAAAGTGTATTAACAAATATAAACAAAAATCATAAATCTAAAAATTATTGTTATAATACAATCTTCTTGTAAAAACGAACTTATGAAAATCGAATTGTATACCAACGACCGGTAAAGAATATGCACATACATATACACATATTGTTAAATAAACCAGGAACTTTAAGGTAAGTCTGCCTAATTATTTAAAAACCTTTTTTTTTCCATCCCTTCCAATTCTCAACGAGTTCTCGAGCTTGCAAAAGAAATCCATTCTTTTTCCTCTCTGCCATGCAAATAAATATATCTGCTACGCATTCGCTCGGCATAACAGAACTATAACGTTTATTAATAAAATTATAATCATATTTATTAATAACTAGAACGTTACATGGGTATATTTTCAGTATTTTACCTTAGTTTTGCCTACTAAAGGTCATTTAAAAAAATGAAAAGTATCGTTTTGGACGTTTCATTTCCTGCTCTTTTAGGATCCAGTATAAAAATAGGGGTTTCCATTAAAAAATCACTTTAACCTTCAAATAACCTTGAAAACTTTTAATTCAAGCTCAAAATAGTCAAGGTCATTGGCTCACAAGCTCACTTAAACCTTTTCTTGCCCACGATCTCCAAAAGCTTGAAAAAAACGTATTTTGGGCAAATTTTTAGTATTTAACCTTAATTTGATCATATGAAGGTCATATCAAAAATTTTGAAATACCATTTCGGACGTAAAATTTCTCGCTCTTTCCGAACCCGGTGTCAAAAATACGGGTTCCCATTTTGAAAAATGACCTTCAAAAGTGACCTCAAGGTCAAATAAAAAGGCACCAAAATGTAATTCCCATTGCCATAAACAACTTCTATCTTGACAATTTTTTTGTAGGTTCAGTATTTTGGGGGAAATCGAGGTCCATAGATTAAAATGGATCACCCAGTATATTGTAACTTGTAGATTGCACAAAGTGCACATATAAAGGGAATAAAGGGAAGAAGGAAAACGTATTTTAATTTAGATCCGTTTTTAGCACAGCCGTCATGCTGTAACTAGTCCGAGGTCTTTATAATTTATATGTTAGTTGTTAGTAGATTGATAAACCTCTAATAGGCCAAAAAACTCTCAAGACTTTCAGTCTTATCGAGAGCATACTCTATAAAATTTGACTACTTTAAACTTATAAAGACACAACATTAAACACTTGTCACTGTTCTTGTTACTGATCACAAAATTCAAACAATTATATAATTATTGATTTCAATTTAGTTTAACTTATAATTTTTAATATAAATTTTCATCTATACATTTACTAAAGAAAATATAAGTAAATGTTGAATACTAAATTTAATCTTTAAATGATATGAAAATGATAATAGCCAATTTAAAATAAGTTTTTCTTCGTCGTCACTGCTACCGGTTCGGAGTTGGTGATTATCCAACTCCTCGCGGACCTGCAGAAACGAACGAAATAAAAACACAGTATTACAATTTATTAATTTTAAGTTAAACTTTATTTGAAGAGAGCAGGCCAAAGATTGCCATACAATGATTCGGCTTCGATCTACTTGAGCGTCGATCGAGCCGCCGCGGCTGCAATTCTCCCCTACCGCTAAGTAGAAGGAATACATTTATATATTCTACATGATACTATTACAGGTGCGCTAGAATGTGTGCTACGTCACTTCATAGGCGTGTATCGGCGCATTATTAATTTCTATCTTGCACGCCGGTATAGCTTCTAACTGCTACACCACGCCGACGTGCAAGATAGAAAGAGACAGTGCCCTACGCGAGTCGTCTATACTTATACTACAATGGTTTGAATTAGAGAATAAGTTTATTGCTCATTCTCTTTTATTTTATTCTTTTTTATAGCTTATTTTCTCTCTAATTCTTTTTACTTTTATACATCATATTTTAGTGAGGTCACAATTTATATGAGACTCACGTCAACTCATTCAGTAAAAAAAATATATTCCATTCGATACCCAAAACACACAAAAAATTTTGTTGAATAGAGATATTTGAAATAGAGGTCTAAGTGAAAAGGGTCAAAGGTTATAAGTCATGAAATAATTCGAATTTTTCAAATATTTTGTTGAATAAATTAAAATAGTTAAAACTATCTACTTTTTATAAAAACTTGAAAGAATACTTTTTGTTGAAAATAACATGTGTGGATGAGAATGAGAGTGGCATAAGTCACATTTTCAAAAAAATTTAGTTAGTGATACATTTTGTTTTTTAGCATTGAAGCAATTTATTTTCCAAAATGAAGTGTCTTTTTTGTATATTTTCTTTAATATTACAAGTGCTGTAAGAATGGCACTTAACAGAAATGTGAAAGAATTAATTATGAGGATATCATAAGTCACATTTTAATGGGATTTGAATTTTAAATCACATCTATTTTTTAAAGCTATTCTAAATAAATTTTTAATTTTCGTATACATTACTTCATAGCCTTTAATAGAGGACATGAAATAAATATGCCGTTCCGCATTCCTGGATAGGAAAAACATGTTTATATTCATAACTAAGATTGCTATGTATAGTAAAGTTAGTAGTAATCAATTTAGTCACAGTTAATCGTTATATTTGATATAAAGCAGTATGTTTAAAGTGTTTCCAAATGACATAAGTATTTAACTAAATTATGTTGTTGAATAATAGCTCTGATTATATTCCAAGTAGTGATTCAGAATCACAAAGTAATGAAGTGAATGATGGTTTAAAAAAACAAGTTGCTAAAAAAACTGGAAAAAGACAAAAGAACCCCGAAAATTATATTCAACAAAAAAGATATGTTATAGTTACTTCAATTCATTCCTCCGGTGCATTATAATTTTTGTTTTAAATCTTACTATTAGTGAAAATAATCATAATACCTTGATTTTTAGTAAATCTGATACAGAATAAAATTTTTTCCTCATACGTGCTGGGTAAATGGCCGATTGCGCGTGCGTTTTCGGGGTGGTAAATAGTTAATAGCATATAGCACGCACCGCTTGTGTTTTGTCTTTGAAACGTGTGTTCTAGTTAAAAGCGTTAAGCAATGAAAAATAACGTCACGCAAATGCGTTAAGTAATGAAAAAAAAACATCATGATTTTGATTGTATATACATAAGTAGCATCGCGCGGGCGAAGATGATAGAAGAGAGAGAAAGAGAATGCTGTATCGAAAGAAAACAAAACACGCAAGAACGTGTTTACGAGTCAGTCGTACGGCAGATATGAGAGAGAGAGAGAGAGAGAGAGAGAGAGAGAGAGAGAGAGAGAGAGAGAGAGAGAGAGAGAGAGAGAGAGAGAGAGAGAGAGAGAGAGAGAGAGAGAGAGAGAGAGAGAGAGAGAGAGAGAGTAAGAGAATGCTATATCGAAAGGAAACAAAACACGCAAGAACGTGCACGAGTTTCTATGTACGAGTCAGTTGTTTGCTAGCTTCTTGATAAAAGTTGTTGGCGACGCAAAAAAATATTTTTATGAAATGCTTTTTTTTGATTTACATATTAATTTTTTTAAATGGACAATGGCGCTACTCGCTAAACCTCACTCGTTACACAATATAGTATTGTGTTATTACTGTATTGTAGTAAAAGTGTGTTATTTTAATATAGTTAAACGATTGATGTTAATTATTAAAAACATTTGTGAAATAATATTTGTTTAAATAAAAAATATGATTATAAATCGACGATTGAATTCTTTTGTTTGTATTATTAACAATGATAATGGCATAAGTTAACGAAGACTTACAACTTTGAAACTCCTAATTAGAATGAAAATAGCATAAGTCACAAATTCTGAAATATTTTTGATAATAATAAAAAAAATTGAAACAATGTTTTCATGTTTGGGTGAATTATAAGAAAAAACGTTATAATCTATCAATCTAATGCATCATAATTTTGAAAAACTTTTTCCTGATTTTTTTTATTAAGAGCATGACGAAGCTGTCCGCCTTCTAATAATATTTCCAATCCTAACTTATGAATAAACGATGCGTTTAATCGAGTTTTTTTACTACAAAGAAAAAATTTGTAAGATTAAACTCTAGTGCGGACAACCCAAGAAATCCACCAAAATATTATATATACAAAGTTATAATAAAAACTTTCAATGTATCGTATTTTAAGGTTAGGTTTGTCGAGTTTAATATCTAGTTTCGAATCAAAGCTCATAAAAAAATAACAAGTCCAAATGATTTTTTATTTTAACAAAAATTATTGTACTAATATAGCTTTAGTGCGGACAAGTCATTATATTTGTTTAATTTATGAATTTAAAAAGATATTGATAAAATAAAAAAAGAAAAACTCAATTGCTGCAGCTCCGACATGCCGTTAAGTTATAACTTTAACATTGAAAATCTCGAAATTGAAAGTAGGTAAATTAGAATTAATTTAAACAAATAATTACAATCAACATATAATAGAGATTGATATATATCAATATTCAATTACTTTTTCTTATAGTCACCCTGGTGAAAGAAATCAGGTGATTTATCACCAGATTATTTTTAACAGGGCATTGATATATAACTAAACTTATGTCTCTTTGTATCTCAGTACGTCGAAGATCAATATGGGAGTTGGTCCAGGGAGCCCCCTTGGGCAAATGTCATCTTCCAGGGTCCATGTCCCGCTCCCGGGCGTCTTTGTCGCATCAATGCTCAGAGCAGCAATGCTTTAACGAAGACGGCAAATAGGAAGCACTGACTGGCGGATGAAGTAGGTATAATAGTAACTGTTGATGCCAACAACTACTCAAACACTTTTCACACAATACACAAACAAATACACTTCTACTCGTACACGGCACACACCTAACATCGAAAGGCCAAAGTGAGTGGATTGGGGGCCCTATAAACGGGTTTCTCCCTACTGAGCGTATGTGCGTGAATGCTGCCGCTGGGGGCTCTATAAACGGGTCTCGCCCAGCAAGTTGAATGGGATAAAGAGGCTGTGAAAGGCGTATGTATGGAAATGAGCAGGCAGGATGGGGGCAGTTTGCAGTCCTTATCCTGGCTACTGAATGGACGGCGGGGACTTTATAAACAAGATCTCCCGGAAGCGTAAGGACAGGGGACCCTATAGACGGGTAACTCTCCCTTGAATGACTGAGGGTCCTCAGTGTGAATCGTAGAGTGGATGGGCCAATGGACACTTATACAAACAAAGCAGAAATGCCTCGGGGTCTAGTGACGGCCGTAGGTAGGCTGACTCAGGATGGGAATCGTGTCGCTGCTGGAGGATACAGGGGAAAAACCGTGTGGATGCTGCGGGCCGCCGGATAGTACAGGGGCCCGGTCAGAGCTAGCCACTTTGTACTGGCTGCCCTATCAGCCAGCGAAAAATCCATCTCCGTGTTGCCTGGTGCCGGGTGGCACCCGGACTGGGCGCCGACAATGGGGAATGGGGGCTCTTCCGAGGTCACCGGCGGCGGGGCGATCCTTAAGGGGGGAGGCTGACAGACGGTGCACGAGCTGGACCTTACCGGGAGTAGATTCTTGACCACAAACACATATTATACGAGAAGAGACGGAGGAGAAAAAATTTAAACCAAAAATGCTGATGTCAACGAAAGAATTAGAGCTTTCACCATCCATCAGCGCTCCGGGCACCTCAGGCCCACATACCTCAGAGGCGGCCGACTTGGCCTCAGGGGTGTGTTTTACCAAACCAAGCGGGGAAAGGGAAGGGCAGGATCGAGTGCCTCCTGACATCATAAAGGGGCAGATTAAGAGGATCTTGGAGTCAGTAGCCAAGATGGAATTGGTGAAAGCAAAAGTTAGGACAGTGAGCACTGGAATCTCGGATGAATGGCCTGTCATCAAGGATGCATGTGAGGTGGTAATCGCCGAGTGTGAGCGGATGACTGCACTGCGGACGACTGCGGTGACGGCTGCTGCTGAGGCCCAGAAGCGGAAGAGGGAGCCGACCGGTGCCAGTCCTGAGCAGTCGGCGGCCTTCCAAAAGGTCCGCGAGGGCTCCGGATGGAAAAAGGTCGGAGCCAAACGCAAGAACAGGACTGCAAGTACGGCACCTAAGGACGGCACGAAAGAACTGAACGACCAGAGGACTCAGAAGGACGCGACGAAACGGAAGAAGAAGACCGGTCGCGGACAGTCCAGACGGAAGCAGGGTGCACGCAACGACGTCGGCGTGCACCCTGTCTTGGTTGGTCTATCCGCCAACATGACGTACGCTGATGCTCTGCGCAGGCTCAAACAGGACGTAAAGACTGACGAGACCAAGGTGCAGGTACAGGGCTGTCGCAAGACGAAAGACGACGGACTCCTGATCAGGCTGCGATGCAAGACGGAGGACAGATTGCAATTCGAACAGCAGGTTAAACAGGCACTGGGAAATGACGGCACAGTACGGGACTTGACGCCGGAGGTGCAGATCGAGATTCTTGATCTTGACTGTATCACAGAGGCACAAGACGTTACGGACGCAATAAGACGGGAGACAGGGACAGTGAGGGATCCGAAGCCGCATATCTTCGGTCCCAATGATCAAAATGTCTGCATGGCCGTCGGTGGCGTGGAGGAGAGTGCCGCTCGAATCCTGCTTCAGAAGGGCCGGATCAAAATAGGGTGGATGAACTGCCGCGTACGGACGAGACTAATGGTGCCGAGGTGCTACAGATGCTTCGGCTTCGGACACAAACGACGAGACTGCAAAGGTACTGACAGAAGCAGACTGTGTCGTAGGTGCGGACGGACGGGATATACCAGCGGAGGGTGCAACGAGAAAAACCCGACTTGCTACCTCTGCACGGAGGCGAGGCTTAAAGGATGCGCTCATGTGCCGGGTTCCGGAGCATGCGCCGTCTTCCGGGCTGAGCTGGAAAAGCGGAAAAGGCAGACAACGACATGACTTTGACGCTACAAGTTAACCTGAACAGGTGCGAAGCGGCTCAGCTTTTGCTGGACCAAATCGCGACGGAACGGAACGCAGACGTACTTATAATAAGTGAACAGTACCGTGACTTACGCCAACAGACATGGCTTTCGAACGCGTCAGGCTCGTCGGCCATCTGGGTTAGAGGCGCGCGCTCAAGGGGTCCTATAGTTTCCGGTGCGGGAGAGGACTATGTGTGGGCGAGGGTGGGAGATGTTACTTATGTTAGTATATATCTCTCACCAAACTGTACGGCCGGAGAATTTGAAGGTAAAATCGCGGCTCTAGAGGACTGCCTCAGAGATTTACCGGGGAATCTTGTCGTTGCCGGCGACTTTAATTCCAGGGCGATCGAGTGGGGCATGACGACCACAGACAGACGCGGACGGCTGGTGTTAGAGATGGCTGCAAGGCTGGAACTAACAGTAGCAAACAGAGGACAGGTTTTTACGTACAGACGACCGGGTTACGGTAACTCGATACCTGACGTGACGCTGACAACGGAAGACCTGGAGACGCGGATAAGGGGATGGCGGGTGCTCGAGGACTTTACGGCCAGCGATCACCAGTGCATCGCCTTTGAAGTTACGGAACGGAACGATACGTCACAAAACGTTTCGGTGAGACCCTCGCGGTGAAACCTTAACAAACAGGACAGGGCTCTGTTTCGGAGAACGCTGCTGGAAACGGTTGCGCCTTCTGAAAACATCCCGACGGACCTGACTGACGAACAGAGGACGGAGTTGATTGTGGACAGGACGATGACCGCTATAGTTCGCCTATGTGAGGCTACTATGCCACGCATCGTGCCTCGACATAATAAACCGGCAGCATACTGGTGGACGGACGAAATAAGTTCCCTACGACGGACGTGAATAAAACACAGACGAGTACTGTACAGAGCACGTAAAAGAGGACAGGATGATGCAATGAGGCTTGCACAGACGTACAAAGACGCTAAAAAGACCCTGACGAACGCCATAAAATACAGTAAGACGCGATGCTGGAGACGGTTGTGTGAAGAGGTAGACCGCGACCCCTGGGGTATGGGCTACAAGCTGGTTACCCAGAAACTGGGGGCTCTTGGTCCTCCAGAACACAAAGACGGACAATTGATGGCGACGATAGTGGACGGGCTGTTCCCAAACCATCCGGTTACGGAGGGGCCAGTCGACTACCGGAGCCAAGCAGTTCCGGAGTTCACGGAGGCAGAATTGCTGGAAGCTACTGCTTCTTTGAGACCCGGAAAAGCGCCAGGACCGGACGGCATTCCAGGAGAGATTCTCCGGCAGATCGCCTTGGGCAGGCCACGTCTTCTCCTGGACATGTACAACGAATGTTTACGGACGGGGATCTTCAGCACACGTTGGAAAAAGGCCAGACTGGTTCTCCTCTACAAAGGAAAGGGAGAGCCAAATGCGCCTAATTCCTACAGGCCATTGTGCCTCTTAGACACGGCAGAAAAGACATTAGAACTTCTACTGAAAAACAGACTGACGAAAGCAGTGGACAGGGCAGGAGGACTCTCGGACAACCAGTATGGCTTCCGCAAAGGCCGATCGACGGTGGATGCCGTGCGGGAAGTTCTTGAGCCTTCTAGAAGGACGGCATTGATGGACCACAGACAAAGACCGGTGGTACTGCTTGGCACGCTGGACGCAAAGAACGCCTTCAACAGCGCCAGGTTCTCCGACATCCTCGAGGCCTATAGGTCTTTCGGGGTGCCGGATTACCTGATGAGGATGGTGGAGGATTATTTGCGTAACAGATACATAGCGTACGAGACGACGGAAGGACAGATACGCAGACCAATAACCGCGGGGGTCGCGCAGGGTTCGATACTGGGACCAGACTTTTGGAACGTGGACTATGACAGCTTGCTAAGACTGGAGATGCCCGAGGGCGCGTCACTCGTCGCTTACGCAGACGACGTGGCGGTAGTGATCGTCCAAAGGACTACAGAATTAGCACAACTGACACTGAACAGAGTCATGAGGCGAGTCGAAAGGTGGATGACAGAACACGGACTGTCACTGGCACTGAACAAGACGGAACTGATGTTACTGACGGGAAGGCGTATACCGACGCTCATTCCCATGACAGTAGGTACAGAAAGGACCGAGACGGTAGGATTCCTCAAATACCTAGGAGTCACTCTGGATACCAGGCTTACTTTTTGGCTACATATCCGGAGGCTGGCCGACAAAGCGACTAGAGTGACGTCCTCGCTGGGCCGCCTCATGGCAAATACGTACGGACCGAGACAGAGCAAGAGACTGCTCCTGATGACGACGACCAACTCGATCATGTTGTACGGGGCGGAAATATGGGCCGGCGCGCTTCGCGTCCGGAAGTACCGAAAGCGACTGACGGACGTACAGAGACGGGGAGCGCTTCGGATAGCGTGCGCCTACCGGACGGTCTCTGCGGAGGCCGTAATGGTGGTTGCAAGCGTAATCCCTATAAATCTCCTTGCGCTGGAGCGCAAGCGGATCTATGAAAGAAGCGCTGAAACAGGACGGACAGAAGCGGCAGTTCGGGAAAGAGACCTGACAATGACGCTATGGAGTGAACGTTGGACGAGAGACGGAACGGGAGCATGGACCAGACGTCTGATCAGGGACCTGAGACAGTGGACGCAACGGACTTTTGGGGAGGTGGATTTTTACCTTACCCAATTCTTGACCGGACACGGCTACTTCAGACGGTACCTGCACCTGAGAGGAAAGGTACAGCATGCGGGCTGTACCTACTGCGGACATGACATGGACGACGCTGAGCATACGTTCTTCGAATGCTCACGTTGGGACTTCGACAGACGAACGTTACGGAGACAGACTGGAGACCTCACACCAGACAATGTTGTGGACTGGATGCTGGAGGACGTCCAAAATTGGGCTTCAATGGTGACCTTTGTCACAGTCGTCCTTAAAGCGAAGAAAGAGGATGGATGTTTAATGTGAATGAATGAATAAGTGAATGGATGAGGAATACAAATACGCAGGGAGACAAATGTCTTTGGGCCTAGCGACCCCACGTACCCAAGCTGAGTGAATGGTATACGGAGTGTGTGGATGGAAGTGAGGGTGGTAATGTTTGAATACGCAGGGGGACTACACAGTCCATGGGCCTAGCAACCCCACGTACCCGAGCTAAATGAATGATAAATTGGATGTGTGGATGAAAATATGGATGAAAATGTGTGAATACGCAGGGGGACTGAAAAGTCCTTGGGCTCAGCGACCCAACGTACCCGAACTAAGTGAATGGTGAAATGAGTGTGTGGATAAAGGAGAGAATGGAGATGCTTGCACACGCAGGGGGACTGCACAGTCCTTGGGCCTAGCGAACCCACGTACCCGAGCTGAGTGAGTGAATGGTATACTGAATGTGTGGATGGAAGCGTGCGAAAAAATGTACGAATGCGCAGGGGGACTGCACAGTCCATGGGCCTAGCGACCCCACGTGCCCGAGCTGAGTGAGTGAGCGATATGCTGGATGTGTGGGTGAATGAGAGGATGAAAATGTGCGAATACGCAGGGGGACTGAAAAGTCCTTGGGCTCAGCGACCCCACGTACCCGAGCTAAGTGCGAATGGAGGAGTGAAAGGAAGGATGACAGGCAAATGTATGCATGTTTGGACGTATGAATGGACACGGCCTAGTGCCTGGACGGACGGACAAAATGAGCGACAATGGACAAGACCGCAGCGTGAAGTAATGCTAACGCAGTCCCACGCTGCGGCTCTGTACGGTGGACGTTACGGATCCCTCCCCGTGTAAGTGAGGCATTTTCTTGCTTCCCTTCCGCGGCCAGGGTGAAGGGGGTTTAGACGGTCTCTGCCTGTGGATGCCTCGGGGGCGAATGCGAACCTACCAGGTTTCTTTCTCCCTCCAGGCTGACGCAGCGTCAGAATCTCGTCACACCAGTGACGCGCACTGCAGTTGGGGTGATCCAGCTGCAGCCCACGTCGCTGTAGGTCTGAAAGCAGATTTACCTGTTTTTTCACCACCAAAAAAAAAAAAAAAAAAACGTCGAAGATCAATATAAGGCAATTTGTGAATCAATATCCTAGTGGATAAAATCAGTTGAACTTAAATTGAATAATAATTAACAATATTCTCATGAATTTACACAAAAAGTTCTAACATAGAAAAAGTGCATTTTCAGTTTTGTATCTTGTAACTGATAGATCTAACAAGGAAAGTACCCCAGGTGTACCCCACCGATTTTCTTCATTTTTGGATATGTTCTAGTACATCGAAAAATATTTGACACGTGTTTTTTCGTTCGTGCTGATTCGGCGATTTTAGGGATGAAAATCACCCCACACGGAGAAAGTTTTGCCTCAATAAAGATGATGCGCGTCGCACTAGAAAAAGTGATGCCTTTTGCACCGTGAATCACGAATAATGCTTCGCATTTCATAATTCATTTTCTCGGTGCAGAAGTTCAGCCCCAAAAATGGTTTTTCCAAAAAAAGTAAATATTATTTGTTATTCGAAAACAAGTATTTGTGTATTATTTTCACCGATAAGGGCTGCATCCCCTTGTTTTTATAAGAGAAAAACTATATTTTTTGACACTTTCTTCTATACAAAAATTCTAAATTTTGTCAAATCTGAAAAGAAATCATCGCATTATACACAAATTTTCGAAACAATATAAGCATAATTGAAAATTTTTCCAAAACATCCCTCAAAAGGGGTGAATTACTCTCAACAGGGCTATTTTAATAACTTAGTATTCCAGATGAATATCGTCGAGTAAATCAACGTATTATATTCATGTGTATAATTAAAACTTCTGTAATCCAGAATGCTTCAGAAAAACCCTGCTTAGGGGGTAAAACACCCCCAAAATTAAAATCCCTATAATGTATTTTTTAATTTCTCAGAATCCGCTTCGAGTTTCTAAATAAAACAAAATAGATAATAATTTTTTTTTAATCGCAAGCAAAAATACAGTCTTTTGTCAGCTTTTTGGAATGAAAATCTAACTTTCGTTATATCAGAGAAAAATCATTGCATCATAAACAAAATAAAGTTGAACAAATTATAAAGTTATGAAATACTTTCAAAATATTTGAAGTAGGTAAATTTCAATTTTTTTCTTATGTATATTAATTACCTAAAATTAATAAATTTAATAAATTCTAAGTTTATTAATTTCGAAAAAGTAATTTCTTTTTTATCTCATTTTTATTGAAATATTAGTTACACTTTTTATATTTACTCTTCATATTTTGTACAATAATGATAGTCTTCAAAAAAATGCTTTAAGCATAAATTTTTTTTGCACCATGAACATCTGATTATTCCTACATTTGAACAGCCCTCGACTTCACATTTCACGTCAGATTTGTCTCTGAATCCAAATTCAACCGGATTAATAAAATTTTCTGTTTTTTTTTCTACATATCCACTTTTGTACCAAGAGTACTTGAATAAATTTTTATACCTTGGCGAAGATAATTGATTATGTACTAGCGATTGGAGTTTTATTATGTTATTTCTTAAATGTAGATTTAAATCTTCATCCACACTCTCCGAGAAATGTCGAATGTAATTTTTCCAAATTCTGAATCCATGAAAGTCTAATGGCTGAATTTTACTAGTAGTGCCTTTGGGAATTACCTTTACGATAAGTTCCTTATTAGCAGGTTTTACTTCTTGAATTACTTCAGGACAATGCCCACTCCATGAGTCAAGTAAAAGAACACTAATTGAACCGACATTCGGAAAATATACTTCTTTGAGCCATGTTTTAAAATGATCTGCAATAAAATTAATTTTAAAATTGGTGGTATATCATGAAATTTAACTCTAGGAATGCATAATATAAATCTTACCTGAAGTTAATTTTCCAGATTTAGATGCCATAACATAAACATTGTTCGATCGAAAAAGATCTTTCTGTACGACAGGCCCAAATTCTCCGGTTTTTTCCTTTAATACCATAAAAAGTGGCGACATAAACTGACCATCTCCAGAAATAAACGGTTGAATGGTGTAACTGTGAATTGTTGAGGAGACTGATTGAACGAGGCATTGAACTTGCTTTTCTCCTTCCACTGCTAAGGTTCTTCCAGAATGAATCTCCAACTGAAATCCACTTTGATCAGTATTAAAAATATTAGCTGTACCTTTCTCCTTTATGATATTTTTAATTTCATGAACGAAAGCATTGGCTTGACTTTCTAAATAATCAGCCCCCTCTAAAGTTTATTTTGTAACAAATTTATTAATTTTTCTACCCACTATTCTATGAGCTTTTTTAAAATTATTCAACCAATGTTTTGATGCTTTAAAACGTGTATCTTCAGAACCAATCCGTTTTTGTGCTTGTAGTGCCCATCTTTGCAAATCATTATCGTGTACTATATGACCAGCTTCAATAGCATTTTTGAAATTCTTTAAAACAAAATCACAAATTCTTCCTATTTTCTCTCTGTAAGTGCCTCCTTTATTTAGCGTTTTAGCCCAACGTTTTAATTGGGTTATGGATGAAACTTACGAAATCTATTTTGCACTGTCTTTAGAGCAAGATTTTTATTTTTTCCGCTTCTTCAGAATTCAACCGCTCTGCTTTTATAATCATGAGACAATCCTTCTTCGTCTTCAGTACACTGTCCAAGATCGTCATAGTAAGCCCAATCTTTATCGTCATCTTCTACAATTTCCATGTTAACATCTTTATAAGGTTCTTCAAAATCCAAGGTTTTATCGACGGTTATTTCAATATTATTAAACTCGTTCATCGCATCTAACAACACTTTTTCAATAATATTCTTTAAAATAATTTCCTCTTCATTTATAGGGGTATTTTCTAAATTCATTGACTGGAAAGCTATTAATAGCAGATTTATTACATTCATAGGGTTGACGTACATCTGGTTTATAAGTTACCTACAAACTGCGTTGATGTTGTAATTCGGATTAATTCCTGCTGATTTCTGTTATATTATTTACATAATAAAATAAGTTATAACTCTGATTCATAACTTCTGAAAGATACACAAATATCTATTTTGCTTCTTCAAAGTGAAAGCTTTGTAATAATGAAAAATAAAATTACTAGATAAACATGTTGATAATATGTTTTATGATATCTTGAGTTGATGTATCCTGTTTGTAGAAAGTTTAATATTATGAATATATCAATAGCGCATTAGTCAGCATAAAACTCTCTTTAATTTAAAAACATACACACACACGCATACACACACACACAGAGTGTATTGTGAGATGTTGAATTAAAACTTAAAATGTGATAAAATATAGTATCTCCCAGACGGAAATAAATTCAATAAGTAATTTTTAATAATAGTATACGACTTTTTATAATTTTTAAAAACAGTATATAACTGTTTAAAACGTAAAATTTAAGACTATATAATAACAGCTTATGAAAGTTATCAAATTTTTTTTTATTATTATCAGGTAAAAAAGAGTTAACTTTTATTAACTTTTTTCTGATATGAACTTTATGTTATTAAATGTCTTTGTAATAAGCAAAAAAATACAAAAAGTATATAACTATTTATAATAGCTTTAAACTTTTTTAAGTCACAAAACCTGACTATAACCTTTTTATGTCAGTAATAAACTTTTTTAAACATTTATCATAAAAGACAATTTCCACCTGTGATACAAAAAAATGTATAAAAGTATCTAACAATTTATAACTTTTTGAATGTATTTTACAACATTTTTAATAGTTTCAATTCCGACTTTTGTAACCAGCTATTTATATCAGTTATAAACTTTTTAAATCTTCTATATTAGTAGATGATTTAGAATAATAATTACTACAGAATACGAAATATAATGTTATATTCTCATAAATAATACATCACGGACTATACTGCCGTCCAAAGTAAGAAAACCTTAACTCCAATGGGATTCCAATGTAGTTAACCACTTTTACACTTTGGACGGCAGTATATTATTCAAATAAATGTATTTAGATAAAGAATTAAACTCTGAATGATTTTACAAAGTCAAAACTAATTTCATAGAACAATTACTTAAATTTGAAGAAGCGCTGTCAATGAATTTAAAAAAAATGTAATGTAATGTATTTAAAAAAAATTTTGTTGATACTATTACAAAGCTTCTTATTTGAGAAAAGAAAAGTGACTCCAGATACATTTTTCTATTTAATAAATTATAGAAACATTGAACGTACCTTAACTTATAATAATATTATTATTCTTTGAATTATTAAACTACTTAAACAATTTTCAAATGTTCCAACTAGCACTGTGTTATGTTGCAAAGAAGATATTGGCTCTAACTGATTCTGAACTGAACGTAAGTTTTAAATGCAACTGTTTGAAAGAAACGAAAGTAAGATAATTGATAAAAATAATCTGCGTTTTTTGGAGAGGGAAGAAGGTCAACCGAAAATACTTTGTTTACGTTTCTTATTTCATGAATAACCCAGACGGAAATTATCTTCTATAATAAAAGATTACAAAAGTTTATAACTGGTAAAAACAGATTATAAACGTCGGAATTGAAACTGTTTAAAAAGTTTTAAGCTGTTATACGTAGCTGTAAATAATTATAAATAAACATTTTACAGTTCTTTGCTTATTATAAAAATATTTTATGACATGAAGTTCATATAAGAAAAAAAAGTTTATAACTGATAACAAGTTTTATTAACAGATTGCTTTTATGATTATACACCGCATCCAAAAAAAAGTAAATAAAAGTTAATAACTATTATAACCTTTGCTAAATTTATTTTTGCCTGGGAATAACCGATTATGTCAACAATATAAGCAACGTCTACTACTGAATTAATTCCTTACCAATACGAGTAGAATATGAAGACTCTACAATAGAAAAAACTGACTACACTGAGAAAAATAGATTATAACTTTAGTTATAGATAGTAATACAAATTACTATATTTTATAGGAGAGCTGGGACATTTCTGCACTATAACGATTTTTATTACATTTATAACAAATATTACTATAAATTTGATAAGGTTGGCAACAATCGTTTAAGAAATGAAACTATATCTTATTAGAAAAATTGCTATATTACATAGTAAAAATTATGCTATAGTAAAATTTTTATATGACAGAGTAAAAATATTTGATATCTTATGTTGGAATTAATGTTATAAAAATAATAAATTTTATTATGCATATAATAAATTTTATTATGAATATAATAAATTTTACTGTTTCAAATAGTAATGTCGAGTCGATGATCTGTAAATTTATTTCTAACCTCAAAATTTTCTACCAAATTGAAAGTATAGTTGTGTAACATATGTAGACGATTCGAAATTTTATAAGTAACATGTCGTAATGGCGCAGTCGGTAACGTTCACGCTTTCCAGTCTCGAGGTCCCGGGTTCGACTCCACTTCAGGTCAGTTTTTTTCTTAGGTAATTTATTTTTAAAAAATTGATTAATAAAATGTAAATTAATAAATTAAATGAATTTAAAAAATTTCAATAACAAATTTCGGGTACAAAAAAAAATAAAAAATTTTTTTCTACATATCTGTTTTTATAAATTTTACTATGTAATATAGTAATTTTTATTATAACGCAGAAATGTCCCACTCGTACTATATAATATAGTAATTTTTAATACAATATATAGTTATATTTATTATAGGATTTCTCTCAGTGTAGATTTATTTATTTATTTATATTTTTTATGAAAGGAGTTATCTGTCCTTACACGTAGAAATAAGTGCTCGCCATCAAACAAAAATTATTATCTATTTTGTTTCATTTAGAAACTCGAAGCGGTTTCTGAGAAATAAAAAAATGCATTATCGGGGTTTTAATTTTGGGGATGTTTTACCCCCTAAGTAGGGTTTTTTCTGAAGAATTCCGGACCACATAAATTTTAATTATACACATGAATATAATACGTTGATTTACTCGACGATATTCATCTGGAATATTAAGTTATTAAAATAGCCCTGTTGAGAGTAGTTCACCCCTTTTGAGGGATGTTTTGGAAAAATTTTCAATTATGCTTATATTATTTCGAAAATTTGTGTATAATGCGATGATTTCTTTTCAGATTCGACAAATTTTAGAATTTTTGCATAGGAGAAAGTGTCAAAAAATATAGTTTTTCTCTTATAAAAACAAGGGGACGCAACCCTTATCGGTGAAAATAATACACAAATACTTGTTTTTGAATAACAAATAATATTTACCTTGTTTCGCCGAGAAATTCGAAATAGTTTCCGAGAAATGTAGGAAAAACCATTTTTGGGGCTGAACTTCTGGGGTAGTTTTCACCCCTAAAATCGCCGAATTAGCACGAACGAAAAAACACGTATCAAATATTTTTCGATGTACTACAACATATCAAAAAATGAAGAAAATCGGTGGGGTACACCTGGGGTACTTTTCTTGTAAGAAAAAGGTATAGGCATATAAATTTTGTATTCATTGTATAAGGAATTGAATTTAAATATTGGTTAGTTATTAATTTGAGTTACTTTTACTGTGAGAATGCAATAACAAATGTGATGAATTATCAGAACAAAGTGGATCATGCCTTACTATCTCTTGGACTGTTAGCATTATCCAATATGTAAATTTATTTTCTGACTAAAAATTAAATAAATTATTCTTTAAAGTGTTATTGTATCTTGAGATAGATTATGTTTAAATTATAAAAGAAATAAAGCAAAAATAATTTTCCAAATCTCTTCAGTCAAATAAACAAATAGATATTTTAGTTACCAATCATAATTTTCAAGAAATTCAACGACATCCAATTTTTTTCTAATAAAAAAATCCATTCTGAATCTTATGCTAATTCAAATTTTTTTTTCAATTTAGTATTCAAGTATATTTTTCATGAGCTACGGTGGCACATAATTTGTTAAAAAACTTTTAAGGTTTGGTTCACTCTAAATCTTTCAGAAAATATTTTTTAATATATTTTAATATTTGTAAAGTATACAACTATTTCTATGAATGTTTGCCAAGGGGCATCTGCAACTGATGAGTACAAGTTAACATTTAAATGAGTAAATGTAACTAAAAATCACATTTTTCATTATTTTTAATTACATTTTTATTTTTTCCAAGGGATCGCCCAGGATGTCCACTCTGAAATTTGTAAGCCATAATTATACATATATTACCTACTTCGATGATTTTCTTAGATATGGGATCATGATTCGAAACCTTAAAAAGTGGTATTTCAATGCTTTAAATTACTTTAGCTCAGTAAATGGCTACATTAGCACTTTTAAATTAATTTTTTCTCAAAACTTAGAATATTTTCAAGAAAAAAGTTTTTCAGTAATAGATTCCTAAAACGCAACCCAACTGAGTAATTTAAGCTTAAAATTAGTAAAAAATGTCAAAAATATGGTTTTTGCCCAACTTTGAAGCTTTGTAGCTCTAAAAATATGTACTAAAGGAATCCAAAAAAATTCTTAGTTCATAATATGAAAAAGAACCATTTTACTAATTTTTAGCGAAAAAAAATTTTTCGTCCTTCGATTTGACAGAGAATGGGCGATATATATATGAGCCATTTTAACACGTTTTTCAAAAAGTGCCTGTGAGGGATCTCCTAAACTTTCTCTTGAGCATAGCATCTCAATTTACTATAGAACTTAGGAACCTATGCAAAATTTCAGCCTTTCAGACCCAATAGATGTCGAGGTATGGCTATACAAAGTCAAAAAATGGGCCCCTTTTTTCTCTAGTTTTCGAATACTCGCCATTAATCGAATTTTGCTCCAAATGGGACTCACGATACGGTATTTTTTTTGTTTTGAACCAAACTTTTAAAAAATTATCAGTGCATTTAGATTCATAAAAAGGGCTTTAAATTACTAGATATTTATAGACTCTAAAATTTTTTAATTTCTTTAATGCAGAAAAAATATTTTTCATGTTTTCAATTTTTAGTTTCATACATCAATTTTTCATTAACAAATATAAAACTAAGACTTTTTATGAATGTGCCTGAAAAACTTACTTTATAGGAATGTGCTTAGAAAATAGTCTGTGAGAAACTCGTTTGGTAAAAAATTTTTCAGTAGCACACTTTAAGAACGTTTAGAAAGGCTAAAAA
This sequence comes from Anastatus disparis, assembly GCA_017163975.1. NCBI lineage: Eukaryota > Metazoa > Arthropoda > Insecta > Hymenoptera > Eupelmidae > Anastatus > Anastatus disparis. Next base: position 6,213,047 of record JAFFSR010000274.1, on the reverse strand, counting down.
ATTACATTGCAATATTTTCTTTATACTGTTTCTGAAACTCTCACCACATTAAACATGAAAATTTTTTCTTTTATCATTTATTATTATTAGGTTTACAAAACAAAACTTACATTAATTAGCGTTTTTCTAGGATTAAAATAGCTGTTTAATATGTAAACATTCAGACAGTTAAAGAAATATTAGTTATTTAAGCACCTTGCGCGGCAGTCGCTTGATTATGTCGAGGGATACTTGTAGTGAGAGGTGATAGAATAGTCGAGGCCGCGTCAGCGGTCTATTCCCCTCTCACTACAAATAATCCGGGACATATCAAGCGACTCTTGGCCATGGTGCATAAACAATTTTTCGGCTTTGGCGTTCGTATCCGGGCTTTAATCGTATAAAAAATTTCATAAGCTTGAAAAATAATTGATTACTTTGCACTATTGAAAATTGCAAAAATTATACTAACTTAGAAACCATTCATTAATCATATAAAAGATTTCACGCACTTGAAAAATTATATAAGTATAATTACAAGTGAGAAAAATCATACATAAGTTCATTTATTTAATTATCCTAATCTTTATCACTTTCACTATTACTTGTGTAATTTTTATTCAATAACTAAACTTAATTAAAAAATCAAATAAAATTTTCATGTAAAGAACAGCCAGTACTAAGAGCGAATGTCTGCTGCTGCTATCGGCACATCGATACATGTTTATTTTCAGATTTATTTTCAAAGATGTATGACTCATTAGTTGGTGAGAATGAGAGCTTTGTTTTTCTTTCTTTTTTTCTATCGTTGCTGTAGTCATTAATGTGTGTGGCGCTTGCGTATCTGCACAGAGGGGAAATTGTAGAATTATCCCTCCTTTTTCTTTTTGTGGTACTTTTTCTGTAGTTTGAATGTTTGGTGCTTGGACCTCCTCGACCTTTTCGCGATGATTATGGCAGAGGAGCGAATGATTATAGTCAACGAGCGAGTGATTATAGTCGAGGAGTGTTCCTCCGATGAAATCAATCCTTTTACATGTTTAGCGTGCTCAATACGATAGAGTCCGATTACGGACACTTGAGCCGAAAATACATATATTTCTCATTGTAAGTATCTTGTAATTAAGGTGGCTTTTTCAAATATCGATAAAAATATAGAAAATTTGTTAAAAAATATCAAGAAAAGTATTAGTTACAAGCTTCTCATATAAGTTTTAAGAATATGGAGTCTAAATCGACTAAATTGTAGAGGAAAATACTGTAGAAATTTAAAATTTTTATATAGGCTCTAATAACAGAATTTATGTTTATAACTTAGAAATAAAATAATAGTTTTTTATGAGATATACATGAAATCGTATTGATAAATGATTGATCAAAACTATATCTACACCACATTCAAATAAAATTATGCAAATTAAGTATCTGAAATGAAACAGATTCTGAAATTCTTTTCCTAAACTGTGTCTTGTCATGCGTAATTAAAAAAATATCCCTGTCGTCATTATTCTTTGACAATAAATGGATGGTGTTTAAGTAAAAATAATGAGAAGAAATCTAAGAAACTAATTCTGTTTCTAAAAAAAACTTTTTTACTGAATAAAAAAAAAAAAAATAGTACATTACTAGTGAGCAAAATAGGTCATTTACTCTGACCTATATGATCCCTGAGTGACCTATTTTGCCACGAGTAGGGTATAGAATTTTTCTCAACAAGGTGAGCGCAATACGATTTTGGTGCCTGTTTTGAATGAGCAAAATACCACGTTCCCCCACTGACTAGTGTCACATCTCCGGATCACGGATTTTGCTCAAACGTCGGGCTAAGTTTTTAGATGATAAAATATGGAAAAAGCTAAAGTTGTAGTCACAAACGCTCAATATTTCCCTAGTTACAGACAATTGAAGAAAATCACTAAAAAAGTTACAAGATTTTTAAACATTTATAACTCTTAAGTATTGATAGCTATAAGCTTCAAACTTTCTTAATTAAAGCTGAGCTCAAATCCTTTCGAAACAGTAGTTATAGCATATAAAAATATTATTTTTTCATAAAGTTATAGCGTAATAAAGATTGGACCTGAATTTTCTTTTTAAAACATTAATTAATAATAAAAGCTGAAATTAGGTCCAATCTTTATTACGCTACAACTTTGGGAAAAAATAATATTTTGATATGCTATAACAACTGTTTTGAAAGGATTTGAGCTCAGCTTTAAGAGCATGACGAAGCTGCGCGCCTCCTAATAATATTTCCAATCCTAACTTATGAATAAACGATGCGTTTAATCGAGTTTTTTTACTACAAAGAAAAAATTTGTAAGATTAAACTCTAGTGCGGACAACTCAAGAAATCCACCAAAATACTATACATAAAAAGTTATACTAAAAACTTTCAATGTATCGTATTTTAAGGTTAGGTTTGTTGAATTTGATATCTAATTTCCAATCCAAGCTCATAATAAAATAATAAGTCTAAATGATTTTTTATTTTAACAAAAATTATTGTATTAACATAGCTTAAGTGCGGACAAGTCATTATATTTGTTTAATTTATGAATTAGAAAAGATATTAATAAAATAAGAAAAGCAAAACTCGATTGTTGCAGCTCCGACATCCCGTTAATTTAAAAACAAGTTTTAAGCTTCTAGCTATCAATGCTAAAGAACTACATGCGTTTAAAAATCTAGTAACATTTTAGTGATTTTCTTCAATTGCCTGTAACTAGGGAAATATTAAGTGTTTGTGACTATAACTGTAGTTTTTTCCATATTTTATCATTTAAAAACTTAGCCCAAAATTTCAGCAAAATCCGTGATCCGGCGATGTGACACTCTCCTAGTAAGTGAGGGAATATGGTATTTTGCTCACTCAAAACAGGCTCCGAAAATCGGCTTTTGCTCACAGCGTTGGGAAAAAATTATTATAATTAATCATTTTGACAGGTTTCTACAATTGTTGTTATCAGGTTTAGAAAAATATTGTATTTAATCTATTGGTGTTTTGAAACATGTAAATATTAATTTTAAGAGCAGGTCGTATATCTCTGTCCTTTTCTAATCAAAGAATTAATTTTTTTTGCAAAAACTAATAATTGTAGCAAAAAATAAGGAGATATCCCCATATTGTATAATAAAAAGCAAGATTTTCTTTGATGAGGAAAAATTATTTTTATCGATTCGTTTTGAAGAAAACCTTGAAAAACTTAAAAAATAGAGGTTAGGATGGACAATTCAGTTTTTCAAGGTTTTCTTCAAAATGAATCGATAAAAATAATTTTTCCTCATCAAAGAAAATCTTGCTTTTTATTATACGAGATGGGGCTATCTCCTTATTTTTTGCTACAATTATTAGTTTTTGCAAAAAAAAATTAATTCTTTGATTAGAAAAGGACAGATATACTCGACCTCCTCTTAATATTAATATTAATCTTTTGTTTAATAAAATATTATCTGTTTCTATTATGAATCATTTTTTGATATTTTCTTTAAAGTTTATTACCATTTATAGATTTTGTCTTGATCATCATTTATTAGTCACTAGTGTCATCTAATTTATGAATTTGTAGACCTTTGTCAATGACTCTATTTGATATAAGAGAATTCATGTATTAGAATTCATTATATATGCAAGTTTATGCAAATTTCAAAATTATTAAGAAGAGTTAAATTTTAATTGTGAATTCTAATAATCGAATATATGTTCAAATAATAATATAATAATATAATAATAATATAATAATAATATAATAATAATATAATAATAATATAATATATTCGAATGTTTATTATTAATTTTATCTAAAATTATTAACATTAAAAAGAATCTAAAAAAAACTATTTTTAATGTTGATATAATTCTTAATGCAAAATGCAATTGAATCGAAAAATTCAAATAAAGACATTATTTTTACGAGAAAAATTAAAAAAGAAAATGAAAAATTTTCCGCGCCCGGATTTGATTTCAGGCGCCATAGAACGAGGAGTACATAGGCTAGCTATTCGACTAGTAATAATAGATTGTAAAAAAAATACATGATACAAAAAATGATAAAAAATATTTTCATGTATCATTTATTTTCAATATGAAAAATAAATTATACATGAAAATATATATTTAAAACTGTCATAACTCCTTATTGATGGTTCTGACTTACATGATCCAAAATTTATTCCAAAGTTCATGTAAAATGGAAGAAAATAAGCCCTCGAAAAGCAATTTCTGGAGTGGCGAACAATGAGTAATTTCAATTACAATGGAATACATACAAGAACCAATAGAAAACTTAAAAATTCAGGTTTGTAAAAAATCATGCTAACTCAATTCTTCATTTAAAACAAGAAATATTCTTATGAATTTCTCTCTAAAACATCAGGATTTTCAGAAAAAAAATGATAAAGTTGGGACTTCTCTAAAAATTTGGAAAAATTTCCAAATTTCAAGGATTTATAGCTCTTGATCCTTCCAGTTTAAACGCTTGAAATTTTTGTTAGATATTTTGGGTAACAATAAGAATATATTCTCAGAGTTTCAGCGATTTTTATTTTTTTGCTCTTCCAGTTGGTGTGAAATATCCCAAATATATATATATATATATATATGTGTGTGTGTGTGTGTGTGTGTGTGTGTGTGTGTGTGTGTGTGTGCGTATGTTGCGTGTACCCACATATGCAAACAAATCCGTATTGTTATTTTAAATACATAAACGAGTTTGTTATTAGCAAACAAATATATTTATTTAAACATGATTTATATTTTACTATTATAAAATTGATGGAAAAAAAATTGATAAATTTAATAATAAATAATTAATTAATTTTCTCGAATAAGATATTAACCATGGGCGTTACGTATTATTTGAAAAGAGCTATGCAAATAAAGCTGATGAAGAAGTTGTTAGAAAAAATTATAGGTGAATATAATAGCTTAACAAATTATTATTAACTAATTCCATTGGCATTGGGTACTAGTAAAAAAAATTGTAGGATATGATGGCTCAAATTCACCTCTATGTAAGCAAGAATTGTTACAACAAATCATAAGAACAACATATATTTGCAGTGTTTGGTGCAACTCGCACATGTAAATTTTTTCTTGAGATATTTCGAAAACTAAGATAGACGACACTTTGGAAAAAATATATAACATTCATTTATGCACCAAAAGTATGTAAAAATTTTTTCAGATTTTTAAAAGTGGTGGAACAGCGTCAAAAAGGAAAAAAAAAACGTTTTTTTTTGCGTATTTTTCCCTATACACGGCCTAACCCTTATATCCTACACTCTCGTTTGCAATATTTTTAAGTAAAATTTTATTTTTGGAGACATTCTGGGTTGTAACATATCGAGAACAATTCGGAATTTTTCAATTTTCACGTAAAAGCGCTCCCAGAGACCTTAAAAACCCATTATACTAATAAAAATCCGTATAAATGTCCCGCCAGGTGAAACTTGTATCATAATCCATAAAACTATGCATATATTCTTCTACAGTATATCTAAATATACATAATTCAATACTATAAACAGGAATATACAGATATACTGAATGTATTGTTTTGGGTTATCACTCAAACACCACCTAATGAGAGCAATCATCCTAACTCTTCCCAGTACCCCCAAACTCATGTGTACTGCATTTCTATTTACAGAAACACAAATCTAGTTTGGAATAAGTTTTTTAATTGAAATAATACTTATATCAGATATTATTTTATTGCTATCGTTTAAACATACTTGTTATCTTTAAAGTGCACGATATGGTAATTTAGAGTGCCCTTCCAGGGTGCGATCAGCAAAATGTTTATATCCATCGTGCTAACGTTTCATCTAACAGTATTATAAAGTTCATACTTTATAATTTTAAAAAATCAATTGATATTATCTATTTTATATACTTTAATTATTTAAATTATTTTTGGTTTTGGAATTAGTGAAATTTTATCATTTTTATGCTATTTGAAAGATGAAAATTTCACCCTGTTTGTAGAATTTTAGAAAGTATATACACTGCCGTCCGGTTGCTTTTGCCCACCATAGAGTAAAATTAATTAAAATAAAAAGTTTAATATCTCTGGAACTAATGATCGCATCTTCAAAATCCAAACGGCGTTTTAAAGATTGACAAAAAATCTTTGAAATAAAGTAAGTCCGGTATAAAAAAAGTCATTTTCTAATTGCTTATAGCAATGTAAAAAAAAATTTTTTTTGCCTACATAAAAATGAATGCCATTTTTATGGAAATTATGATATCGAAAAAAAACCAAATGGGTTTTAAAACTCTAATAGTCCTCTTTAAAATAAGCTAAGTAAAATGTTTCTATGATTTTTTTAAACCACAGTTATGGTGATTTTTCGAAAAAAAAACCTATTTTTTCAACCATGATTATCTCATAAACTAAGAAAGATGGAAAATTTTGAATTAAAGAAAAAATGTTTCATTTTTAGTCTAGAATACATATATTTAGTGACCAATAAGTTTCGGGAAAAAATTTTTTTTTTTACTCGTTTAATTAAAAATTTTTACTAATTTTTCATGAAATTTCCCTAAAAAAATAAGTAAAAAAAAAATTTTTTCCCGAAACTTATTGGTCACTAAATATATGTATTCTAGACTAAAAATGAAACATTTTTCCTTTAATTCAAAATTTTCCATCTTTCTTAGTTTATGAGATAATCATGGTTGAAAAAATAGGTTTTTTTTCGAAAAATCACCATAAATGTGGTTTAAAAAGTCATAGAAACATTTTACTTAGCTTATTTTAAAGAGGACTATTAGAGTTTTAAAACCCATTTGGTTTTTTTTCGATATCATAATTTCCATAAAAATGGCATTCATTTTTATGTGGGCAAAAAAAATTAGTAAAAAAATTTTTTTTTACATTGCTATAAGCAATTAAAAAATGACTTTTTTCATACCGGACTTACTTTATTTTAAAGATTTTTGACCAATCTTTCAAACGCCGTTTGAATTTTGAAAATGCGATCATTAGTTCCAGAGATATAAAACTTTTTATTTTAATTAATTTTACTCTAGGGTGGGCAAAAGCAACCGGACGGCAGTGTATTATTATATCGAATCATGCATAATAAGTAGGTACGATGAGAATTGAGTACAACTTGAAACTTGAGTATCGTTACTTGAGTATAAGCTGTTAATTCATTTTTTTATATGCAATATAAAAGCACACATATATGATAGTCGTCGATAAAGATGTCATACTCAATCGAAGTAACTGCTGATACTATACGGATTTTTATTAGTATAATGGGTTTTTAAGGTCGCTGGGAGCGCTTTAACGTGGAAATTGGAAAATTCCGAGTTATTCTCGATATGTTACAACCCAGAGTGTCTCCAAAAATAAAATTTTACTTAAAAATATTGCAAACGAAAGTGTAGGATACGAGGGTTAGGCCGTGTATAGGCAAAAATACGCTAAAAACTGTTTTGTTTCCTTTTTGGCGCTGTTTCTCCACTTTTAAAAATCTGAAAAAATTTGTACATATTTTTGATGCATAAATAAATATTATATAATTTTTCCAAAGTGTCGTCTATCTTAGTTTTCGAAATATCTCAAGAAAAAACTTTCAAACGTCTCTAGAAATTTGAATTTTCCACCTACAAAAAAATGATCAGAAACTATTTTATAGGGCTTCAAAAAACCTAAATTAAAAAAAAAGAGTATTCTAGCTTAAAAATTGATGGAGATAGAGCTAAGAGACTTAAAAAACGAAAAATTGCATTTTTGAGGTTAGGTTTAAGTTTGGAGGGCTGAAAATTTCTATAGAGGTATATTTTTTTATATAGAATATGATGGCTATATCAGTTTTTCTCTCTGCTTCTGGGGCCAATTCACCTATCTTACTTGGCTAGACCCTTTACAGCTATTATAAATACTTTTTTTTAATGATAAAAATTTATTATAATGATTTGCTTTCATGACATTTGTAACCATTTAAAAAAGTAAGTATTTTATTCAAGTACATTTATTCATTCTATAAAATCCTTAGCATAAAATGGAATCAATTAATATATTTTCTTATTTTTTTATAAATTTAAGTAAAAATTTTTTTAATCTTCTGTTTTTTGCAATTACTTGAAAAACTGTATGTCTGATATTAATATATTTATTGATATATTTATATCTTTTTATTAAAAATAGATTAATTAACATTTCATAGAGATTTTTTATTAATTCATTAAAAATTCTGTATCTAAAGCGCTATTACGATGTTTTTAACGTAATTTTAATACATTTATCATTTTTTTATTTCTTCTAAAAAAATGAAGTTTACTAATATTGAATTTACATTTTCTTATTCAGAAAACTTTATTTTAATTATATTCTTTCATCACGTTTGCAATTTTTTATAAAGTACACATTTTGTTAAAATAAGTTATTAAATCAATTAAAATTTTTTATTATACACGATTTTTTTCATATTTAGCATTATTTAAATTTCATTATTTTTTGAAGATTATTTAATATTTAAACTTTCTTTATTATATTTAATAACATTAATTTTTTTAGATAAAAAAGAATTTTTCTTTACATGAAAAAGAAGGGGCAGAATATAATTGGCGTATAATACGCTTGCATCCTTATATATTTATTAATTCTATATCTTTGACATAAAATGATATTTATTAGTAGTTATTATAAAATTTTTATTAAATTAAGTCAAAATCAATTTGATTTTCTACTATTCTAATTTTGACAACAAAATGAATAAATATATGCTTCATATACAAGAGATCCTAAGGTACCATGATATTGCATAACATTTTTTGTAGCACTAAAAAAACTTTCCAAGATTTTTGTAAGACGCATAATTTTTTGATTAAAGAATACACTTCCGCACCAAGTGTTACCCTTGTCCTACTGATGCTTATCGGTCTAGGGTCGATGTCTATTTGAAAATTTCAGAAAGTGAGACTAGGAAAATCTTTCACACTATTTGTAAGACAAGTTTACATTTAAATTTTATATATTTTTAGTAAACAATGGTATGAAAATCAGCTCGATGCCGATCAATATCCATGCCCAATTAACTATTACATGTTAGAGGTGGGGTGACTTGGCATAGATACCATTGAATTTGTAGCACAAGCATTCTTTTGTACTTTTCATTAATTTACCTTGAAATTTAACTAAAAAAAAGCTTGATGTTTGTTTATTCTTAGCACTCATCAAATCGACATGTTTAACGGCTGCTGGGAGTTAAAGCTTTTTACACAATTTTTATAAATAAGCAAGTTGGGCGTTTTCATGTAACGAAGCCATACACAAAAAATTAGCTTGATGCTAATCACTCTAAAAAAAAAGATGTTTGCCTCCCGGACTAAAAGATCAAAGGTTTTTAAAATAATCGATGAATAAAAAGGAATAAACATGATATTCCTATAAGCTATTTAATAATTGCTTCTTTACAAATAAAAAAATGAAAAATACTGGTTGATACACAAATTGCTAAAAATATATTTATGAGAAAATTATTTATAATTTATGTATTCTTTTTACTTATGCGCTAATGACAACTTTTACTTGCAAAATAACTGATAATTTTTAAATATACACAAAAAATATGTTTCATTTTTAGAAAATATAAATTTTTTTAGTCATATTTTTCATGTAAGAAGAGAACTTTTATAACGTTTCTTGATAATTTTGTTAACCTACTAAATTCTTAAATTATAAACAATGAAAGGGCAATATAATCTTAATAGAAATATATACACATTAATAAATGCACAAAAAAGAATAAAAAGAAATACAATTCAGCCGATAACACAAATTATTCTTCAATTTTCAATTTGTCTATCCTGCACTATCGCAAAGCGCATTTTAAGACACAGGCAATTTTGATACAAAGTTTAAATTTTTTTCTAATTTTCCAAAGTGCTAACTGATTGTAAAACTAAATTAGTTTAATACTTTTTCAAGAATTCGTTATATTTGTAATGAAATACGTGATTCGTTAATATTTAGTTTTCATCTCAATTTGATTGTAAATAAAAAAAAATTTAGGTTTTTCAACAGATAATTATTCTTACAGAAGAAAGTAATAAAGTGTAAAGAATGTTTTCGTTGGGTGGGTGCTTTCTGTTAGATGAATTAATTAACTTTGATTTAGTGTTTCAGCTGTTTCTTGTATCCATTTGAGATGTTGCCTCTCCTTGTTGTGTTTTCAACCATTCTACAAACTCATCGAGCATTACTGGCCCTATATCAAAAAAGCTAGTTATTAATTAAATATATTTATCCCTGATCAGAAAGGATTATATTATCAATAATAAGAAATTAAAAAAAAAAATTCATTTTTTATTACATTTTGTTAATATTTAATTTTATTTATTTAAGTGATAAATTAGAATAAAAAAAATTAATACCATTAATTATTCATGTTACAAAAATGTATAAAAATAAAAATTGCAAGAAATTGTTTTTGTTCCACTCACATGCTCCATCTAAATCATAATTGGAAAGGTCATCGCTAATTGTCCGTGAAAATTCCAAAATGTTACACCACTGATCTTTGTTAATTACTTTGTACTTTGATTGATCTAAGAATTTAGCGAACTGCGAAAAGAGTAACCAATGTTTACCCAACAATAACTGCAACATGACCCGCGCTGTTTCCATATCCATACTGCGCTGATCCTTATCCTGTTTTAATAAATTTTTTAAGAAAATTTACATGTGAAAGTATATATAAATATTCAGCATGCAAATTTCGTAAAATTATTACGATGTCGATCATCTAGGAACTACACAAATTTGACGATTTTCAATGCATATAAAGGATCAAGGAAAAAAACGGAGATGGTTTAAATTTGATTTTTCAAAAAATGTAAGTTTATTTTAATCCCTTCTAGTCCAGTAGAATGAGCCGAAAAAGACCTAAAACTTAATGTAATCAGTCACAGGTGCACACTACCTAAAATGGCTTTGTTGGATGATTAGAAATGAAATTCTTGAGAGACCCTAAAAATTTGAGCCGTCAAGAATTTGTAAACAATGGTGCAAAATTCGTAAAAATCACTGCTCTTTTTTGAGATAGCTTGAAATTGTTTGTGATTCAGTATATGAAAATTATACGATTTGTAGGTATTTCAAAGACGATTAATTTGAGACGTCATTGATTAAAATCGGTTAATAACTTTTATAAATAATGATAAACAAAAATCAAAAATTGCGAAATTTTCAAATATTTGTCATTTTATAAAAAAAAAGGATGTACATGTTTGTAATTCAACAAAAATGTGCCTCTTATTATCCTTAAGTTACCATAAAAATTTCATCAAAAAATATTAATTATTTTATGAGATATTCTATTTGTTTATTAAAAAGAGGTCAAATATACGTTAAAAATTTCACCCAATTTCGTCATGGTGGAGACTTTATGATAATTATATCATATTTAGATATTAACGTAGATTTTATGAATTTGATGTGAAATCGTGTCCACTTTGTTATTTTCAACCTAAATATGGCAAAAATAAAACAGTAAAATTTTTTTCTCAATGGTTTTTTTAATAGTTTCGTAACTAATAAAAATATTAATATAGGGATTTAATATTTTTATTACTGGCAATTTTACGCAAATTTAAAAAGAAAATGCTCTAGCTTAATTAGTAGCTAAGATAATTTTTTTTTATTAAAATTCGCCAATTGTTTATTTATAAAGATTAAGGATTGATATTTATATCACAGCTAGTATAATACTTGAAGTTGATGATTCCATTATATCAGAGATGAAATAAACATTTTACAATGTTAAAAATTAATATGAAAGTTATCAAGATTGCTACTAGTTAAACAGAGTCACCTTTCCTGCCTTGCAAGAAAATTGATCTGGCGAGTTATAATTCATGTTCCGATTAAAAATTCATTGTATCTCGGTTAATTATTGTCCAATTTCGACGTTTTTTTTAAAATTGGATAGCGCGTGAAAATAATAACAACTGTTCTATTCGTTTTTTAAAAATTTTTAATTTAACAATAATTATTGCAAAAAAAATTTATATTCAACATATTTTTAAAATTATTCATTTTAGCAAAAAGCTTTAAGAGCAGGTCGTATATCTCTATTCTTTTCTAACCAAAAAATTCATTTTTCTGCAAAACCTAATGATTGTATTAAAAAATAAGAAGAAAGCCTTATCTCGTATAATAAAAAGCAATATTTTCTTTTATAAGGAAAAATTATTTTTATCGCTTTGTTTTTCAGAAAACTTTGAAAAACTGAATTGTTCATTCAAGTTTTTCAAGGTTTTTTTCAAAACAAATCAATAAAAATAATTTTCCCTCATCAAAGAAAATATTGCTTTTTATGATACAAGATGGGGCTATCTCTTTATTTTTGTCTACAATTATTAGTTTCCGCAAAAAAATTCATTCTTTGATTAAAAAAGGATAGAGATATACGACCTGCTCTTAAAGCTTTTTGCTAAAATGAATAATTTTAAAAATATGTTGAATATAAATTTTTTTTGCAATAATTATTGTTAAATTAAAATTTTTTAAAAAACGAATAGAACAGTTGTTATTATTTTCACGCGCTATCCAATTTTAAAAAAAACGTCGAAATTGGACAATAATTAACCGAGATACAATGAATTTTTAATCGGAACATGAATTATAACTCGCCAGATCAATTTTCTTGCGAGGCAGGAAAGGTGACTCTGTTTAACTAGTGTTACGGATTCTATATCCTATAAAATAAATGAGGATTGATATCAGCAAGATACAAAGAATGCGATGAATACACGTTCCAACAAGTAAAGACGGAAAACGCTGACCGTCATACTAACAAGTTATAACCTGCCTGGAAACAACGAAAAGCGTCGAGCACCATAGAAAAAGAGCTGACCACCCAGCAACAGGTTAAGACCAGAACGAAAAGTCACTGATGGACTGATCAGCAAATTCGAATCAATAACGAATATTCTAGAAGGATAGGCACGTGGAAACAACGAATTTGGCGAGTATAAATACAGCCGGATACACCACGAGGAAGGGAGAGTAAGCAACCAACCTTTAGCCACGAACGACGGGAGTACGCCCGATTGGAGCAAGCAGCAAGGAACGTATTAGGCGACGCAATAATAATAGGACATATCTCTCTCGACGAAAGTATTGATAAACTTATATTCATATCATAATTACTGAGTGTTTATTTAATTCTTCACGCAAACTGACTGCTTGGGTTCACCAATATTAGTCGTGATACAAAAGATACCCACTATCTTATAATTAAATATAAATATACATATGAACACTAGTAGCAATTTTGATAACTTTCATATTAATTTTTAACATTGTAAAATGTTTATTTCATCTCTGATATAATAGAATCATCAACTTCAAGTATTATACTAGCTGTGATAAAAATATCAATACTTTAGGGCATGCATACGCTTTACTACACCGGCCGGTATAGCAGAGCGTAGGCCGAATTTCTAGAATCGAAGAATTAACTTTGTAAAAAAACTAATCATCAAAATGAATTTTCCTTTTACAGTTCACTTCATTGTAAGATAATAAAGGGCGGAAAAATAGTGAATTTTCCGAAAATAGAGATAATAGTATAGCAGAGCGTAGGCCGAATTTCTAGAATCGAAGAATTAACTTTGTAAAAAAACTAATCATCAGAATGAATGTTCCTTTTGTAGGTCACTCTATTTTGAGATAATAAAGGGCGGAAAATAGAGAAACCTCAGGAATTTCGAAAAAAAATTATTTTTCTCAAAATCTGAAAATAATTATCATAATAGAAAGTTTAATGTTGTCAGATTGGCAACACCTGACTCCGACGCAATGGCGTTTTTCTTATGCTGTGGCGCGAACTTCGAAATTTGAAATATATTAAATATTATCATTGAATATTATGTTTTATTTTTTTTTTGGCATAAATAAAATATTTTTGTTGTATATGTGTGAGGTATATAGTGAACAAAATAGAAAGGAAAAGACAATACAAACGTGTGCGTACGGGTATAAGACACGCACACACATGAAGTCTTTGCTATTCTGTTGCTTTTTTTTACAGTAAGGCCCTTCTTACAGTAAACAATGAAAGAAGGGCTTTCTTACATTGTTTACTCTACCTGACACGTATAAAACAGAAAGTAGAATATTTTACATTCTTTTTTTTTAATGAAAAATCATAAAAATGTCCTACATGCAGAAATAATGTATTCTAAACATTTGCAATGCATACAATAATAGCTAATTCATTTTCGAATATATCATCACTCACCTATACACAAGATGTTAGAAAAAGAAAAAGAAAGCAACAGAATAGCTGAAAACGCGACTTCATGTGTATGCGTGTCTTATACCCGTACGCACACGTTTGTATTCTTTTTTCCTTTCTATTTTATTCGCTATACCTCACACATATACAACAAAAATATTTTATTGACGCCAAAAAAAATAAAACATCATTGCTTTCATCACAGAAGAATAAAGAATGATTGAGTTATCATTTGCATAAAATGACAATATTCAATATATTTCAAATTTCGAAGTTCGCCTCACAGTGTAAGAAAAACGCCATCGCGTCAGAGTCAGGTGTTGCCAACCTGACAACATTATACTTTCTAGTATGATAATTATTTTCATATTATTTTGAGAAAAATAATTTCTTTTCCGAATTCCTGAGGTTTTTCTATTTTCCGCTCTTCATTATCTCAAAATAGAGTGACCTACAAAAGGAAAATTCATTCTGATGATTAGTTTTTTTACAAAGTTTATTCTTCGATCCTAGAAATTCGACCTACGCTCTGCTATACTATTATCTCTAATTTCGGAAAATTCACTATTTTTCTGAGATTTTTCTATTTTCCGCCCTTTATTATCTCACAATAGAGTCAACTGTAAAAGGAAAATTCATTCTGATAATTAGTTTTTTTAAAAAGTTAATTCTTCGATTCTAGAAATTTGGCCTACGCTCTGCTATATCGGCCGGTATAGTAGAGCGTATGCATGCCCTTAATCTTTATAAATAAACAATTGGCGAATTTTTATAAAAAAAAAATTATCTTGGCTTCTAATTAAGCTAGAGCATTTTTTTTTTAAATTTGCGTAAAATTGCCAGTAATACAAATAATAAATCCCTATATTAATATTTTTATTAGTTACGAAACTATTAAAAAAACCATTGAGAAAAAAATTTTACTGTTTTATTTTTGCCATATTTAGGTTGAAAATAACGAAGTGGACACGATTTCACATCAAATTCATAAAATCTACGTTAATATCTAAATATGATATAATTATCATAAAGTCTCCACCATGACGAAATTGGGTGAAATTTTAACGTACATTTGACCTCTTTTTAATAAACAAATAGAATATCTCATAAAATAATTAATATTTTTTGATGAAATTTTTATGGTAACTTAAGGATAATAAGAGGCACATTTTTGTTGAATTACAAACATGTACATCCTTTTTTTTATAACATGACAAATATTTGAAAATTTCGCGATTTTTGATTTTTGTTTTCATTATTTATAAAAGTTATTAACCGATTTTAATCAATGACGTCTCAAATTAATCGTCTTTGAAATACCTACAAATCGTATGATTTTCATATACTGAATCACAAACAATTTCAAGCTATCTCAAAAAAGAACAGTGATTTTTACGAATTTTGCACCATTGTTTACAAATTCCTGACGGCTCAAATTTTTAGGGTCTCTCAAGAATTTCATTTCTAATCATCTAACAAAGCAATTTTTATGGTGTGCACCTGTTACTAATTACATTATGCATTTTGACTAATTTTACTGGACTATTCTTATTAAATACAAGTAAATGTTGAGATTAAAAACTCCAAAAATTAGAAAAAACAAATGTTTTAAGCCGAATAAGGTAGTTAAAACTGATTAACGAATTCAAAAATATATGAATTCGTATTAAGCGGCGGCGATATAGTTCTGTTTTTACCTAATGAAAATTTTCGATATAATTGATAAACTAAATATTTTCATACAAAAGTGTGAGATATCTTTATATATTTAAGAACAAGCGAACGATTCTTTTCTATAAATAAAATGAAAAATTTCCATTAGTTGTCGAGCATAGTATGAAACGCGAAAAATTGAAGTTGAACTTTTTTTTTCTTGTTTCATACTATATTCGAAAATTAATGGAAATTTCAAATTTTTTCATTGAATAGAATTGCTATCTCTTTCTTAAATCTATGGGGGAAAACTCTTGCTTTTGTATAAAAATATTTAATTTATTAATTATAACGAAAATTGGGATTAGACAAGGACAGAGCTGCACGGTCGCCTCAAAACTCAAAACTGTCAAAAATTGACATTTTTCCTTTTTACCCTAGGCCCTTCATATGTTAAAATACTGTTTAAATATATAAGATATTATTTTTTAATCATATGCTCAAAGTGTTTAAAAGGAAAATTACGCAATTTGTTTGATTTAGGAAATATTTTTAAAAAGTATTATAAAATTATTCAAATATTCACCCTAGCAAAATCATAAGCATATCTATAGATGCCCTTGAAAATATTTGGATCATTTAAAAGATTCCTGAGGTAATCCATTTTGTTTTGTAACTTAGCAATTGAGTCACATTGCAAATCAGTAAGTCCTTTAAGCCATTCATTTAATGTGAAGAACCCCATTTGACGTGCATTCATTTTATAAGCAAGTACAAGCATTATAACATTTTCAGGTTCAACTCCAATATCTTCGCAAAATTTTTCCATTCCATGAGGCCCCAGATTTTCGTCATCATCGACTGACGTGTATTCACGAAACCAAGCAACACAGCGTTTCTGAGAAAAGCTTTGATTACCGTGCACTCCATCATCTGACCGCGTATGTCGCCGTGAACTGCTTTCAAACAGAAATTTTTATTTAATTTTCTTATCAATAATATTAAGTTTTCTATATTAACACGTAAAAAATTTTCATTTGATAAAATATTTATACAATGATAATCTTAGTTTTGTTATTAATTCTAAATTGATTATTTAATTATAATCTAATTATATTATCAGAGGCATTTTTTGCATTCTATGAAGCGAGATAATTTCAATCTATATAATCATAATACTGAAAAGTTGAAATGATTACAAGTGTAAGTAGAAATATAGTTTTCAAAAATAACATTAAGAGCAGGCCGGATTCACTGTCCTTGTCTAATTGGCATTTTTGTTATTTACTCAAGTTTTAAACGGTGTATCTTCAAATTAAAGGTCGAGCGCAATAGATATTATTATTATGAACATCTATGCACAAGAAAAAAAATATCTACCGGTTTTTTTTTGAAAAAAGTAAGTAACGCCAAAGTAAAAGTTTGTTTATAATATTTTTGACACTCCGTGCGAGAAGCTCGATTTCACGCACGCTGTACAAAGTGACACGTGCGAAAATGGAGCTTCTCACACGTCGTGTCAAAAAATAGTGTTCGATACTCGTGCGATAAAGTGATTTCTTACTCGTGTGACCTTTTCACCCTCTCTTCGCTCAGGCGCAAACCGCCACACGAGTAAAAAATCACTTTATCGCACTAGTACCGAAATATACTATTTCGCGTTACTTACTTTTCTCAAAAACAAACCGGTAGATATTTTTTTTCTTGTGCATAGATGTTCATAATAATAATATCTATTGCGCTCGACCTTTAATTTGAAGATACACCGATTAAAACTTGAGTAAATAACAAACAACTCAATTGTTACTCGGCCGGTATCAGATTCTACTCCGGCCTACCGTTAAATACGAGAAATAATACATCATCGCCATTTATTCTCTAAAATAAACAATTCCCAATGACGTTAATCTTTTAATTTACTATTTATAAATCTCAAAGTCAGAGTTTTGATAAAATAGATTAATTTATTAGAAGGCCTTTATTCTCACATAGTAAATTAAATGTTGCTTCATCGAGATGTGAAAATTTCAAGAATATTTTATTCAAAGCAAGTATCATTATTTATCATGTACCACTTTGCAAATTTTATTCGCAATATAAAATGATTAAAACTACAATGTTGCTTACATCAGATAGAACATTAGTTAAAATAAACAATACATTGAAACTCTGTAATTTAAAAATTCAAGTTTTGACTATCTACTTTTTCTCATTTCAAAGTACATTATTCTAATATAACTTACAATCTCTGTATTATATGGTTTTTACTTTGTCAGTTTTATAAAAGTTCTCCTTTTTTAATCTCAATCAGAAATTTCTCATGGACTTCATTAAATAATACCAACATTTAAGATATGAGAAAATATTGTATTTTAGAAGTAAAAAAGATTGGGAAATCAAATAAATATCTTCTACCCTCATGTTACAAGAAAATATTTTAAACTATACTATAAATGTATTATAAAATTTTTGATTGTATATTTTTGAATAGAACTACATGTTAAGTTTATGAATTTAATAAAAATTTGTAAGAGATGAATTCACTCAAAAATATAAATTATTAAAAAGAATTTTTTATTATGATTCCCTAAAACTTTTATAAAAATTACTATGCGAATAAAATTTACTTTTTATTAATCATAATTTTAAAAATTATAACGACTTGTAAAAGTAAAAGAAAAAAGTTTAACTATAAAAAAAAAGAGTGAAAAAATATAATTCTTAGGTTGAAAAATAATTGAACTTTATTCTTCATCAAAACTTTTGCCATCACAATTATATTCTGTAGTTTCTACATCATTATTGTGCTCATTTTTGCATTCTAAAACAAACATCATAAAATAATTAAAAAAAATATCATTTAGTTACTTATGATAATTAAAGAAATTTTGCTTGTAGAATTTTCACTAAAAAAAAAAATAAAAATTTTTTTTATACTTATTTTAAGAAAAAATTGATTTTTTAAAATTAATATTTTTAAACTTTCACTTTGCAATAAAATTATTAGTCCTTCTTTCAAGTTCTCTGGACTGTTTAATGTTTTAACACAAAATCAAAAGTTATTAGAATGTTGTCGGTGTATATAGGTAGAAAAATCTATCAGTAATAACGTCAGCCAATTCATTTAGGACATTATCTTGGTTAACTTATTTATTATAGGGTTTATCAATTTTAATTTGATGGTCTTATTGATTGAACTATCAAGGTAACATAGAGATAAAGGCACAGGAATCAATGGATACTACAACACCTTTTCACTTATTAAATTTTGTCACCTGCAAGTTTTTTTCATGGTTTTAACTTTTATGGTGCTAATTATATTTTTTTGATTCTGACATTTTTGTCACAACTAATGTAACCGTAAATATTAAGTATATATTGAAATATTAGTATTATTATTATTATTATTAATGGTGCATAAGTTTTGTCTTTCTAGACAGTATGAATTTCCTAATTCAAATTTGTTAAAAAATAAGTATGAAATTGATTTAATATCATGTTGTGAAATGTTAATTATTTTGTAATACACGCCAAAACTAGGTGAGATTTTCAATTTCGATTCTAATAATCATCTTTTCGGCTTAAATATACAATATAACAATGTTTTATTCTGTATATGTAAGCTTATTTAGCTATTAGGGACGTGATAACTTCACTATTTTTAGTATATTCTTAAATAATTTTGATACACTTAATAATTTTTATACACTTAATCGTTACTATTGTTAAATTTATTAATTTTTATTATGAATACAGTTGGAGTCTCATAACTGAAACAGTTTCCTATTCCAAATTAGTTGTTTATAGAGTGAATGTTCAATTACAAGGAGAGGTTCCAACCTCTGGAAAACTAATTTCTCTGAAACCGCAGGATACGATTCTTTGATTAAAAAAATGGTACATATCTACACGGAGAAAATTCATGCGAATAGAGCATGCGAAGTGCCATCTACATGAGTATATAAACTTCACCTAAAAAATCATCATTATATTGATACAAATATGATAGGCATGGGAAGCTCTATCAGTATTGGATTATTTTATGCTAAAAAAGATGGTATGAGAAGTAAAAAAGCATGAACGCCTTTCACTGATGGCTCATGTGGTATATTTCGATAACTCCCCACTCTAATATTCTTTCATAGCTCGCGCTGTATTCTCTCATTGCTCGAGTCACCTCCTCTTTTTGGATGTGACACGAGTAAACACAGCTAGTCTACTATCCACATTCATGCTGCAAGTATCGTTAAAATATTTACGTTCCATGAATGTCTTTTTATATTCTTTTCTCTTTTCGAGAAGGAACAGGCATTATGCATGTAGCCTGTTGAATTTTAAAACTATTAATAATTAATTCTGTACTCAAAATTTAATTATTTTAACAACCGGGGAGCAGATGAGCATGTATCATTTCACGCCTTAATAATCTCGAAGCAGTTTTGGTCTAGAGCAAAATGTTCGCGCTTTTCTTTTTGGGTGCGTAAGTTCAACTTCCGGTTAGAACCACTTGAAAAAAATTTTTGTTCTTGTTTCAATATTTTCTATTACTTTATTTATATTTTTTATATTTTGTGTTTTTTTAATAATTTTAAAATCTAATTATATTGTCACGGTATTCTACCGTGTTTGAATATCGCGCGAGCAAGAAATAATATACGACGCGCGCGCGGTCATACAAGCCGTCAGAGTTACGCGAAGAAATACGTAACTTACTGACCATCAAGGGAAGAACGCCAAGTCGACCACGAGGCGCGTCAGACCTTTTCCGGCTGCCATGGAGAGCACATTGCAATAGGTACAAATAGTCGATAACTTTTGGTAGTGTATTGATTCCGTGTCAAGATTCGTGATTCTATTCAGACCGTGAGACACGTGCATTATCAAACCCAAGTTGTTATCCTAATTTTGGAATATAGCTGCCTTTATTCGTCCAGGGACGACTTCTCGAGAGCGCGCTTTGACTAGCTCCAGCGACCAGGATTGCTGCAGCGTTATAACCGTTGGCCAACGAGCGAGCGATCAGCGTAGAATCTCCGGTATAAGAGAAGCTTCTCGACGTTATTGTAAGTAATTGTAAGTTTCATAAAGTAAGGTTTCTTTCCTCGTAGAAACTTTACGTTATAAGTGCGTGCGTGATATTACTAGTGTTATAGTGTAACTTAGTTTGCGTCGCGTCCTCCCATTTAAAATATCATTTATGTAATTACGAGCGCGTACAATCGCACGCGGCATTTATTACATTCAATTTTTACTTATTTATGTAATATATTTAATTCTTCCGTTTATTTTTATGATGAATAGCTTTGATTCAATACCGATTGGTTAAGTCATTTATTTAGAATAAAATTGATTCATATATCCTGTTCCTAGTCGCTGACCCCGACGCGTCCGCGGTCCTCGTTTTATTATATAATTTGAATATATCTGAATCTTCTATATTCCATTATTACAACGAGGAGAACTGAGTGGCCGCGGTATCACGTCTCTCGTCCAGGTAAGAAAGAAAGAGACAGAGACGTAGTGAGTGCAGCAAGCGACAAATATATCATATAAGATTTTGTCGTTCACCAATAGCTTTACTAGCTAGCACTACCGGAGTTTGCTGTATAATATTTAGTGAATCTCTTACGATTTTCAGCAACTCCGCATATAGTAAAATTTATAGATTTGGCTGAAAAATAATATTAAATTAATAGCTAATTCCTTTTTTTGTAACGGGCAAAATAACCGTTACAATATAAGTTATTATATAATTATATAAACTCGTTTTTTATAATGAAAATTTTTTCTAATAGGTAGTAATTAAAAATATTAATAAATAAATAATAGTGATTTTTATTCTATAATATTATAGTTTTATTTATTTATAAAATTTACAAGAAAGTACAATAAATAAATTGAACTAGAGTAGTAATTATTATTATTTATTTATGTTATAATTTATATTATATATTAATATACATGTTTACAGGGGCGTGCTGAGATCATGGTATCAGCCCGGTGATTTTGCACATTTACCGGCCCATTGACTCCCTTTTTTTTAGGAATTTACTTTTAGAAATTACTTTCCCGTTAACAAATTCTGGTCGCTTCACTATGCACCCACATATTTAGTTTTTAGGAAGTTTAAAATTCAAATTCAATTAATTTACCGCGTACTTTGTCACGCACAATTTGTCATTCTTGGGATTTATGACGCGTCAGCGATGATATGTAAATGACCAATGAGCTACCACTTAGATACGTTCTACATGGTATATGACAGATCAGATTACTGAAATCTCAAAAAGCTGGAATGATCCTGACAAATAAAGACATTAAAAAGTTCAGTTTCAAAGGGAATCTTAAGTAAATAAATTTTAAAAAAATAATAATACAAGCAGCATCAAGCTTAATCTTATACTGTAAGAGTTAATAATTATATTTTTAAATAATATTTTTCAATTGTTTACAATTATATAATAAAGGTTAATTCATGTATTGTAAATTTTTTTTTGTTGAATACTTGAAATAATAACTTGAACATAAGGTTTTATTAAATATTAAATGAGAAGTTTATTTTACATAAAGAAAGTTGAAATGATCGAATATTAATATTAGTAACAGTTTCTTTGTAAATGAAATTTCAAAAATATCGTACATGGATGTCATGTTTACGCGCTAGTAAACAATCTATATAAAAATCAAAATATGCTTTTCTTAGAAAAATTTTTTTTAAAGTACAGTCAACGAAAATATATTCTTTGACTTTTTTTTGCTGTGATTTTAATATCACGCGATCTTATTGGATAATTTGTACGAACCGTTGGTTCGTTCATTTTTATTGGGAAATTTTTTAATCACAGTTGAAAAATAGACAAGGAGTACAATATTTATGAATATATTTATATTTATAAACTAGATACGTATCTTCGATGTTTTATTTTAAGTTTTAATTTGATATATTAATGCATATTTCGTAATTAGTATTTTAAAATGCGCCTTCAACAGTGTACAAAAGTTTTAATCAGTCTTTATCAAATAGACAGAATTTCTATCAATTATGCAATTCTGTAAATAATTTAGCATATTCGGTTTTTATTTAGAAAATTGATTTGTCAAAAAAATATTTATTAAGTTATCATCACCCTATAAAATATTTAAAAAGACCATTGTGAAATTGTTTTATTTACAAATTAATATAATGATTTTATATATTATTGTATTAAAAAAATTTCATTGATCCAACATATTTTTAATCATTTTCTATGTTGTATTTAACGTAAGGCTTCAACAGAAGAAAATTTCATTCAAAATTTAATTTTTATTTATTACTAGTAATCAGTATATTATTTATATAGTACTTATCTCGTTGACTTGTCACAAATGTAAAAATATTTATACATCAAAAGAATTTTTTTTTTATTATACATGTCGAATCAGAAGAAATATTCTTTTTTCTTCAACATTTTAATCTCACGTTAAATTATTTGCATTCGTAAAAATATATTCGAAGTGAAAATAATTTATTTTCTAAGCACTTGACTCGCATAAAGCTAATTATTTTATATACTTGTAAATGTATCATAATAATAGCAATTAAGGGGAATCCTCATACCGACATAGAGTTCTACCTTATCTGTATTGAAATTATAAATTTTAATAATAATTTAACTATTCATGACTGAAATCCGTAGGAGAGGCACATTCTTAACATGCCAAAGAATTTATTGCAACGTTAAAAGACAATATAAGGGTAAAAATAAAGGCGAAAACTGCTTAATACGATTAACTTTTCAATGTGGTTATGAATAATCGTATTATGCAGTTTTTGTCTTCATTTTCACTTTTATTCTGTCTTTTAACGTTGCAATACATTCTTTAGAATGTTAAAAATGTGTCTCTTCTATGAATTTTAGTCAAAAATAGTTAAATTTTTATTAAAATGAATAATTTAAATGTAGATAAGGTAGATCTCTGTGCCGGTATGAGAACACCCCTTAAGTGTTAAGTATTTTTTTAGGACATGGATGAAAGTAAAAAAAGACTTAAAAAAGATGGAACTCGGAAACTTCGGAAAAAAAACAAAAGCTGATGAAAAAAGATGCCAAATCATGTTACTCTCTGAAAGCCATGTTTGAAAATAATATTACAAAAAATTCAAGTAATACTAAAATAGATTTAAAAACAAAACATAAATTTAAATTCAGAAAAAGAATTAAATATATCTGAAAGTGAAATCAATAAAATTTCTTTTTGTGATGACAATATTCAGGTAAATTTATGTGTAATGGATAACGAAACAGAGAAAATTGCCGATCAATGTGACGATTCGATGGAGCAAGGAAAAACTTCTGAAGATTTGAATAAAACTAACGAAAATGTATTATTCACAGAATATAACGATTCGTTTTCTGATTTTAAAGAAAAATTCAACTTTTTCATTAAACCGAAAAATTCTGATATGGAATATTATTTTCAATTCCATCCGAATAAGCCATCAACACCAAATGTGCCTTTTAAGAGGAGGTCACGTATCTCTGTCCTTTTCTAATCAAAGAATTGAGTTTTTTTACAGAAACTAATAACTTTAGCAAAAAATGAAGAGAAAGCCGCATCTCATAATAAAAAAAGCAATATTTTCTTTGATAAGAAAAAATTAATTTTATTGCTTCGTTTTCAAGAAAACCTTGAAAAACTTAAATCATAGAGTTTAGGGTGGACATTTTGGTTTCTCAAGGTTTCCTTGAGAACGAAGCAATAAAATTAATTTTTTCTTATTAAAGAAAATATTGCTTTTTTTATTATGAGATGCGACTTTCTCTTCATTTTTTGATAAAGTTATAAGTTTTTGTAAAAAAATCATTTCTTTGATTAGAAAAGGACAGAGATACGTGACCTCCTCTTAATATTCAAAAAGTTTTTTATACAAAAGCTGGAACAAAAAGAAAATGGGTATCTTATTGTGAAGAAGGAAAATCTTTATATTGCTTCATATGTCTTGCTTATGTTGATAAAGAAAAAAATCCATTTGTCAAAAGAGGTTTTAATTTATGGTTCAGATTAACGCAGAAATTAGAAGAGCATGAAAATACAGGTATACATCGACAAAATATTGATAATTTTTTTTTAAATAGAAATTGCAATTTAGTTAAAATAATTGAGGATAAGAATTTAACTTCAAATAAAATTGAAGTTCAGAAAAGAAGAAATATTTTATCTAGAATGATAGAAGTGATCAAAGTTATAGGGAAAAGAGCCTTGAGTTTTAGGGGATCATCATTTGAGAGTGGTTATTATTTAAATAATGACTCAATAGATCAGGGTAATTTTTTAGATTTAATTTTATTAGTAGCAAAATTTGATCCTTAGCTACAAGCTCATGTAAATGATGTAATAGAAAAAAGCGAATCAGCATGTCAAAAACGACTTGATTCAAGCTAGTTAGATAATACTAAAAAATCTTAAGGAAGAGGCCAATTGATTACATTTTTATCAAATACAACATTTAACAACATTATAGGTGTAATAAAAAACTTATTGTAACAACATTGTCAATGAAATAAATCAAGCTAAAATATTTTCCATACAAATCGATTCCACTCAAAATATTACAGTGACGAACCAGTTTTCTATAATTATTAGATATGTTCAAAATTTACCTAAATTACTTATTCGGGAACGCTTGATTGGTATTGTTCAATGCAATTCTAGTACTGGAAAAGCAATTTTTGAATTGCTAAAAGGTAAATTGAATGAGATTGGAATTGTTATGAAAAACTGCATTGGATGTTCAACTGATGGAGTTGCAAATATGAGAGGTGGTTATAAGGGTTTAAACAGTTAGTAAAGTTCAGTTTCACCAGGCCAAATTTTTATTTGGTGTTACTCACATCGATTGAATTTAGTTATTTGCGATGCTACTAACACTGTAATACAAGTTTCTACAATGTTTGGATTGCTGAATTTATGTGCATTTTTTTTGCGAGAATCTCACCAAAGAATGGATGCATGGAAAACTTATTGTGATAGCAAAAAACTTTTAAAGTTAATTGGAGAAACAAGATGGTGGGCTAAAGACATGCTTCTTCGTAAAATATTTGGAACTTTTTCTGATCCATCGTGCAGTTTATTTGTTAAACTAATTTTGACTTTAGAAAAAATTCATGTCGACAAAATAAGTAGAAACAATGTTTGCTACCTATCAGAAACATATGTAAAGAGTCTTACATCTTTTTAAACGATTCTCATAGCCAAAATATATCTAAAAATATTTGCAATAACTACTCCTCTTTTAGAATATCTTCAAACATCTGGTTTAGACATCTTAACAGCATATGGAATGATACAGAGAAGTCTCGAGCAATTAAAATTGATTCAAAACGATTTTGACAATATAAAAGAAGAATCTATTAAATTCATTGACTGGGCAAATTCAGAGTTGGAGAAAAATGATAGTAATATCATTGACAGTCAAACCTTCAAAGAAGTGCGAATTAGACAAAGGAAAAAATTTGATGGAGAGTCGTGTGCAGATCAACCTATTCAAAACTACGAACGAAAATTCAAAGTTGAAGTATATCTTATGACTATAGATCAAATAATTATAAGTATTGAAAAACGATTTAATCAAGATACATCATTTTATTCTGCCATTACTTTATTCCATCCAAGAAATTTTGATAAAGTAAAAATGCACGTTTCACCAATTACTTTACGATCTTTTATTGAAAAATTAAATATTTATCATTCAGATATATCTGCAGATTTATTAATCGAAGAACTTATAGATTTTACTAATAAATGGAAAACATTAAAAAATTGTTTTGAAAAAGAAAATCTGTCAAATGAAAATGTTAATTTATATGAGGAAGAAATTGAAGATGAGTTTGATCTGATAAGTGATGAATGTGATAATTCTAAAGAAACAAATAAACCAAAAAATAATAAAATTTCGAAAAATCCATGTGGTGGGAAAAAATGTGATGATTGTATTGTTTGTTGTTATACAATGTTGCATAAATATAATTTATATCAATGCGCTTATCTGAATTTGACATCTGCTTTTAAACATTTATTAACTCTTTCAGTCACTCAAGTTTCTTACGAGAGAACTTTTTCAATTTTGAAACATATATTGAATAGATTGAGAAGTACCTTAACACAAGACTATTTAGAAACATTTATGTTAATGTCAATCGAAAAAGAAACATTATATGTGCTAACGAATGATCAAATTATTGAACGATTTGGAGAGCGCAGCAATTTACTACGCAGATTGTTATTAGAATATTGATTGTTTGAATCGGAATCTACACTATTTATTTTATAATTACAAATCATATTATTATTTATTATTGTTTAAAATCTAAAATCGATGTAACTTTAATTTTATTTAAAAAATAATACTATTGATTTCAAATCGATTTGTGTAATTATTAAATTATCGCAATTAGAGTATTAAAATTTTTTAAATTTATGTTCACAGTTTTCTGCTTATCTTGACTGTATTAATTATTTAATTATCATATGTATTTATTGATTTATTAAAAAAAAATTATTTATCTATCTTTCTTACATGAGGTCTATAGGAACTGAAGGAGGTCGGTCCATCGGTGATTGCACCGATTTAGTTATATGGCCAGCACGCCCCTGCATGTTTATAAAGACAAAATTAAACTATAGTATTATAAACACTACCATTATTTATTTATTAATATTTTTAATTATTTCCAATGAGAAATAATTTTTTTTTAAAAAATATTCATTAAAAAACGATCATAATTAATATACTGGTAAAAAATTAGATTTTAAAATTAAAAATAAAGAAAATGTAAAAAATATAAATAAATTAATAACAAAAATTGAAACAATAAAAAAAATTTAAAAAAAAAATGGTCTTGACGGGGAGTTGAACTCACGCACTTAAAAGAAAAAGCGCGAATGTTATGCGCAAGACCAAAACTGCTTCGAGACAATTATGGCGTGAAATGATACATGCTCATCTGCCCCTAGGTTTTTTAAAATAATTAAATTTTGAGTACAAAATTAATTATTAATAATTTAAAAATTTAACAGGTTACATACATAACGGCTGTTCATTCTTAAAAAAAGAAAAGAAAATAAATAAAGACATTCACACAACGTAAATATTTTAACAAAACTTATGGTGTAAATATGGATAGTGGACTAACTGTGTCTACTTGCGTCACATCCAAAAAGAGGAGGCGACTCGAATGATGGAAGAATGTCATAGCAGTAAACAAAGAACAGTAGACAAGCTACGTTTACTACTGTCGCGTCCCATAGGAGAATACGGCGCGAGCTATCGAAGGATATTAGAGTGGGGAGTTAACAAAGCATATCAACTAACCGCTATTGGACAGCGTAAATGCAGCAAAAGTATATCGCGATGTTATAAAAGCATAAAATATTACTCACTAATTTTGGATACGTCAACCACATGCTATATTGGCATTAATTTTTTCTCCGTGTATGTTACGTCACAATATATCTTTTATTTTAAATTTAATAATTCAAACACGAACAGTTATTAATCAATGAAAGAATTTGTAAAGCTAAACGTAAGAATAAGTAGTCCAGTAAAAACTTAAAATCAGCATTTAAATTATTCGTTTTAATTTAGTCCTGGTGAAAGCCAGGACTTAACATTTTGGTTTCGGTACAAATTTTTGATTAAAGGATCGTATTGAATATATTAAAGGATAATCAGAGAAAATTTATAATTTTTTACCTATATATATGTATATAAGGTGCATAAAAATATATTCAAAGGGCTTATAATAAACACAGTGTTTAAAAGTGTGTTAATAAACCGCCAGGTGCGTCAAATAAAATATTATATATTAAAGGCACAAATCAAATTAATATTATACATGAAATTACTAAACGCGAAGTACATTATTAAAAGCGAATACCCTGGTAGAAAATAGACCACTTAAAAATGGTCATTCATCATTTATTAACCAGTTTTTTCTTGTCAATAAATATAATCAAAAACTGATCGAAAGATGGTGAAATAATAGATATATATTTTACTCTACTGACATATATCCGTACACATATTCTAGTTTTGATAATTAATATTAAGATATAATAAATAGATGGTTTAAACTTTTAAAATTTAGTTTGATTTAGCCACATGATATTTCATTTTTAAATTTATAATGAGGCATTTACGCCTAAATACAGTGGACTCTCGATACAAGGGATCGCGATATAAGGGAATCCGAGCTGTTTCTCCACCGAGTCTAAGTATGTCAGTTCCCCCACCAACTATGTAAGTGAGAGAGACACAGTATAGCAATAGAATAAGACATGGCTAAACAAAAAAACCCTAGTCTATTCCACACGCATCAGTAGGCGTGGTTACTGCGTCTACTTCGTATACACGCATGCTAAATTAAACTTACACTACGAGACAGTGGGCAGAGCTGTAACTCTTAACTCGAACGTGTTGGGGACTCTTCCTATAAGAGAATTTCCAAGAAATTTCCTCTCCTACAGCCCCGTCGATACCCTTGTATCGAGAGTCTACTGTACGCATAGATGTATTAGAAGAGAAAGAGAGAGAGAGAGAGAGAGAGAGAGAGAGAGACGTTTGCGAACATGTGACTGCGCGTGTTTCCTAACCCTAAAATGCAAAAAAGTTTTCATCATGCAGCAATATTTCGAGTATTATTATTAGTGTTATTTTTAAAATGCCTAAAATGTTCATTTTTAATGAGTAGAATCAATTTTTATAATGATATTTGAATTTCAACTATTAATTAATATTTCTTTAAATAAGTGCGTTTATTTTACGTGTCACAGCGGTTAATTTTTCTGATGCTAGTTAAATATTAACTGCACTTTTTCGTAAATTATGTTCCGTTAACCTGAAGGCTATTTTAGCCTCAGAAGGTCACTTATACTTACAGTGACTAGATTGTCTAAATTTTTAATTATGATACTAACTGCACTTTCTCGTAGATGACGTTACGTCAACTTAGAGATCACCTTAGAGACCTCGACATCATCTACAAGAAGTGACTGATATTTCTTAATTTCCAATTATAATACCAGCTTTACTCACCTGTAGATGATGTTATGCTGACCTGGAGGTTACTTTAAGCACCTAGACATTGTCTACAGGAAGTGACTAAAAATTTCTGAATATTGAATCTCATTATTAGCTGTACTTCTTCGTAGATGATGTTATGTCAACCTAGATCATTTTTGACACTTGAACATCATCTGCAGTAAGTGACTCATATTTCTGAATACTTAATATGCACATCTAGTATTATAATCGAAAATTCAAAAATATCATTCTCTTCCTAGAGATGATATCCAGGTGGCCAGGATGACCTCCAGGTCAAGGAAAGATTATTTACGAGTACAATATAATAAAGATATACTTTGCAATGTAAAAATATATCTGGTCAGGAAAGAAATATATTATTCTGATTCGGTAAGAAATATACTATTAATTTGATTTAAAGTTATTATTTTTATTCAATTCGATTCTTTTTAAATAAATAAAGTATATATTTAGTAAAATTATTATTTGGTGATTAACTTTATTTTGCCAGTTTTTGACCATTAACCGTCGGCTAGTAGCAGATAAACTGATCATTTTCTAGTGATTGTTGGTCAATTATTAATCATTTTTGAAAAAAATGGTTGAAATATGACCAGTTTATAATGAAAATTTTTACCAGGGTAGCGTCATTGAAAATAAAAATATTAAACGCGAAGCATATTATCAAATACGAATAGTGTTATTAAAAATGAAATATTAAACTTGAAGTGTATTATTAAATACGAATAGTGTTATTAAAAATAAAAATATTATACAAATAAAATTAATTTATTATACGCAAAGTGCGTGATTGATATAATTTCTATATACGCGAAAGTGCGCGATTAAAAATCATATATCAAATAAATAATACAATTTACATAAAAATTGTTAATTTATAAAGAGATAAATCTATACATCAATTATTTTAGCAAAAGTTATCATAAAATTTTTTAGTCAGAAATCAAGTAAAAATTACAAATTCTTTTATAAATTGATTTCAAATAATATCATTCATTTAGTGCATTGACAAATTACAATATATAGACCAATATATTAATAATTTTCAAAAATTTACAATGCATAATAACTTAATTTGAAAAGTGAAAAAACGTTTCAAGTTCACGGTCAATAAAAGGAATAAAAAGAAAAGCTGACTAAACAATAAACATTTAATATCATTTAAAATATCGAGTACTAATAATAATATTCAATGATACTAAAAACATATTAATTTTGTTTTTATGAAAATAATATCAAATTATAAAATAATATAAAATGAAGAAAAATTTAAAGATACCAGAATAAAGTAAACAGACTGCATTTAAAAAATAGACAGTTGTCATCAAAACATTGCAAGTTTATGAAATTCGCAAAATACAAGCTAAGCGAAAATTCTCGCCGTACGCTATTGTGTAATTCCAACAACAGTAGGTCAATATAAAAATTTCAAAACATAGATCAGCAATATTATACTAATAGTAATAGCAATAGTTTACTCGGTACGCTATTGTGTAATTCCAACAACAGTAGGTCAATATAAAAATTTCAAAACATAGATCAGCAATATTCTTAATTTTTATGCAAAAATAGTAGAGCAGTGTCAAAGAATTTTAATAAATAACACTTGCAGTATTTTTTTTTGTCTACAAATACAATTAAATGGTGTAAAAGAAAAGGAAAAAAAAACATGATCAGCAATATTTATAACAATCTTTGAATACGAACAAATATAACATTTTGAAACTAAATATTAATAAGGCCATTTAAACACTATTGATGCAACATGAACCAATATTCAAATGGATATTTTAACTTCTAAGTTTATTTAGAATTTATATTGCAAAAATTAAAGAAAAATTACACAGGCCCACAAAATGAAAAAAAATGTCTGAACTTTTGACCGGACATACATATTCCCATGTATTTTTCGACGCTGAATCCGAATCTGTAATAAAAATATAGGGTTTTCCTACCTTTTCTCAGAGTTTTATTGAAAAAACCTCATTTTTTACGGTTTTTTTGCGGTTTTTCGAGTCTAGAAAAAACAAATCATGAGATACGGTTAATTGGACTTCAAAATCGAATTCTACGGGAAAAAATACACGGGAAACCATACCTTCAAATTTTTTTAACGCAATTCTAGTCCTCTGTATGGGGCTGAAAAGATGAGGAAATCGGTAAAAGTCGAAATTTTGCCTAAAATGGATTTAAACAATATTAAAATTTAATCATGCGTCTTTTGAAGAGTCGATAAACATTGGAAATACTATCCTGGGGGTTTTTCAGATTGCTGATCATGAATTTGAAGTCAGATTGTGTAAAAACTACTTCTAGAGGGCGGTGACAAGAACTGTATATGGTAAATTTATCGATTTTTTAAAAATTTTACGTCTGAAATACTAATTTTAGAGTCTTTCACAGCATTGACTGTAAATTCAAGATATTAACTTAGCCTATTGTGTACGTTAAACTTAACATTTTGTCTATGTTTCTCTCTCTCTCTCTCTCTCTCTCTTCCGATGTTTTTTTTAAATTGGCTTACGCTTACGTACACGTTTCTCTTCGAATGACCGATGTAGTGGATTTCTGACACGTTTTTGTCCTTTTTTCGCAGCTGTTTCTCTTTTTATCATCCAGCAGTAATCTGCTAACATGTTGATACCCCAGTTTCCTTGAAATCTACGTTCAAACTCCTTTAAATCTTGGTGAAATCGTTCACCATGCTCTTCACTAAAGTCTCCGTTATTTTCAGGAAACTGATCAACGTGTGAATCAAGAAAATGAAGTTTTAAGTTCATTAGACAACCCAATTTTTCAAAATTACGTACCATTCTTTTCACAATAGCTTTATAATTCGTGTCTTTGGCATTACCCAAAAATTTCGTCGATACCTCTTTAAAACTTAACCATGCTGCCTTTTCAACATCAGTCATGCTTTGTTCAAAGTTTTCGTCTCTAAATAAAGTTCGGATTTCAGGACCATAAAAAATACCTTCATTTAATTTAGCATCAGATTTATGGGGAAATACTTTGCTTATATATTGGAAGCATTGACCGTCCTTGTCCAAAGCTTTAACTAATTGCTTTATCAATCCAAGCTTTATATGCAGAGGCGGTATCAAAATTTTCGAAGGATTAACGAGTGGATCTTTTATAACATTCTGTTTTCCAGGTTCAAACGATTCTCTTGATGGCCAAATTTTCTTTTTATAGTGTTTTTCTCTATCTCTAACATGCATAAATAACATGGGTACTTCGTAAATCCAGATTGTTGTCCAAGTATCATAGATAAAATCTTTAAATCGCCACATATTTGCCATTTATGTTCTCTATATTTTATTTTCGTTAAAAGTAGTTCAAGATTGGAATACTCTTCTTTAAGTACTGTTGAATGTGCTAATGGTATAGGAGCATATTTATTTGTGATATTGAGGAGTACTGCTTTAAGGCTGCGCTTTGATGAATCAATGAATAGTCGCCAATTTTCAGGTTTGTATATGTTGGGTTTCAATTCATCAATAAGACCTTTCACGTCCGTGCAATAAACCATATTAGAATCATTCTTGAAATAATTTCTAAAGCGCTCTTCTCGATTACGATATGCACATACTTTAGTACCCTTTGTCAACATATTTCGTCTCTTAAACTCTGAAGCCATAAACTCTGATTGTTCCTTAGATAAACCACTCTTTCTAAATAAATCGTTCAGACTTTTTTGATCAAACTTTTCAACAGTTCGTTCTTCACCCTTAGGAATATACTCTTCATCACTATCCAGAGAATGTTCTTCAGGTGAACTTAGATCTTCTTCATTTGATGAGCTTCCGTCTGCGGCAATCAGATTTTCAGTTGTTTCATCTGTCGAGTTTTCATCTACATTTAGATTCCCTAAGCCTGTTGTAAAACTATCTCTCGAATCTTTATTTTCAAAAATATCTATAAAATTCTTGGATGGAAATTCTATACAAGAAGTATTAGGATATACTATTCCTTTTTTCTGTATCTTGTCTAAACCTTGTATCTTTGTTAAACAAAAATAGCAATTATTTTCATCTTTTGGTTCCTTCCACTTTGTAGGTATAGTAAATTTTAATTTGGACCTAGCCTGACTGGTGTTGTATCGATTCATCATGGCATAACATGAAGCACATATATAATGAGAAACCCAAATTTTATCCTGTTGAGAAATCTCAATATCAAAACATTTTTGATAGATAAAATTAATATTATCTGTGATTTTTCTTTTGTTTCGTTGTCCAATATATTCTGAACATACATAACAGAAATTATTTTGAGATCCATTACACGTATGGTTAAAACTGTTATTGGATGTACCAGCGCAGTTTAAAAAAGGTTGAAAATTTGAATTAGCCATATTGTTGAATTAAACCCCACACACTAGGAATCCTGTTCCGATCGCAGGTGAGTCCGCCGTCCTAGGGGTGATAACTCTCATACCTCCCCAGGCCTAAGTATGAGAGCTTTCCGACTTTGACGAGGACAATGTCAACTCGTCGTCGGACACACTACGGCATCATTCTCACATCCTAGTGCTCCCCTGCAGGACAGCGCGCCTTCGCTGGGTTCGTTACTGCAAAGTATTGAGTACACCGAATCATTCTACACATCCCATTTTCAGGGCAGTTGTCATC
Organism: Anastatus disparis; assembly: GCA_017163975.1. Lineage (NCBI taxonomy): Eukaryota > Metazoa > Arthropoda > Insecta > Hymenoptera > Eupelmidae > Anastatus > Anastatus disparis. Next base: position 6,178,439 of record JAFFSR010000274.1, on the reverse strand, counting down.
GTGACCAATACTTCGCAGCAGCAGGTTTTTTTTAGGTACCCTTATAGAGTACTGATATATATATATATATATATATATATATATATATATATATATATATATATATATATATATATATATATAAGCTTTGGAAAAAGATCATAAGTCCCATTCGTTTATAAACAATGCTTTAAGATCAATGACAGTGTACAACAGTGATTAACTGAACGGAGCTTTAAAATGAAACCGAATCCATTTCTAAACAACAGTACCCAGTTTTACAACAGAATAAGTATAAATAAAAAATTGACAGATCAAATTGTCTCTGACACAAACACACCAAATGAAGAAGATCTAAGTTCACCTGAAGAACATTCTCTGGATAGTGATGAAGAGTATATTCCTAAGGGTGAAGAACGAACTGTTGAAAAGTTTGATCAAAAAAGTCTGAACGATTTATTTAGAAAGAGTGGTTTATCTAAGGAACAATCAGAGTTTATGGCTTCAGAGTTTAAGAGACGAAATATGTTGACAAAGGGTACTAAAGTATGTGCATATCGTAATCGAGAAGAGCGCTTTAGAAATTATTTCAAGAATGATTCTAATATGGTTTATTGCACGGACGTGAAAGGTCTTATTGATGAATTGAAACCCAACATATACAAACCTGAAAATTGGCGACTATTCATTGATTCATCAAAGCGCAGCCTTAAAGCAGTACTCCTCAATATCACAAATAAATATGCTCCTATACCATTAGCACATTCAACAGTACTTAAAGAAGAGTATTCCAATCTTGAACTACTTTTAACGAAAATAAAATATAGAGAACATAAATGGCAAATATGTGGCGATTTAAAGATTTTATCTATGATACTTGGACAACAATCTGGATTTACGAAGTACCCATGTTATTTATGCATGTTTGATAGCAGAGATAGAGAAAAACACTATAAAAAGGAAATTTGGCCATCAAGAGAATCGTTTGAACCTGGAAAACAGAATGTTATAAAAGATCCACTCGTTAATCCTTCGAAAATTTTGATACCGCCTCTGCATATAAAGCTTGGATTGATAAAGCAATTAGTTAAAGCTTTGGACAAGGACGGTCAATGCTTCCAATATATAAGCAAAGTATTTCCCCATAAATCTGATGCTAAATTAAATGAAGGTATTTTTTATGGTCCTGAAATCCGAACTTTATTTAGAGACGAAAACTTTGAACAAAGCATGACTGATGTTGAAAAGGCAGCATGGTTAAGTTTTAAAGAGGTATCGACGAAATTTTTGGGTAATGCCAAAGACACGAATTATAAAGCTATTGTGAAAAGAATGGTACGTAATTTTGAAAAATTGGGTTGTCTAATGAACTTAAAACTTCATTTTCTTGATTCACACGTTGATCAGTTTCCTGAAAATAACGGAGACTTTAGTGAAGAGCATGGTGAACGATTTCACCAAGATTTAAAGGAGTTTGAACGTAGATTTCAAGGAAACTGGGGTATCAACATGTTAGCAGATTACTGCTGGATGATAAAAAGAGAAACAGCTGCGAAAAAAGGACAAAAACGTGTCAGAAATCCACTACATCGGTCATTCGAAGAGAAACGTGTACGTAAGCGTAAGCCAATTTAAAAAAAACATCAGAAGAGAGAGAGAGAGAGAGAGAGAGAGAGACAAAAATAGACAAAATGTTAAGTTTAACGTACACAATAGGCTAAGTTAATATCTTGAATTTACAGTCAATGCTGTGAAAGACTCTAAAATTAGTATTTCAGACGTAAAATTTTTAAAAAATCGATAAATTTACCATATACAGTTCTTGTCACCGCCCTCTAGAAGTAGTTTTTACACAATCTGACTTCAAATTCATGATCAGCAATCTGAAAAACCCCTAGGATAGTATTTCCAATGTTTATCGACTCTTCAAAAGACGCATGATTAAATTTTAATATTGTTTAAATCCATTTTAGGCAAAATTTCGACTTTTACCGATTTCCTCATCTTTTCAGCCCCATACAGAGGACTAGAATCGCGTTAAAAAAATTTGAAGGTATGGTTTCCCGTGTATTTTTTCCCGTAGAATTCGATTTTGAAGTCCAATTAACCGTATCTCATGATTTGTTTTTTCTAGACTCGAAAAACCGCAAAAAAACCGTAAAAAATGAGGTTTTTTCAATAAAACTCTGAGAAAAGGTAGGAAAACCCTATATTTTTATTACAGATTCGGATTCAGCGTCGAAAAATACATGGGAATATGTATGTCCGGTCAAAAGTTCAGACATTTTTTTTCATTTTGTGGGCCTGTGTTATCATAAAAAAAGTCTTTATTAAGACTAAGAAAATTTTTATTTTACAATTACAATTTATGTAAAGCAAAAAAAATAATTTACTTTATTATAAGTTCTATATGGAATGAAAGAACTTTGTTCAATCATTCTAAACTCTAAAATTATTTAGAGTAAATATTTGTCAAAATAAAGACAAGCAATTACAAACGATCAGTTTACGTTTAAGAGCAGGTCGAATATATTTGTCCTTTTTTAATCAAAGAATTGAGTTTTTTGCAATAACTAATAACTTTAGCAAAAAATAAAGAGGTAGCCCTATCTCGTATTATAAAAAGCAATATTTTTTTTTGATGAGAAATAATTTATTTTATTGTTTCGTTTTCAAAAGAAGACCTTGAAAAACTTGAAACATAGAGGTTAGGGTAAACAATTTGGTTTTTCAAGGTTTTCTTGAAAACGAATAGGTAAAATCAATTATTTCTCATCGAAGAAAATATTGCTTTTTGTAATACGAGATGGGACTATCTCTTTATTTTTTGCTAAAGTTATTAGTTATTGCAAAAAAATAATTCTCTGATTAGAAAAGGACGAAGGTACGTGACCTCCTCTTAAGTTAGATTTATGTTACCATATAAATTACAGACAAAAGCAGAAAGTTTTGAAAAATTTAGTAACTATTATCGAGAAAAAACGGAGTGGAGTAAATTTGGATGGAATTGAATTGGCACTACTCCGGGTTTCTTTTGGTAATATATTTACACTGCTCGTAAGTTATTATTATACCTCAGTAGCAATTTTATTGTGAGTTACATATTATTATCTATTATTATTATACTTCAGTAGCAATTTTATTGTGAGTCATATATTATCTATTATCAAAATATACGCGTATAAAATTAATTTTTATAAAGTGTTAAAAAATATTAATAAACTCGAGTCTCTATATAATTGTGCCTATTCATTTTTCTGTCTGTACTAAGCATCAATCTACTTAGGAAGCACCATAAGGTAAGGACATATTTAAAAATCTCTTAATTGAAATCATTAAAAAAATATCCTTTAGTAATTTCCAATAGTGAGAGCGATCTCACTTAATCAAATATTAGTGGACCTTTTTCCATCACTAACTTGCATACATCTTTTAAAATACTTATATTGTTTAATTATATTTACTTACTACAATACATTTGCATATACTTATACAATCATAACATATTATTATTCAATTTTAACATATTATTATTTATTTTAAATTATTCATTTTAATTTAGTCCTGGTGAAAGCCAGGACTTGACATCTAATTAAGGTTTGATCGTTACTATTACCCCCACCCCTTGCGCCGGCAACTCATCCGAGTCATTACTTTTTATTATGTTTTTACGCTTGATGTATTATAAAGTGATGTTCTGTAACAAATCCCAATTAATCGATTTGAGATGGCTCTGGGCCATGCGTTTCGAGTTCACAAAGTATAGAATCATTTTGAGAGATGACGGTCGCAAAGGCTGATCCTCGGTGTTATCATCACAGACCTCTATTACAAACTGTTGAACCAAAAAATCGCCAGTCCAGTATCATGATTATTATTCTAAGAATTTATTTTAATGCACAAGAGAGCGGGCGTTGCCAAACCTTGTTCTTCGCGATATCAACCAACTCACGAAACGTAGCATCAGTTGGTTGATCAGAATTCGACAGAAGAAGTTGTTACAGTGTTTCGCATTTGTATTATCTATACTTATATTTACATCGTTACATTCTTTTACTTAATAGTAAGCTGGTTTTAAGCGCTTTAAGTTATCTGTGACGTGTTTCCCGTTTTTATCTAATATGCGCTTTAAGTTATCTGTGACGTATTTCCCGTTTTTATCTAATGTAAAAGTTTTCCCGTCCTGATGTCGCGAGATGACTTTATAAGGACCAGGGTATGGAAATTCAAGTGATAGTTTACCGCGCTTATCCACTCATGAGCGTGAGTGCAGTTAGCTAGATCCTTTAAGTCTAAAGATTTGGTGGAATCACTATGCACTACTATGCACTACCGATATTGACTTCATTTGCGCGAACGATTCGTACTCATACACAAATCCAATAAAACATGAAATAAAATTTTAACCCAGTTGAAAGTACGTGCAAGACACATTATCGAAGCTTTGAACTGTCGATGCTATCTTTTAATCAAGTCATTCGACTGAGCATACTTGACATAAGCCTATGAGTCCTAACAAGAACTTGAATAGTTGGGATTCGGATGAACGTCCTTGATCTGTGGTTGTAGTAAAACGTGCTTCAAATCGCGCAACCCGAGAATAAAAAAATGCACATGCAAACGCTGATGCTGACACATCGCACTATGGAGTAACTTATTCAGCCATTGTTTTCATGCATTAAATAGGAATTATCAACGATTATTAAATGATAAATTTGCATATTGAATTGCGATATGTAAGATATGTAAATAACGTGCGCGTAAGGGTTTACAAGTATCCAAGTTCTGTGTAAGTGCATAAATTAACTATTTGTGATCAGTATGAATATTAAAGATCTTCCAAAAAGTAATTGAATGTTTTAAGGCCTTTTCAATTACTAATGGTTCGCAATTGTAAGTATTATTGTGATAATCTAAATTTTTAGGTCAAAGAGTGCGAGATGCTTCAGTGAGCCAAGTTCAGAATTTAAGGTTTCATATAAATGAGAAATAAATTTAACTCTAGTATATTCTTAAAAACATAAACATAAAGAGAAAATATTATATTAACATAATATAACATTAAATATATAATATTATATTAACATAATATAACATTAAATATATAATATTATATTAACATAATATAACATTAAATATATAATATTATATTAACATAATATAACATTAAATATATAATATTATATTAACATAATATAACATTAAATATATAATATTATACTAACATAATATAGCCATCTCTGAAGTTGTAACAGTCTAAAACGAGAAGAAAATGATAGCTCTTGGTCCTGCATAATTTAAATATCAAGAACGTTTATAACATTGATTTTACAATAAATTCAATAAGTCTTAATTCGCCATTGCGCTTAAACCGCCATGCAACCGCGAGCAATCCCCTGGACCGTATGACCGTTGTTGGTTATATTTATATTTCTATATAGTCACGTGCAATCACACATACTATATAGCAATAATATCAGACTAGAAGAGCGGAAGTTTAATTCCCCTGCGCCGAATGACATTAAAACGCCATTTAAATGCATGCTTTTCGATTTGATGTCGGTCTTAAGGGGGTTAAGTTGTTTTACGTATAAACAATCCCATGTAATATGACGCAACTATTGACTTTTATTGTACCACTCACCCTGAATGGTACATAGTAATGTGCAATCACATCATTATAGAGTCAGTTTAACAGTTCCACTAGGTAAAGGTGCTAATCGTAATCACTCATTACCACGAGCAATCCCCTAGTGACAAGAGATCCCGACTAAATGTAACAATAGTCCGAAAGCTGGATAGGGTTTCGTTATATGGATAAAAACCACTTATTCCCATGTAATTTTGCCTGTTAAAATAAAAAAAAATTGATTGCAAATCCAAAAAAAATACAGCATTTTGTTTGAAATGCAATTGTTTAAATAAATTTCAAAAAATCCTTTTTTCAATGCGCAACCAATTTTTTCATAAGATTTAGGTTGAAACAAGGAAAAAAAATGCTATATATGCTATGTACTATGTCTATTGTTTAATAGTTATTAAATTTTTGATGTCTGAAAATTGCTACTTTCCCAGTTTTTCAACAACTATATCTCTTGAAAAAATTAATATTTTTACAAAAATAAAATATGTATATGTTCTTTGAACCTCCCTCTATCAAATGATGCACAATAGACCCCTTTTTAAATTTTCAAGCTTTATAAATAAGATTATAAGCAAATTCCGATCCAACTGTATTCACATGAATAGTATGGTCCAACAGCGCAACGAATATTCACAGCCAATTATTGTTTTAATTCATAGAATCATTTTAGGTAATATTACTTATCAGTTTCATATTTAAGAAAATTTATTTGATAATTTTTTTGGTAACTATGTATTTATTTAAGCATAAAAAATATAGAAAAATTAATTGTGATTTTTATTACATTTATTTTTTCATGTATTATTTTTAAAACATGTAAAATAGACATAACATTCTATTTCAGCACACTGACACAAAGTTTTGATACATGCCTTACAATTAAAATTACGCAATAATTCACACAATTTTGTTGTTCTTTGAATATTTGTTCAACAATCATTGATATTTTTACTTTTTTATAAAGAGTATGGTACAAAACGATAGACAAAATGACATCTCTCGGGGATTTGGAATTTGGTTGCATCAATAGTCGACATATATGAGTGATTCTATTCTAACGGGTAATCACATGTAATCGTTTAATAAACTATCAATATAAAGTTCAAATATTACCAACCACAAATTTTTCATATACTTTCAGCTTTCAATTTTATGATCCGTTGACTTTTTAATCGCTAATTTCAATGTAGCTTTTGTAGGGACCCTTAGAAAGTATAAAAAGTAATCTCCCCTGTCTGTAATCATATATAAAATTTTTTTAAACGTTGTAGAGATACAGGATAGATGAATTAATACTTCTGAAAGATCAAAAAATATTTTTTTCCATCCGTACATACATTTCAGCAGAATGGTTGAAAAAAAAAAAAAATATTTTCTTTGACCCTCTGTTATTACAAAAAAAATGTATATTTTTTCATAGATGAAAAGCAATAATAATAAAAAATGTTATGTTTGAATCTTATGAAAATATAAGCTATTCCTATCACATGGAAATATTGTTATTATATGTTTATTTCGCTAAAAAATTGCTTTGTTGATCATAGAATACATTTTTGTTTACATGTAAACATCATTTCACTTATGAAAGCTAAGTTACCTTTTCTACGATAATTCCCCTGGCTCTAAACCATTAACTGTCACAGATGAGTAGTATATGGACTGGTATAGCGAGACATATCGATTTTTTTGCACCTGTCTCTCTCCCCCATTGTTTCGCTCCCCCTGTCTCGACCCCTTGTCTCGCTCCCCTTTACATGTCTGGCAGGTATAAAGGGGTTGTATTATTGTGAATTGATTTGACCCACATTCCCCTCGCTTACCTGTCTGGGTGTTCTGGTGAATAAGGTGTCCTCTCTCCCGCACCTGTCTGAGGGTGATATAGCTTCTATGGTGACCTTGAAACCCGAAATGATTTGCACATTCTGTCTTTTTTCTTCACAGGCGTAAGTATATATGTATGTGTGTATGTATATATTTTTTAATGTGAGTAAAATTATAAAAATTCTATGAATTAAATAAATAATTAAATAAATAATTAATAAAAAACATTTAACATTTAATTATAATAGATTAAATGAATGGATAGAGAAAATTAATAGTAGTTAAAAATAATTAAATTTTAAAATAAGTTCTCAAATATTATAAATATATTTATTAAAATATATATTATTAAAAATTAAGGAAATGGGTAAAAAAATAGAATAGAATAAAAGTAAATACGTTTTAATTTTTATTGATTACCTTAACATACATATGTAGTCGTATTTTATTTTATTGACAATAAGGCTTTTTTTCGGTTTTTGATTTAAGTACATTTTATTGTATACCTTCATATACTTCTTTTGATGTTGACGGATATGGTTTCTTTCTGTCGAGTAGAGTTTTCCTCAATCCCTTTCTATTCATTATGTTTGAATAGTCTTGTTGTGAGATAATATTCAGAAAGCCTTCTTCGCCGTATGGAAAAGCGAGAAGGTCTCTATCTGATTGTATGGTACAAGGTTCTTTCCGGGCGATTTGGACCGATTTCACGCGCCAGGCGTAATTTATCACATTCTGCCTCAGCGCGTTGCCCATCATCGGAGAACAGTGTATTTCAGCGCTGAAAAGTAAAAAAAAAGAAATGAAATATAATTTCAATTTAAAATTTTTATTATTTAAAAATAAAATTTTTTAAATAAAATAAAATAGGAAAAGAATTTTTATTATTTTAAGAAAAAAAACTATTTGAAAATTAATTATTTTAAAAACAAAAATATGTTAACTGTTACATTATGATTATTGATAAAAAATTATCAAAATATTTTATTTTTTAATAAAATAATTTTAAAAAAAAATAATATATGAATATATATTAAAAAGTTTTACTCACTATCCTATTATCCTCGATTCCAGCTTTGTTAATTCCAATATTTTTTCGTATAGATCTCCTTGTCCGATGTTCTCGTTGTAATTATCATAATTCGTTGGTTTCGGCACGGGGGTCACATAGTTGAAAAATTCTTCACTTGATAATATAAACACCGGCGTTTTCATAATTACAGCGTTTATACTGAGGATCAGTCGCGCCCAGTAAAACACGAGTATTTTATCTGTATACACTTGGTGTAAATTTGTCTTATAAGCTGCAAATTCCAAATCTCTTTTGCACCGAGATATGTTGATTCCCACTGAACCCAATTTTTGCATATTAACGAACGGGGTCATCAGCGTTATTTCTCGTTCATTTGAAAATTTACGAAAAACCTCATCATTGAGAGCTGCTCTTTGTTTTCTATCTTCTGATAAGAGAACGACCACTTCGTTTGGCTTGCGTTTCCTGTACGCACTCTTTCGTCCAGCTGTTGATTGAGGTATTTCATGTATTACCTCTATCTCTGCTCTCTCGTCATTTTTATTTTTTTCAGCACTGACACTAACACTTTCTGCGCATTCTCTTTGATTATTTAATGCGGCTGTATTTTCTTTTTCGATACTCATTTCTAATTGATTTTTTGCTCGTTGCACTTCTGCTTCATCCACTCTTTCTTCAATTAGTTGATCTAACCACGACATTACACTTTTTGCGCATTCTCTTTGATTATTTAATGCGGCTGTATTTTCTTTTTCGATACTCATTTCTAATTGATTTTTTTCTCGTTGCACTTCTGCTTCATCCACTCTTTCTTCAATTAGTTGATCTAACCACGACATATCCGCAGATATTTGTATTTCCAAATTCATTTTTTAAAAAAATTGTTTTTTAAACTGTAATTTTTTAATTTTTATAATACCACGGGAAAACAAAAAAAAACGTTGTGTATAACTCGGTTCTCTAAAATAAAATGAAAATATTTGAAGAAGTCAAAGCGCAGAAAGGTAGTTTTCTTCTAGTTTTGTAAGATGGACATAGAAATCGAGAAAACGTTGTGGACATTTCATCTGATATAGAAAATTTTAGAACAAAATCATCTGGTCCAAGTGAAAGGTACAAAAAAAAAATTAAAGAAAAAACATTTAATAGGTTTGTTTAATAGGACATGTATACTCTGCAGGGGTGTTAAAGGGGCAAAAAAAAGGGGACGTCCGGTGGTATAGCGATGAGTAGATTAGTAGGCATCATGTTTAGATGTTTTTTTTTTGCACTGACACTACCAACCAGATGTTTTTTTTATAGTAGTTGCCTTTCGGAAAAGATATTTTTGGAGTCGCAAGGCAACAGGTAAACATCCGTTATGTATTTCGACCATTTCTATACGTATAATATTGTTTTCCTTTTTTGCCCGATGACCGATTTTCTTTTAAAATTTTTCTTGCAGCTTGTTCGTAGACAATATTTTTTTTAGACGCGTAATATTGTTTTTCCTTGTTCCCTAAAAATCGATCTTCCCTTTCAGGAAAAGCAGTATATAAATAAATGGCGAAACTATTATTGCCACAGATAGTATTTTGTCTTAGTGACGAATAGAAGTATAAATTTTAAGTGTTAAGTGATTTTATTGAGAGAGAAATCATGAGGAATATTGATGAAAATGAATTTCGTAAAATCATATTTCGGATTGTTGATTATTTAATTAACGCGAGATTGTCTTACGTTATACAGCGTAAATGCGATTCTGCATGGCGCCTGAAAGTACAGCGTGTGTCTATTTTACAGTTGAAAAAACAATTTGGTTGTATATTATCGTGTGTGTCATTGCGCATGATTGCGCGATTGTTCAATATGCTTTTAAAGAAAACGATCTTGCTGTAATAGCAGCAGGGGAATACGTAATATCGAAAAATCTATATGATGCCTATGTACTCCAGGGTCTGATAAACGAATATAACGAGAAACGTTGTAAGTATAAAAAAAAATGTTTAAATTACTAATTTTATTAAACTTCTCACCGAATATATATATAATTTTTGTAGCAATTTCAAAATGAAAATTTTTATACATTTCCTTTTTTTTAAAAAAAAAATGATAAACATTTTTGTATATAACTTTAAATATTACTATTAAATGATTTCTTGGTCTTATATTTTATATAACACGATTTTGAGTTGTAAATACTTAAAATATTATATTTTAAGGAATGTAAAATATCGTGATTACAGTTTTCAAAAAAAAATTTTTTTTCTAATCCATAAGTTTTTAAAATATCTCTTTATTACAATCTACGATTTCAATTCATGTTGAGTTGATTATAAAGATATTTCGAGAAATTTTTGAATAAAAAAATTACAAATCTGTGAAACTGTAATGTTGGTAGCTACTTATAAATCATATATCCTATTATATCATCTTAACCACTATTATTATCAAAACCAATAGCTTACATTTTTCATATTAGAATAATTTTGTCTAATTTTACTAATTTTTCACGCGAATACTTTTTAAAAATAAAAGCTATTTTTTAAATAATTTAAAATATTTAATAAACATTAAGATGTATTAAAATTATTATTTTTATTGTATATAATAATAAATCATTGATGCTTATAAGTTGAAATTGAAAATTATGCAGCGTGTATATATATAATTAATATATGATTCATTTTTATAGCTCTTGAAATATTACTAGCTAGTAGTAGTAGTAGTAGCGAGAGCGAGAGCGAGAGTGATGACAGCAATGCAAGCGATGTGGAAACATTATTTGAACAATCAGTCAACAATCCCGATTTGCCGAGTACACAATAACGTTCGACGGCGTTTGTTTTACGATAACAATGAAGTAACTCGTAACGAAGAAGAAGAAGAAAGTGTGCGAACTGTACATGATAATGAGATGATTATAGACAGCGATGCTGAAACAGTCATCAACGATCGAATCGTCCCGCAAGAACGGATACAAGAGGAATTCGGAAGAGATTTCGAATCAGGGTCCGAGGACTTCGAGTTTGATGATGAAGAGCCGAACCCAGAAATAATTAGGCAGGGTGGTCAATTGACGCGTGCGGTGATAAACAATTATCCCGAGCCATTCAGTGCTGTTATAAGAAGTCTAAACCATAATGGCCCGGAAAATGCATCGGAGTCAGCAGCAAACGCGCCAGGTCGTTCGGAAAACCATGAAGAACGGTTTGCTACTTTACACAGTTTTTATACGCAAACGGCACCATTAAGAGAGAGAGAATTTCACATAGCGAATGGCTCGCGTATGAGTTATCACTTTTTTGATGGAGGAGTACTAGATCGGCGTCTTAATGAACGTAAGTTTTCTTTATTATTATTATTATTATTATTATTATTATTATTATTATTGGTATTGCTGTTATTATAATAGTATTGTTAATATATTTATTCTTTTATTTATTTTATTAACATTATCTTTATTATTATTTTATTATTATTATTTTTAAAATATTTTTTATTTTAATCTAAAGTGATTCGGAGGGAAGAAAACGGAACTGACAGCGTATCGAATTTGAATTCAACGACTCTGCAAATTTATGCCCAGAGAATTAGGCCCGTTCGACGGGCACAAGAATTGCGTTGGTTCCATACAATGTCTGAGGATCTTACATCAGCATTATATACAGATTCGACCAGCGATTTAACCGATCTACTAGATCGGATACACGATAGTTTCAATGGGCCTTCGGAAGAATAAAAAATTTGAAAACATTGTCTCATTCGTAAAGTTCGATATATAATGAAAAAAAATACCAATAATAATAATAATAATGATGTTTTTTTAATGTTAAAGTATAATAATGATAATAATAATTTTGTTAAATAAAAAATTTTTTAATCAAAATTTTAAATAAATAAAGAAAATATTTTAAAACAATTTTCGAATTATTTATATAATATCATCCTAAATTTTTCATAGCATCATCATCATCCTTCGTAGAAGGATCAAGCGCACTGGAAAACCTTTCCACGCATCTACCTGCTACCCCTCCTCCTACTGATGCTGCTGCTGCTGTTGCTGGTGGTGTTGAAAGCGAAGAAGAAGAAGAAGAAGAAGAGTGGGGAGACGAAAATGCATCGGAGGGAGAGATCGAGTCCGAGTCTATTTCCAATAGCTACGACAGTCATGAACGTAGTGACGACACTGAGAGGGATTTTCATACCTACTCAAGCGGGAATTTAGACAGGTATGAGAATGCCAGTGAGAGAGAATCGAGTGTGAGTGAGGCTGGTAATATTCAAATAGGTCTCGGTAGAGGCGCTAGTGCGGGAGAATTTTCGATAAGACCACCAGGCGTAAGATTTCGTATTAATCAAAGAGGTAATCATTATATCAGAAAATTCCAATTAAATGCAACAAGATTAATTCTTAGCATGCAACCCCCTGCGGAAAATTTTAATCCAATTGTATGGTTAGAATTGATTATGCGGGATATACATGCATATTTCATATCATTAGGGGAAGAAAATGACTTAATAGGAATCAGTGTAAAAAGTATTCGCTTTAGCCATGGTCCAGCCGGAATGTCGCCAAGACCGATTATTGATTTTAATTACGACGATTTATGGGAACTTATATCTAATTTAACTCAGAGCAACGAAAATTTTGAGATAGACGAAAGTTTTGTTATAGAGGCAACGTATGTCAATTTACCACGAGGTACCGGTCAAAAAAATAAATTAAATATAAACATACTGCATAAAAAGTCAATAGTTTTTATACAAAATAAAGACAATTTGTGTTTGCCGCGAGCATTAGTAGTTGGAGAGATGTATATAAATTATAAAAATAACGATTCTAACGATATGAAAAAGCAGTGGTCGTTCATTCGCGATGGCCGCAGAACTTTGCAAAAAGAGTACGCTTTGCAGTTGATGAAAAATGCAGAATTGAATATTCCGACGGAAGGGTGGGGGTTTCGTGAAATAGATAAATTTCAGAAATACTATAGTAGACTTGGCATTGCTATACAAGTATATGATAAGAGTAATTTCGGAAGTGGGGAAACACCATTCTTTAACGGTCGCGCATCAATTGTCCAATCCAAAAATAATGTGAATTTACAAGGTGTCATAAATTTATATTATGATTCCGATGAACGTCATTATCATACTATTTTAAATATAACCGGAGCAGCGGGTAAAAGATTTTTCTGTGAATATTGTAATAAATGTTACAGATATATTGACCAACATAGGTGTTCAAATACATGCCCAAACTGTTTTCTATCCCCATCATGTGAAAAAGAAAATGGTATTATCTTGAAATGTAATAAATGCAATAGAACTTTTTTCAATAACGCTTGCTACAAAAATCACCAAACAAATGGAAACTATAAGGTAAAAAATAAAAAAATTTGCGAACTTATTAAAATTTGCCAAGTTTGTAATAAAGTTATTCATGTTCATAGGGGCAAGCACGAATGTGGGGTTAATTGGTGTAAGCTTTGTCGCGGAAAACATTCTGTTAACGAGTTATGTTATATGCGCCCTCTAGCCGCGAATGACGATGCAGACAATGTTCAAAAAAATACAAAGAAAACTCTGTTTGTATTTTACGATTTAGAAACACAACAAGATAGAGAGTACAGAAGTCACACCAGCACGCGATTGCACGTTCCCAACCTCTGCGTTGTACAGCAAACATGTGATGATTGTTTGCAGAATGATGATTATTCTCAAAGATGCGATACTTGTGGTATTCGCGAGCATGTTTTTCAAACAAACCCAATTAAGCAATTTTTAGATATGTATATACGCGATAGAACAGATTTTAAGCAAATTATATGCATTGCACACAATGCTGGTGGTTTTGACGCACAATTTATGCTGAAAGAGTTAGTAGAAAAATATAGTCAAACATCACCCCAGGTGATTCTTAACGGACAAAATATAATTTTGCTACAATGCGGAAGAACAAAATTCATCGATAGTTTAAATTATTTCCATATGAAATTAAGCGCATTAACGGAAACATTCGGCTTACCGGCTAGCGCGAAAAAGGGCTACTTTCCTCATCTGTTTAATAAAGTTGAGAACGAAAATTACGTAGGTCCATTGCCCAATACGCATTTTTACGCGCCTGATTCCATGTCGTGCACGGAAAGAGATACCTTTTTTACGTGGTACGATTCCGAAACATTGAGCGGACGCGTATTCGATTTTAAAAATGAAATCGTAGAATATTGTCGTATGGATGTTGAAATTTTAAGACGCGCATGTTTGGCCTTTAGAAAAATTTTCTTAGACGTAGGACAAATCTGTCCGTTTACATCTGCAACTACTATCGCAAGTGCGTGTTCTCTCGTTTATAGAAAAAATTTCTTATTACCTAAGAGTATTGGAATTATACCTCCTGCAGGCTATCGACGCTGTGATAAACATTCTCAGAAATCAATTGAATGGTTATTAGCATGTGAACGAGAAATCGGTCGTGAAATTATTCATGCTGGTAGGGCGAGAGAATTCAGGTTACCTAAAGGTTTTCTCGTAGATGGATTTTTGCCACCTTCATCGGAAAATCAGAATGAAAAGGGTATAGTTTTTGAATACGAAGGTTGTTACACTCACGGTTGTCCCAAATGCTTTGATAAAAATCGAGATACACCCATCGCTTTTGGACGTACGTTTAATGAAGTTTATGAAAATACATGGATAAAAATAAATAAAATTCGAAAATGCGGATATGAGGTTCGCTGCATATGGGAATGCGAATTCGATAAAATCAAACTTGAGAATCCGGAAATAGCTAATTCCATATTAATTTCCATAATTCCATATTATAAAATTAAGGAAGGTAAAAAAATTAAATACACAGATATATGCTCCTTGTATCCTTACGTTTGCAAACGTGGACGATATCCCGTTGGACATCCAAAAATTTACATTGAAAATGAGTGTCGTGAACTAACTGGAGAAAATAATAATGATTTGCAACGCGTTGAGGGACTGGCCAAGTGTAAAGTCTTACCACCGCGAAACCTGTACTTACCTTTGTTACCCGTTAAAATGCACTGTCATTTGTTATTTGCTCTTTGTCGATCTTGTTGCGAAGAAATGCAAGGAAGCGACTGTAATCACGAAAATGCTGGTGAACGAGAATTCACGGGTACTTGGGTAGCCGACGAATTACGTAAAGCTGTCGAACTTGGCTACCGTATAACGAAAATATACGTTATATGGAAATACGAAATGACACGCTTTGACGGTATTAACGGGGGTCTTTTTGCTGGATACGTAAATACGTTTTTGAAAATAAAACAAGAAGCAAGCGGATGGCCCGCCTGGTGTGTAAATGACGACGATGAGAAATTGCGGTACTTGGATGAGTATGAAAAAAACGAAGGTATTCGATTAGATCGCGAGAAAATAGAAAAAAATGCTGGTCTAAGAGCTGTAGCAAAACTTTGTTTAAATTCTTTTTGGGGAAAGTTTGGACAACGCAGCAACTTAAAACAAACGGAAATCGTGAAATCGCGCGAAAATCTCTTGCGATTATTAACCTCTTCTGACAAAGAAGTTCTAAGTATTTTACCTGTAAACGACGATATTTTATACGTTCATTGGCAGCTTAGAGAAGAAGCCGTTGAAGCATCATCCAATACAAATGTGGTAATAGCAGCATTCACAACTGCGCAAGCCAGGCTAGAATTGTACAAACACATGGAAAAGCTTGATAGACGTACTCTGTACTGTGATACCGATTCGTGTATTTTTGTAAAAAAGGACGATTCAGATGAATACGAGCCAGCCTTGGGAAACTGATTGGGTGATATGACGGATGAATTAAGATCTTACGGTCCTGGTACTTACATAGATACCATGATGTCTGCAGCACCAAAGTTTTACGCTTATCGTGCTGTGACACCGTCAGGAAATACTTATGAATGTTGCAAGGTTAGGGGAATAACTCTAAATTTCAAAAATTCATTAAAAATAAATTTTGATAGTATTAAAACGCTCATAGAAGAGGTATTTGCGAGAAAGCTTAGAGAAGAGAATGAGAAAGAGACGAATGAAAACGAAATACGATTGAATTTTAAATCTATACGACGCACACCTTACCACGAGGTCATAACAAGAGAAGAATTCAAAACCTGTAGCGTTGTTTTGAAAAAAAGACGATATGTTTCCTTATCGCTTTCTCTTCCTTTTGGTTACAAGAGTGAATGAACAAAATATGAATGATAAAAAATAATTAAAAAATTTCCATGAAATCTATTTTATTTTAGAAAACAATTATCAATAATTCATAAACGCTAACAATACGCTAACACCCCGCGCGGTGATAAGCTTATACTTTTCTTATTTAGCTAATTAACGCGGAAAATAAGCTTATCCCCGCACACGTGTTGAATAAGCTAATAAAAAACACGTGTGCCAGCGCCGCCGCCGCCGCCGCCGCCCTCCCTATATCACAACTACTTAACTTGAAAAAAAAAAAAATAAAATAAAGAGGGGTTTCAACATAAAAGTATAAAACTTATGCCTCCTGTATTCAGTATTCGAAATGGATACACGATGGAAACATCCCTTTACGTGTATAATTTCGGAGCCTACTATGTGTGGGAAAACTGTCTTTGTAAAGCGATTTCTCTGTAATTTGCCACAAATGTGCGATGTGAATTTTGATCGTATTCTCTTTTATTACGCCGAGTGGCAAGAAGCATACCGTAGCGAGTTTAAAGTAGGTGGTAATCAACCCATCGAATTTCGAGAAGGCTTACCGCAAGCTACAGACTATTCCAATGACAATGATAAGAGAAAATTACTCATACTCGACGATCTGATGCGCGAATCATCGAATAATACAGTACTTGATTTATTCACAAAAGGTTGTCATCATAAAAATATCAGTGTAATTTTCATCACGCAAAATATTTTTCATAGGGGGCCAAATCAGCGCGATTTATCGTTGAATTCAAATTATATTGTGTTGTTCAAAAATCCGAGAGATCGCGCGCAAATACAATTTCTCGCTCGACAAGTTTACCCTGAGGATCCAAAGTTCTTGCAAGAAGCCTACATCGATGCCTGTAGTAGGCCATTTAGCTATCTTTTATTGGATTTGAAACAAGATACTCCAGATGAGTTTCGCTTTCGCACCGACATATTTCCCGATGACAAGTTGCACTATGCTTACGTGCCTAAATTTTCATCGAGATTCAGGTGAGCATGAAGAAATAAAAAGAAAGAAGCACCCGTAGCGGAGAAGCAGTCTTCAAATAGCGATGGCTGAGACAACATCAATGGCCCCATCTGAAACAAAAAGAAAACCAGGAGGAGGAGGAAAGAGAAAAAGTTCCATCAAGTCTAGCACCTGCTGTACGCCTGGGAAATTATATTCAAAAAAGCACGTTGCACTTTTAAATGCTCTGAGCCACGCTGATAGTCAACAGCGCTCAGCTTTGATTCATACAGCCGATAAAAATCTCATAAAGTGTATTTGCGAGTGTGCACTTAATGTATTGCAAGGTGTTGTAAAATTAAAAACTCATGAACAAAACCGTTTAAAAAAACACAAAACAATATTAAGAAAATTAGTAAAAAGTGGAAGAAAAACAGCTGGTGGTGCTGGTGCTTGGAAAGCTAAAAAACGTACTATAATTCAGAGTGGTGGTTCTTTTTTACCACTTCTATTGGCTCCACTGATAAGTACAATTTTTTCCAAATTTTTAGGAAGCAAAAATTAATTTTCTTTCAAGGCAAAACAAAAAATTATGGAACGCGCTCGAAAAATGGTCATTGTCCCCGAAAAAACTCTGGAACAAATACAAGGTTTTTCGCAGCAGCAGCAGCAGCAGCAGCAGCAGGGAGGAGCTGTGCCTATAATTAATTCTTCGACAAATAGCACAACTGAAAATATTGAAAAAACTATACAGACACCTGGTGATAATTTAACACGGCTTGATTCGGAAATGTATAAAATTATTCATTCTAAAAGTTTTAGCAGTGAGCGAGAAAAGTGTAAAAATTATTTGCAAGTTTTGAGGCGTTATTTATTTTTCAAAGATAACGAACGTATGGATGATGGTGAAATTGGTCGAGATATTGACGAAATCGAAGCTACACTGACACCTTTAACAGAAGAAAAAATACTCGATAACGTGCCTAAAATTTATGCTAGAAAAGCACGACTTTTACTAAAACATTGGCGAACTTTTGAGCCAGATCGATTAAAATGGGATAGTACTGGAAGCGTTATCGTAGATGGAAAACTTATACCACGGTCTAACATAGCAGAATTGCTTAACGATGTTTTGCAAAAGAAAAAGAAAAAGATCGAGGATGATGACGAAGCGCCTATTGGTAGATTTGAATTTGCAAAGTTTATAGGGAGTTCAGAAACGCCTAATGATCTGATCGGAAACACAGAAATTCTAAAAATTGCTAATAGGCTAACGTCTCCTTTAAATACTGCTAAACGAAAAATGTTATCACCAGTATTTACTCCACCCGTAACGAGACATGCTGCTAAGAAAAAGTAGCTCAAAGCGGACCTATGAAGAGAATGTCTTTGGAAAATCAGTATTACGACCCTTCGCACGAAGCAGGTTATGCAGGAGCGCGAAATTTAATACGTGTAAATCTAAAGGGTAAATCATTGAAAAACAGAGAAAAAGAACAAAAACGAATACACGACTGGTTGAATAATCAAGATGCTTATACTCTTCACCGTCCTGTAAGAAAAAAATTTCCTAGATTACACTATAACGTAACTAACGTGGATGACGTTTGGGAAGCAGATTTGTGTCAGCTAACAAGTCTTAAAAAAGAAAATGACGGTTATTCGTATTAACTAGTAGTCATTGACGTGCTCAGTAAGTATGCATGGGTAGAACCACTGAGGGATAAAACAGCGCATACTGTATCAGCTGCATTAGAGAAGATTCTTAAGCGAGCCAATGGTCGTACACCTGTTTACTTACAAACTGACAAAGGTAAAGAATTTGTTGGTGCAGGTTTGCAAAATACTCTTAAAAAATATGACATACAGTTTAGAGCGGCAAGAAATCCGGACATTAAGGCGGCAGTGGTAGAACGTCTTAATCGAACTCTCAAAGAACGTGTTTGGAGATATTTCACACATCGCAATACACATAGGTACATCGATGTAATACAAAAGATAGTTTATGCATACAACAATACAGTACATTCAGGTATAAAGATGAAACCTTCAGAGGTTAATTTATATAACACAGCTGAGGCACGAGCGAATTTACAGAGGCGCGCTCTTCAGCAAAGAAAAAATCAAAGGCAAATAAAAGACCGTAAATACGAGGTTGGTGACTACGTGAGGATCAGTCGCTCTAAGGAAACCTTTGCGAAAGGATTCGAAAAGAATTATAGCGACGTAGTATTTAAAGTTAAACGCTTTTCTATCAGGCAAAATCTTTATACCTACGAGTTACAAGATTTACAAGGAGAGGACATTGACGGTTTCTTTTATACAGAAGAATTGGCTCCTGTAGGATCACAACGACTACTGGAAGATCAAAATTTTAAAATTGAACGAGTTCTCCGGACCAAAGGAAGCGGAAATAAAAAACAGCTATTTGTAAAGTGGAAAGGATATCCGGATAAATTTAATTCTTGGATAAAAGCATCGGACGCAGTGATGGATTTCGAGGATGCTTTGTACATTTATGTATATCTATATATTAGGATATCCTTTAGCCAACTTCAGAGTATACCGTAGAATTAGAGTATAAGCAGAATATATTATTCTGTAGTATATACTCTGAAGTTGGCTGTTGGATATCATATAAGCATCTTCGAAATCCATCACTGATCGGACGTTGAAAGAATTTAAAAATAATGGATAATCTAGATGATTTTTATTTAGTACTACCGAGTAACAGTAGTATGCGCTATTTTCCCAACAATACGACTACTTGTTTTACCACTTATTTATGTCGTGAAATTAGATTAATCGGTAACTGGCAGGTCGGTATAGCCGAAATACACATACCCTGTACTATTATGCATATTCAAGAACCTGAAGCTTATTATACTTTCAAATTAGGAAGTGCTAAGCCCAAAGTTCGAAAAATAATGGGTTTTGTAATTTCCCTCATGGCGTATACAGTAGCATTGAACAACTTGCGGAAGAAATAAATAAAGTACACGAGGCGCGTGAACATCAAAAGCTTGAACCGACTGAATTTCAGAAAGGTTATTACACCTTAAAAAGGATTTGCATTTGCGAAGAGCCGCACTACACGACTTTCAACGAAAAAATTCGTCGTATTTTTGGTTTTGAAGATACTGTCCACAGAGAAACAGGAACTTTTGTCACTTCCAACTCAGGAACAAGTATAAATGTGGGCAATAGACCAGCTAGTTTAGCACGGGCCATACCCGATCAGCTCTACGTTTACACAGACATATGCGAACCTTATGCAGTTGGTGATACGGAAACGGCACTTTTACGCATTGTAGCCCTGGAAAATTCAAAGTACAAATTCGGATCAACCGTCGTCAAACAGTTTGCACCGATTCAATACATACCTCTACTACATCATACCTTTCGAAATATTGTTATCGATATAAGAGATCAGCATGGGCGTAAAATACCATTTGAGTATGGAACGCTGACGGTTACGCTTCATTTCAAGCGTAGTCGTTAAATACGTAGCGATATGAGTTATTATATTCATTACTACGACGAGCAGGCTGGTGGTGGTGGAAGCGGTATTAAAAACGTTTACTCTGGTTCAATGTTTCAAAGAGGCTCTGGAATTGGTAGCTTTCTCGGAGGATTATTTAGAAAAATTGTGCCATATCTTGCCAGTGGGGCCAAGGCAGTAGGCAAAGAAGCCGTCCGAACAGGCTTGAACGTGCTAGACGACGTGACGAATAAGAGAGCGAATTTTAAAGAGTCTCCCAACACGCGTGCTCGAGAGTCGGGTCGAAATTTAAAAAGAAAAGCAGCTAATAAAATTTCCGATATTATGAAAGGTAGTGGATATAAAGCTGTTACTGCTAAGCGCAAACGACAGTCAACGCGAGCTCGTGTTCCCGCACACAACGCATCGAGCAAGAAAAGAAAGACAAAGAGAAAGACAAATAAGCGTGGTATAGGCAAGAAAAAGAAAACATCAAGGCGAAAGAAGAAAAAAGTATTGAAAAGTGTATCTGACATTTTTGGACCTAAATAAATCATTAAAAAAAAAATGGCTTTTCTACACGCGTGCAGTGGTGAAGGTACGAAGAGCGAACTAGATATTTTTACTCTTCCCCCGACGCAAACTTCAATTGAAAGCAGTTCTTTTCTCTACTACAAACCTGTATCCTCTCAGCAATGAAAGCGATTTACCTTGAGAATTTTTGGTTCCTGGTTCGACCGAGCATTACATCGATCTAGCGCATACAATGCTGCAAGTAAGCGTGGAAATTACACCCGTGGGAACCGATTCCGAGAATGCAAAAGTTGCTCCTATTAACAATTTTTTACATTCGTTGTTCGAGCAAACGGACATCTTTTTCAATTCAAAGCTAGTTTCACCCCCAAACAACGCCTATCCTTACAGAGCTTACATAGAAACGCTCTTAAATTACGCTTCTCCTGCCTTAACATCACACCTCACCTCCGCACTTTGGTATGCGGACACAGCAGGATGTATGGATGCATCACCAGCAATTGCTACCGGAACAGTTGGGGCCAATGTCGGTTCTCGGAATCGTCAATACTTTACAGCTGGCGGTAAAGTTGTCGATATGATTGGCCACCTCCATTGCGATGTATTTAATCAAGGTAAATTTTTGGTAAACGGTGTTGAGATGCGAGTGAGACTCGTTCGTAGCAAGGACGCGTTTTGTTTGATGGATTTCACCGATGACGGAAAATTTTCAGTGCGCATCAGAGAAGCGACGCTAATCGTCCGTCGAGCTAAAATAAGTCCAGCCATACTATTGGCTCATGCTAATGCTTTGAACAAAACTACTGCAAAATACCCAATAACAAGAGTGGAAGTGAAATCATTCACTTTACATAGCGGAATTTTAGGAGATACTCTTGATAATGTTATATTGGGCCAGTTGCCAAAAAGGATCATCATAGGTTTTGTGAGTAACCGAGCCTTCAACGGCAATCGTCAATTGAATCCTTTCAACTTTCAACATTATTCTATCAATTTTCTCTCTCTTTACGTCGATGGAGTACAAATACCAAGCAAACCCCTACAGCCAAAATACACAGGAAATAATAAACTCTATGTAGACGCTTATCACACGCTATTCTCCGGTACTGGTATACATTTTCTCAACAAGGGTATCGATGTTAGCCGAACCTCTTATCCAGAAGGTTACTGTCTCTTTGCATTCGACTTGACGCCTGATTTGTCGGCTCATTTTTCATCACATTGGAATCTCGTGCGCTCGGGTGCTCTGCGCATTGAAGTTCGCTTTGAGCAGGCTCTTAGGGAAACAATAAATTGCATCGTTTACGCCGAATTCGATAACGTGCTAGAAATCGATTCAAACAGACAAATTATTACGGATTTTAATGCCTAAGGTGGAAGGGGTGGAGAAAATAATGGGAGAAACATTATAAGACCATTCGTTTCATTTCTCATTGCTCTAGTTGCTTCTTACACTCAGTCGTAGTAGTACACACGAGCTCGCGTTTTCACCACGATGGATTACGTAATAGATATTCAAGGCTTAAGAGATAAAGATAATAAATTTTTACCCAAAGAAGTGGCAGCAGTTTCTCTGCAAGAACAAGTAATCGGTCATTGGATAATAGCACCACCCTACGAATTTGATAATTTACCAGAAGATATAAAAACTAGTAACGATTACGTGTCGTCACGTCTACACGGTTGACAGTGGTTCGATGGTGACGTTATTCTACGCAAATTACGGTATCATTTTTACAACATAGCGAGAAATGCTGTAAGAATTTACGTCAGAGGTGCTGAAAAGGCTAGATACATAGAATCTATTATGGCACGTAACGTTATAAATATAGAGGATTACACCACCACAGGCTTTACCGACTTACAAAGACAGTTTCCTTCCCAGAAAATATGCTGTTTTCACGCTTGCCAAGAAAACCTCTATAAAAAGGAGTACTGTGCCATGCAGAGATCACATCTGTTGAGAGAGTGGCTTTATTCACTACTCCCTCAAGAATCTCAACAAAATCTGCCTAAAAGAAGTTGTGAACTATTCTATGACTCTCTTCAAAAACTTGCTTACAAGAAAAATAGCATCGTAAGATTTGGATCAAGTGTGACTTTTACGGGAATCGACGAAGTAGATGATGACGACGACGACGATAAAACCATAGAATACGCGAGTGATGATGATCAGAATTGTAGTTTAACACAGGAAAATAATACAAATGAACACCAGTCAGATAATGAGGGCCCTGGAAGGGCTGAAAGCCAAAACAATTGGCGTATACGCAGCAGATCGAATTCCGAATGTAATGATAACACCGGTCGCTGTTGTGTGTAATACCGATGATCATACCAAACCTGGTACGCATTGGGTGGCCATGCATATCGATAAAAACGGATACGGAACGTATTTCGATAGTTACGGTTTCCCACCAGTCTCAAAATACCATCTTGAAAGACTCAGAAGAAACTGTAAAGTTTTTCGATGGAGCACCAAGAAACTGCAAAGCATCGATTCGACGTGTTGCGGCCAGTATACTATTATGTTTCTATATTATATGTGTAGCGGTGCTAGTTTACGCGCGTTTTGTAGCTTCTTTTCAAATAACACGAAAAAAAATGATAAAATAGCTGAAAATTTTTATAAAAGAATTTTAAATAAAATTAAACGCAAAAGATGTAAGCGGGCGAGTACATTCGCCGGAGAACGTTCTCGAGGTTCAGGCCTTTATAATCAAACATGTACTTCTAGGTTAAGATATTAAGATAAACATAATAATATTCATAATTTTACTTCAAAATATTGTAATCAAACGTGTGTTTTATATTTAACTGTAATCAATGTCTATTTTGAAATTTATATGTGAATAAATCTTCTTTTGTGTGCATAGAAATTAATTTATAATTATTTACTTACCTTTACTCCACCCTCCCATCCTACCTATAATAGTTTTTTTGTACGTAGTTTGTACTTATATATATATATATATATTTGTATTGTACACCTGGTCTACAGACCAGGTGTTATTATTCTATTATAAAATTTATCCACCCCTAATAATATTTCTTTTTATTTAATTTGTGTATATATATTTTGTATTGCACACCTAATATACAGACCAGGTGTTACTACCCTATTATAAAAGTATTTACCGCCCTCTACATTCTGACTTGTCATATGCGCAGTAAGGTAAAATGTTCTTTTCAAATTTCAGTACAAAATCAACTTCGGATAGAGCAACACAAAAAAATGGCTCCTTGTGAATTACGCGATCCGGTAAAACCGGAATTGCCAAACCTTTTATTATCTACTACCTATGCGCTCAATAAGTCGAACTCAAAGAGAATTTGTGTCGGTCTTGAATATAGCGGCGGATACTATCACGAAGTTATTAAACTAGTTTCATCAGGTGGCTCGCACAAAAGTATCTCACTTGATCGCCGTAGCTGGGATTTTCTCAAAGATCAATTTGACGCCATTACAGCTTATTTTCATAATTCTTATTCTTTTTATCGAGATTTCGGAAGACCGACTAAATTGTTTCTAACCAATCATGATTTAAATTTCACCACATCATACGGCACCAAATCTATCAGCATTGACGAAAGACCTCACCCAAACGAGATACACGTCTCCGAGGAAGAAGAAGAGACTCCAGGACAATCGCTCTGCAAAAAGAGAAAGACTTTCAATCATCCATCAGGTATAGTCATGCAACAGTCAACATTCGAAGGTCTTCGTCAACAAAGTGTCTTGGTAGATCTTCTTCTCAACGATTTAAGCGAGCGTGTCAGTAAGGTCAACCGTACTACTGATCACATACTAGACTTTTTAAAAAATAAACTTGGACAAGAAGGACTGGACAACGCAAAAGTAATTCTTAACGACTACAAATCATTTAAACAATACTATTCTATTCTCAATACCGAATTAGAAGGTTACGTCACAGAAAATATGGTAGATGATACGGATCATTATAAAAGCTTATATTTAAAATTTGTTTTATCTGAAATATCCGCATTTAGTTTACCGATGATTGTAAAAGATTTGAGGGATGTAATGATTCCTGTATAAAAATATATATTAATATTAATAAATTGCTTTAATCGTGTAAATGACTTGTTTTTTTTTTAACTATAAAAACAACCACCCTTCCCAATAATCCTTCATTTATTTTATAACGATTGCTCGAAACAGACATGGGGCAATGCACAGGTAAGATCGCTTCATTACGTTCTACAGACAGTGCTATAAAAAGAGAAAAATATAAGGAACATTATAAAAAAGAAACAGTAAAATTTGAACGTTCTCAAAAACATAATAAAAAAAATAACACAAATGAAAAGATTCATTTAAATAATAACTTTTTACAATAAATAATCTGTCTCTTATCATATCTGTATATCACGCGTTTAACACTATGGGTCAAAATAGTTCCAACACCGCCAAAACACCTTTAGTACAAGGTGACGATAAGAAAAAGAAGGAAAATCAATCATCATCAACCTGGAAACAATATTCTGATAAATTCTCAACAAACACTTATTCTATTCCTGAAAGAAAAGGATACAAAAAATTTTAATTTAAAAAAAAAATTCATATACTTACATACGGTCCTTTTTAGGACCAACAAAAGTTCATACGTAAGAAATAACAATCAATAGATAAAAAATACTATATAACATTCAGACCTTTAATATTATAAAATATATTTTTTATATTAATATTTTTTTCATAACAATGTTATATGATTTTTTAATTACTTATTTATTTAATTTTTATAATGTTACTCACATTAAAAAATATACACACATATATATATACTATACTTACGGCTGTGAAGAAAAAAGACAGAAGATGCAAATCATTAAGGGTTTCAAGGTCACCATAGAAACTATAACACCCTCAGACAGGTGCGGGAGAGAGGACACCTTATTCACCCACACAGGTGGGGGGAAAGTGGGTCAAATCAATTCACGACTACACCACCACACCTGCCAGACATGTAAAGGGGAGCGAGACAAGGGGTCGAGACAGGGGGAGCGAAACAATGGGGGAGAGAGACAGGTGCAAAAAAATCGATATGTCTCGCTATACCAGTCCATATACTACTCAGATGATATAAGCGCATATTCAAATACGTAATAGACGTTCAAGAAAGTAGTAATGTCCAACTAAAAAAGTTTGTATAGCAGTGAATGTTGGAGACCGTTTACTCAGTAAAAATTTCATTCAAATTATCGGGTAATCTCCCCTGGCATATAATTCCTCTGCCTTTTTTGAGATGCACTCACAAAATTCTAATTTAATAATAAAGTCAACAATTTTATTCATGAATTTCATACCATCAAATGTGAAATTATTTGTACACTTGAAATTTAATACATATTATACTGCTTATAATTTTTATATATTCAAAATTGAATATATATATATTTGTGGAGAATTTCCGAGTAAGCAAATTCTCAAATCTTTTTGTAAACAACCACTGTAGTCATATTTACATACTACACTATATACTACGTATGTACTACAAATAAATAAAGCGAAATCAAAGGTTACATCGTAGTATTCAGAAAATAAAAATATCAGTTTGTCATTAGCCTTGATGAAGAGTTTGTCGTTGATATCAAAGTAAGTATATAATTATTTGAATTTAAATGAAAGTTTTTGAAAAATCTGAATTGGAAAATCTATAAATTGATAATATATTATTTTAGATTGTATTGGTAATGAAATGGTTTCTATACGTGGACGTGGCGAACTTGCTACTAATCCTTTATCATCAAGTACACTTAACTCCACTCCCAAACACAAAAATAATGTTATTATATATTTTGAAAAAGCAAACTTTCTTAAGTATGGATATATTTGTTCTTTAACTTTCTTCTAATAATGTTTAAAAATACATATTTTTGCTGTAACTCGTTGTTTTTTATTTTTAAAAATTCATCCATATATGGTAATAGCTAATTCTAAAGTATTTCAGATAGTTTAGAATCTTTGTTCGACATAAATATTATTAGAAAATAATATATCAAGTGATGGTAATAAAAAAAGTAATTCCCCTGGAATAAAACTAATTCCTCTGTATATTTTTTATCTATCAGTTTTTCTAGGAATAACCTATGGACAGCTTGGCTACTTTGGGATATTGTTCTATTAGATATAACCATAAAAAAACCTGAGTAAAATATTATTTACTAGAAATTGAAAACAAAAAAGTAATTTGCTTTAAACATGTCGAAAGTACTACCTTTTCTACGATGGTGTTTGAATAACCAGTTGTAATCTCCTTAACATTTTATTATACATATTTTTTGTATATTTTTTATTGTGGAATATAGTGGTACCATAAGTTTTACTTTCACTACCTTATGGAAGCGTCCAAAGAGCAGAACAGTCATTTTTGCTTTTTTTTTCAAAAGTTTTCACTGTATTTAATTTTAAAATTAACAGTTTCTTTTCAATAAGAAGTTAATGCTCTCTACGCATTAACCTAATACATGGCCTAGGAACTAATTATCTTTTTTTAAAAAGTCAAAGGTACCGGGATTCGTACCCAAGACATCCAGATTGGAAAGCCAGAGCTTTATTCGTTACGCAACCGCACTCTTACAAAATGAATAGATAATACATTAATTGTATTTATTAATTGACTATTTTGTATAAACAATTTTCAAAGTTTTATCAATTGCAGAAAGTTACATAAACTAAAAATGTGTATGAAAACAATAATACATACATACGGTGGGTCATTTTAATCTACTCAGTCGGACATCTCAGTTTTTTTGCACGCTATGGAAAAAATGATTTAGACAAAGGTTGCTCAGAAAAATAGGGGCCATCAATTGGTGTAGTCAGATTTGACCTTGAAATCAATTTTTAAGGTTAATTAAAGGTCAAATTGCGTTTTTCTTATGGAAGCTCATATTTTTCAACCCGGATTCTGAAAGAGCGGAAAATTTTACGTTCGAAACCATATTTGAAGAATTTTTTTCCGTGGCCCGTACATGTTAATTTCAAGGGGAAACACCGAAGTCAGTCAGTCAATCCTACGACCACGTCAACTGAAACCACATTTAGACTAGCCTTTTTGAACCCTAGGTAGACAATTAAGTCACCACTTACATGATCTGAAGCTAGCAACTAATCCGAGAGTCGGTAGCCAACTAATCCGAGAGTCGAGAACCGGGTCACCATGTAGTAGCTCATTTTTCGTCATGATTGCTGTAGTTTGAACTTTTCAAAACCTTACTCATAGCGTTACCCAGAAACAACGTCGTGGACGTAGTAAGGACTTTTTCATAAGCGTGAGCCCCCTTACTTCTCACGATGCCACCCACTCGGGTCAGTCAACCACGAATCAATTGTTCGAAAGTGCGCCTATTTTCTTGTAGGCATAAGCGTAAATGCCTTTGGAAAAGGCCTACAGTGTTCAGTAAAGTTCGCCTGGAGATGGAAGCGCAAGCCCGACGAATGCGTTCCATCATATCTTCTCTAGATGTGG
Organism: Anastatus disparis; assembly: GCA_017163975.1. Lineage (NCBI taxonomy): Eukaryota > Metazoa > Arthropoda > Insecta > Hymenoptera > Eupelmidae > Anastatus > Anastatus disparis. The sequence continues at coordinate 6,149,300 of JAFFSR010000274.1, read as the reverse complement.
GCCTCTGCGCATAGACGACATTTTTCAGGTACCCCCATATATAAAAATCAGGGGGTGATCAGGTGAGATAGATGGCCAATTTATTTGGCCACCTCGACCGATCCATCTTTCAGGGTAACGGGTATTTAATAATATGTTATCATTATTTTTCTAGAAATAAACTTTAATTTTTTGTGAAATTAAAAAACATATTTTAACTATTATTTGAATAATTTTGATTCGAATTTTATTGTTTACATGCTTAAAAACACGATCACTTGCAACTTTATTGAAAAGTCTCGTAACAAAAAAATCATCAATGAGGAATATTAAACCTTTTAAAATGTAGTATTTTTTTATTTAATTTATTTTTATAATTTTTGTTGTGCGAATATCAGGGATAATACTGTTTGAATAATCCTATTTTAATATTAACTTTTCTTCATGAATTTACTACAGATTCTGTAATTTATCTATATATATAAATATATTGTGAGCGCCCAGTTGTATTATAAACTCTCAATTGCTAAACTAAATAAATATGATATTTTTACGTGCAATAAATAGCATAATTAGAAAATGATCTATGAATAGAAATTATTATAATTACTAATTAAGAATTTGAGTTAATATAATCTAATCGAAAAGTTCATACGCTCCTGAAACGCACACACACTAAAAGATATACATATATCACACATTGAGAGCGCGCTTAAGCATCACATTGGCGCAGTGCGCATGAGAGAAGCAGGACCACGCACGCAAACGCCGGCGGTGCCAAGCTATTACAGAAGAGGGGACTGGAGTCCAGCGCCTATAAATGCGGGCCAGCAGAGAGAAAGGCTCTCTTCTCTGCCTCGCCTCAGCTCAACTTAACTTGCTTTAGCATCTTAAGGTTGTATGGGCTATACAGTCTGTGTCAAAAGTTAGTTTTTTAGAAAATCGTCTATATTTTTCAGTAGAAAGTAATCATTCAATTTTTGGTTCAGTAACTTATTAGATAATATTCAAACAATCATTTTAAACTTTGTTTCGTTTAAATATAATGAATTATTAAAGAGTTATAACATTTTAAAGTTTATAAATTTTACATAAATCTAATACAATCATAAATAATAATGCCAAACTTTCAAAAATGATTTTATTTGACTGCAACAAAGTTTATTTTGTTCGGTTTAAAATTTAGAAGCTATTGACGAGGATGGAATTTTGATTTTTATTTTTTATTTAAATTTATTGCTAATTTCCTGCGAAAAAATGTATATGTCTCAGACGGTACTTATAGTTTTATCATAGAAAATTAGCAATAAATTTAAATAAAAAATAAAAATCAAAATTCCATCCTGGTCAATAGCTTCTAAATTTTAAACTGAACAAAATAAGCTTTGTTGCAGTCAAATAAAATCATTTTTGAAAGTTTGGCATTATTATTTATGATTGTATTAGATTTATGTGAAATTTATAAACTTTAAAATGTTATAACTCTTTAATAATTCATTATATTTAAATGAAACAAAGTTTAAAATGATTGTTTGAATATTATCTAATAAGTTACTGAACTAAAAATTGAATAATTACTTTCTAACGAAAAATATAGACGATTTTCTAAAAAACTAACTTTTGACACAGATTGTATAGCCCATACAACCTTAACACGTCAAGCATCGAAGAATCACCAACATCGTTGATGATTCTTTTATGCTCGTACGTTTATTAACTTTACGCTGTATAATTACTTTATATAAATTAAATAAAGAGTTGCGTCGAGCAACATATTACCTTATCCCATCCTAAAAAGTAAAGCCCCGCATACTGCGGCACTTGGTCTTCAGTATTAACGGGCATTACCCATAACATAAATAATCCTTTACTAACACTGGAAATAATTACAGGCACCTTATACACTGACACATTCGAACCCGCACCAGACGGCATAGCGGCCTGTCTGGTTAACGGTTCTACAATCACAAGGCTGGAATAAGGCGATTATAAGATTCGATAGAGTCAATAGAAGTGCGTCTTACTAGCCATAAGCTAGTAAGACGTCACACTAGTGCCCGAACAAAAGATTCATTTTAGCGTTAATTGCGCATAATATTTTAAAATCATAATATTGGTAAAATTAAACAAAATATTTGAAATAATACAGTAAGAAAAAATCAGAAAACAAAATAGAAAAATTTGCAAAATTAAAACAAAATATTTATGAAATAATAAATTAAGAAAAAATCAAAAAATAAGGTTAAAAAATAATACTATTTGTAAGATCTAACAAAATATTTGTGAAGAAAATATATAAAGAAAAAAGCAGAAAACAAAATATTAAATAAATTTAATCTTGTGAATCAAAGAATTTAGCTAGATGAAAAATAAAATTACAACAACAGAATTTATTGAAAATTCTGTCAAAAATAAAAATGAGAATGTTAACACACAAAAACAACAAATATTACAGAACAAAGTAACAACATTTTTAAGACAAACACTCCAAACACATTACTTAAAACGCGAAATAAGAAAATTGGAAATCGAAGTACAGAACATATACAAAAAATTAGACTACTTAACAAATGAATGTAAACACAGCTTATTAACATATTAATAAACAAAAGCGAAAAATCAGTTAAGAACTAAATAAACAGAACAATAAAAGAAAATAGTATTAACAACAACAATAATTCACAATAAAAGATAAAAATTTAAAACAGAAAAATAACCAAACACATTAGTAACAATAAAACCATAAAACAATAATAATGAAAGAAAAATGAAATACACAAAACAATGTAAAAAACTCATGTAAAATAATTCATAATTAAATGACAAATAATTTAACAAAACAACATATTAATAGTATAAAGCAAAAATAACGCTACACGTAGATCATAATATTAGAGATTTCACGAAACAATCTAAAATGAAATAAATTAAAATTATCAAAATAACCAAAGTATTATCAAATAAAAGTTATAATACACTTGAAAAGATTATGTAACGCATTGTAAAATTAGAAAAAAAATCAATAAATTAAAACTAAAATATTTGTCATTTAATAAAATAAAATTAAATTATAAAGTCACAGTTATAATATTAACTAAGATAAGTCTAAAAGAGGAAGTATAAAATCAAAATTAACAGCAATAAATTCCACATACCTGAAACGTAAACAAAGGATTACGATTGACAAGGCATACTAGAGTATAAACGAGTAAGTGAGAATACTCAAACTCTGAAATATAAAGTCGTCAGGTAAAAGAATATAATATTTAAAATTCTAAAACTCAAAAATAAAAGTAAATGTATACAGCATATACTCTGTATAAATTATGTACAGTAGTAACTCTGTATAAACTTTAAAACAATTAAATTGAAAATAAATTTATAAAACAAAATAATTATTCTTTTTAATATAAAATTAAAATTCACTAAAATGGCGGGTAGAAGATCGTTTCAAATCATGAGAGAAATTCAAGACAATGCAGTCGAGGATAATCAAAACGCTAACAGAGATTGGCAAAACGTGGTTACAGATGAACTAAAAGAATTAAACGAACAACATGAAGCTGCGGAAAAAAGGTTGGATGCGCTGGAAGACCACCAGACATCACAACAATTATTAACAATAAATGATAATACACAAGAACAAATAGATGCATTATCAGACTCAATAGTTAAATTAAAAGAAGAATACGAAATAAAATTTAGAACACTACAAAGACAGATAAAAGCGGTTGAAACCGAAAATATTAATTTAAAAATTACTAACACTACTTTAAACGCAGAAATACAAAATTTAAATGAAAAATTACTAGATATAGAAGCGCAAAATACACGTATAAATAGAGACATTGACAGCATAAATAATGAAAATGAAACAGAAATAAATAATATCAAAGAACAAATAAAAAATATAAATGATAATCCTCAAAACACAAATACAAACACAAATACACAACACAAAATTAAAATGCCAATTCCGAAATTCAACGGGTATGAAAATGAAAGGCCAATTAAATTTTTAAATGAATTAAACACGTATAAAACATTTACAAAACCATCACCTAGCGAATTACACTGTATATTAATACAAGCGTTACAAGGCAATGCGCAATCGTGGTATTATATAAACAACTCAGAGATAAATAACTTTGAAGAGTTTGAAAAAATATTCAAGGAAAGATACTAGAATTCAAATATCCAAAGAAAAGCTTAAAAAAAAATTGAATATGGATTTTACCAAGAAAACGGTAAAATGTCGCGCGTGGACTAAGCCACATACATGCTAGGTCTTGCAAAAGAACTAGAATTATCAATCACGGAAAGTGAATTGATAACGAAAATAGGTCTGCACTTCGATAGAAATGTTAGGTGTGCAGTAAATGGTCAACCCGAAAAAACCAAATCATCATTATTCAGAATTTTAGAAGATTTTGACTATGATGATCAAATAGGAAATCGACACAAACAAACATCTACACAAAAAACACAAAATACACATAAAACATACACAGGACAAAAAGAAACGAACACAAACGACACTAATACACGAAAACCATGGCACACACAGAACATAAACCACAAACCATATACAGACAGCAAACACTGAAAATAAAAAACAAGGGGATTCAAACACACAAGGGGGGGCACAAAGCTACAGAACACAAAACTATAGAACGCAAAATTATATATCACAATACAACGGAACACAAAACGATACAACACAAAGACAGAAAACACCAATAATAAAAATCGCAAATAACACTGAAACAACACAAAACATGAACACGACACAAAATGGAGAACAAAGCACATCTAGGCCGGAAAACAGATAGCAGTTGCGTACCCTAAATCGGAAAAAATAACAAAATAATTAATAACAAAGAAATAATAAAGTACGCAACTGAAAATACAAGCAAAATCAATAAAACAGAAAAAAATGAATTAAATTTAAATAAATCAAATTTAGCAGATAGATTAAACACAGCTAATAAATTATACATAAATAACCAAACAAACGAAGATTTTACAGATTGGCTGAAAAATTACCAATCTATATTAAATTTTAACGAATACGAATTAAAAAATATAAAAGAAACGTATACTAAAATAAGTATAGCATCGTTGACAAATGAACGTAAAGATTTGTTATACGATATAGAACCATCAGGAGAAGAGTCTCAAGTAACTCAATGCCCTGAAATAAAACTAAAAATTGAATATGTAGAAACAAAAGCCTTGATAGATACAGGAAGCGAAGTAACCTGTATATCAGAAGAATTTTACTTAAATAATTATAAAATTTTTAAAAATTGACCAACAATGCCAATAACTGGTAAAATAATAAAAAATGCCACAGGCACAAAATCAACACGTATAAAAAAGCAAATACTGGCAAAAGTAAAAATAAATAATTCAGAAATAAAAATAATATTCATAATAGTACCAAAATTAATAAAAGAATGCATAATTGGATACGATACTCAAAAAAGCCTTAAAATGCTAATAAATATAATGATAGAAGAAATACAGTTTCAAGTAAACGATAAAGATGATATAATATCATTTAAAATAAAAAATATAAACAAAAATGAATACTCGACTCTACGTATAGAGATCGAAGAATTAAACGAAGAAAACGAAATTAAAACATTATCAAATAACGATAATTACATAACATATGAATTATAAGAAACAGAGATAAATGAAAAAATAAATGAAACTGTAAAACTAGATGAAAAAGAAAAAGAAAAAATAAAAAAATTAATTATAAAATATAAAAACGTATTTCAAAAAAGGCCAGGATTGTTAAAAAACTATAAATATAAACTAGAAATAATCGATGATAAACCTTTCTTTTCGAGATCGTATCCAGTACCCGTTAATTACCGAAATAAAGTAGAAGCAGAAATTGAAAATATGCTAAACCTAGAAGTAATAAGGAGGTCAAAAAGTTATTATATTAACCCAATCGTGGTAGTAAAGAAAAAAGACGGATCAGTAAGACTATGCTTGGATGCTCGAAAGCTAAATGAAAAATTAGCAGATGATTATGAAGCGCCACCAGGCATAGAGGAAATATTCCTCAAATGTAACAAACAAAAATATATGTCGAGTTTAGATTTGACCAGTAGTTACTGGCAAATTGAACGAACCCAAGAAAGCAAAAAATACACAGCTTTCAAATTAGACAATAAGATATATAAATTTAATGTAGCAGCCTTTGGAATCAAAACGTCCAGTGCAGCATTATTACCAGGTCTTACTAAAATAACAGATGACTTAAAAGATTTCTTAATAACATTTGTAGATGATCTGTATATTAGATCAAGCACATTTGATCAACACTTAGAACATTTAGAAAGATTATTCATAAAAGCGCAAGAGGCAAATTTAATATTTAATTTTAAAAAATCCAAATTTTTCAAAGAAAAAATCAAATTTTTAGGGCACTACTTGACATCAGAGGGCATTATGCCTGACCCAGAAAAAATTCGCAGCATAAAAAATTTTAGACAACCAAAAAACGTAAAAGAATTGCAAGCATTTCTTGGATTTGTCAACTTTTACACGAAATTCGCAAAAAATTATGCAGAAAAAACAATTCCGTTAATAAACTTGCTGAGAAAAAATGCAAAATATGAATGGACGAACGAACATCAATAGCATTTAATAACATAAAAGAATTATTTGATCAAAATGTAATACTCAAATATATAGATATTAAAAAACCGTTTATTCTAACAACTGACGCAAGCGATTTCGCTATAGCAGCAGTACTATCTCAAAATCGCAAAAATCAGAGGAATCAGATGAAAACATAGTATGTTTCATTAGTAGAACACTAAAAAATAGTGAATGCAATTATTTCACAACAGAAAAAGAACTGTTGGCAATAATATGGGCGTTAGAAAAATTAAATACATACGTAAGGGGGGCAAAAGAAATAATAATACGAACAGATCATGAAGCAATAACCTTCTTAAAAAATTGTAAATTTAAAAACGCGAGATTAACAAGATGGAATCTTGCAATACAAGACTACAATTTAAAACTAGAATATTTACCGGGTAAAGAAAACGCAGTAGCAGACTACTTAAGTCGACAGCTACACGTAAATAATCTCGAACCAAAAAATGAAAACGAAATAATAATAACAGCAATAAATAAATACAAATTAAAACCAGACACAGTAAAAAAGCTAAAAAACATTAATAAATTGCAACAAAGAGATGAAAAAATCTCAAAAATTATAAAACAATTAAAACAGAATAACGAAAAAATTAAAACAAAATATAAAGTAGAAAACGACATAGTAACAAAAGTTACAATAGAAGGATTAAAAATAATGATACCAAGTCAAATACTAAAAGAATTAATACTAGAAATACACGAAACACATAGGTCCTAAAAAGACATATAAACTAATAACAGAGCAATTTCATGCACCTAAATTAAGAAAAGAAACATACAAAATATTAAAAACATGCATAACGTGCCAAAAAAGTAAATACCTAACAGTAAAATTCAACGAAAAATATCAACCAATAATAACAAATGAACCACACGAACTGTCATCAATAGACTTCTTTGGTCCACTATCAACATCAACGGCGGGCGTAAAATATATTTTAACAACAATCGACGTTTTCTCAAAATACGTAATATTATACCCAATTAAAAAAGCAAACACAATCACGGTAATAAAGAAAATATTCAATAACTACGTATTAAACTACGGAAAACCAAAAGCAATAATAACAGATCACGGTACCCAATTTACATCACCTAAATGGACAGAAAAACTAAATAACGAAAACATAAAAACCGTATTCTCATCAATAAGACACCCACAGTTGAATATAATAGAAAGGGTTCACCGCGAGTTAGGTAGATTTTTTAGAAAATTCACAAACGACAAACACACATCATGGACAACATACGTGGCGATAATTCAAAAAATAATTAACGAAACTTATCATGAAACCACAGGGTTCACACCAGTGGTAATTCATACAGGTAAAAGACCTGAAAGAGCATGGGAACCATACATAAAAATACAAAAAACACCAGACACAAAAACACATACAAATAAAATATTTCTAGCAAGAGACAAAGCACACAAATTTTTTAAAAAACGAGCAAACAAAAGGAATAAAAGAAAACAACACTCTAAATTTAGAATCGGAGATAAAGTATTAATTAAAACACAGAAACTATCTGATGCAAACGACAATAAAATAGCAAAATTCTTTGATCTATACGATGGACCGTACATGGTCAAAAATGTTATAAACGACAATACATATAAGATAATAGATGAAAATGAGAAATTAAAGGGAAACTTCTATATAAATAACTTAAAACCATTCTATATGGAAAAATCCACAAAAACTTAAAGATAAAAAGAAAAATTTATGTAAAATTATAGAATACCAAATTAAGTATTTAATTACAGAAATATTAAACATAAATAATTAAAATTAATTATTAAAAAAGTATTGGAATTTTATTTAAAAAAAAAAAAAAAAAGTAATACAGAATATTTCATTTGGTATAAAACAATTTAGAATTTAAGTATCCCTTCTTAAAAAAATGATGAGCCGCCATGTTGAAGCATCTAAAGATCGAATCCTGATTGGTCGATATAGAATAGGCGCCAAAAATTAAATTTTAAAGGGTTTAGATTTTTTAAATAAATAAAAATTAATTTCTAGGCATTGTTTTCTATATGTAATAGAAGTAACTCAATTAAAATAGAATAAGAATATTTTATTTTAAACCAAGCAATATTATTTATGTATATAACCAATGTATAGTTTAATGATAAAATATATAACTATAAGCACAAGCAAGGTGACTACCTTTTATTTAAAAATTCCAGTAAAATTGTAAAGACATCAAATAATATAACAATTCAGATGAGTAATTTATTCCTTTATTGCATAAGTATTGCTTAATGCAGGTACAATAAATATATATTTTTAATTGTTTTTCATTTAAAAATAAGTATAGTAATAGCAATTAATGAAGGTTTGAGGTTATGAAAGTTTTATTATTCTATATTACTATTACTCAGATTAAAAATCATCAAAGTACTAAAAAAAAGTAATATATTTAAGTAATGTTTTAAAAATAAATTTATGTGCACATTTTAATAAAAAAAATAAGGTTAGAATAAATCAAGATCAAAATTTACTGATAGCAATAGATGATACAATTGACGAACAAACTGTATGTCTATTTTTAGTGAAAATTTGAAGAATCTATTTATACGAGTGTGCTATTTCATAATATACAATACTATTTAGTTAAACTTATTATATTAAATATTAATACATAAATAAATAGAAGTATAAAATGTGTGTTTTCAGTAATTGTAGTTTGAAAATAATTTACACACTGATGAAAGTATGATTACGGTAGACAGCTTTGTTATAGATTAACATATAAAATTTGTATTACAGTTGACGAACAAGCTATATGTCTATTTTTAATGAAAATTTGAATAATTTACTTATATAAGTGTGCTATTTTATGATATACGATGAATTAATATTTAATATAATGTATTTAACTGAATAGTTTGATTGTACGAGTGAGTTATTTTATTATATACATTACTATTTAACTAAATATTAATATATGAAATTAAAAAATGGCAAAACAATTTATGTTATAAAGTTTGAAAATAATTAACATACTGATAAAATTATAACTATAGTAAGCATCTTTTTTATAGATTTGTATATAAAATTTATATTACAGTTGACAAACAAGCAATATGACTATATTTTCAATAAAAATTTGAATATTTACTAATATAGGTGTGCTGTTTTATAATATACAATGAATTAATATTTAATATAATATATTTAACTGATTAGTTTACTTATACAAATGGGTTATTTTATAATATACAGACATAAGCTGAAATAACTTGGGCGCCTATGCACTTTCTACTCAACTGTAGTTACTAGAGCTATCAGACCTGAGTTTCAGTCTGAAAAAAAATCAGATTTGAATGTAATTGATAATTTTTTGTTATTATAATATTAACTCATAAAACTTCTTTTTAGCTTAAATATACATTAAGGGGGCCAGATACTATTAGAATCTGAAATATATTGCTGAGATATATTGATATAAATTGCTGATATTCAAAAATAACTAATTTCATATAAAAATACATTCAATTTCAAACATTTTTTGGTTAAAAACATTTTCTATATCTTGAGAATTGAAGTGGTGGTGCTCGTTGAAAGTCTGGAACAAAAAACCCTTTACCGCAAAGTTTCTTCATGAGTTTTCATTGGATTCACTTGAAATTTTATGAAGATATTCAAAATTATAGTAGAATACATATAAGTGGAGCAGATTTTGAATTCATTTATTTCTATTTATTCATCAACTTATTATTTATAATAATGATTAAAAAAATTTTTTTCAAATAGTTTTTTTTTCAAAAATTTTTAATTATTTGAATTTTTTATGAATGTTTTACGCTTATATGGATTCTACTATAATTTTGAATATCTCCATAAAATTTCAAGTAAATCCAATGAAAACTCATGAAGAAACCTTGGTTTTTTGTTCCAGACTTTGAACGAGCACTACCACTTCAATTCTCAAGATATAGAAAATGTTTCAAACCAAAACATGTTTGAAATTGAATGTATTTTTATATGAAATTAGTTATTTTTAAACATCAGAGCAATTTATATCAATATATCTCAGCAATATATTTCAGCTTCTAATAGTATCTGGCCCCCTTAAATAAAAAAAAAGTTTGATCCATGAATAGTTTTAAAAACCCTTATCTGATGCTTAAAATCCTTTTGATTAGTTAAAAACTTGATTTTGTTTATTTAATAATACTATTCAAAATGAAATAATGTTGTGTGTGTATCATGTCTTAAGATTTATGAATTATACAGATATTTTAATACACTTCTACTTTCTCATAGAGAAAACATTGTATCAATAAAAAATTTTTTTCTATTTTTTTATTAATTTGTACATATTTAGACTTGTGAGTCGAAAAAAGTGGTTTCCGCCCTGTTAAAAAAAATCAGGAGAGAAATCACCTGATTTCTTAGGTGATTTATCATGCCAAAATATCATTTAATGATCTCTTACCTGATTTTTTTTTTGTAGGGCAGAAAATGTCTGTATGTATGTGTGTGTGTATGTACTCATTACGTCAATTAGATCTCGAAAAGTACTCGACAGATTTCCTTCAAATTTTGCATACAATTTCCCTAGAAGAAAATTGACCATGTTGTAAGCATAATTGCTGGTCAACGAATGTTAAAATGGCACTTATCTAGAAATTCTAGAAATAATTCAAACAAAATTTCTAGATAAGTGTCATTTTAACATGCGTTGACCGACAATTATGCTTAAGATATGGTCAATTTTCTTCCAGGGTTATTTTTTTGTCTAACTGGTACGGAAGCTATTGAAAACTGATTTTCTTGGCGTAGTTTTAATTTTAGAACAATTCAAAACATTTTTTTTCAATTCTAATTTTTAATTTTTTTTTGTATTTTACTTTAAGTACTCGATGGATTTGCTCTAAAATTTGCTTGGAAATTATTTGCGACTACCAAAAGAAAAACTTCTGAAAACTGATTTTCTTAGCGTGGTTTTAATTTTAGATAATTTTGTAAAATTTGCAAAAAAAATTCATTTTTCTTTTATTTTACGTAAATTACTCGATAGATTTGTCCCAAAATTCGCATGCAAGTTATTCGCTATTGTCAAAAGAAAAAAATTTTTTTAAACTAATTTTCTTAGCGCAGTTTTAATTTTAGAGTATTTTGAAAATTTTGAAAAAATTTTAATTTGAAACCACTTTTTTCGACTGCCTGAGTCTAAATATATACAAATTGACGAAAAAATAGAAAAAAATTTTTTCACCGATACAATAATTTTTCTATGAGAAAGCAAAATGAAATCAAAATATTCTAACACAATGAACTCTATGAGAAAACATTACACCAAAGCACTTGGCAGCGTTTTTGTAAATGCTTAAGTTCAAATAAATGTAATAATATTTATTATTACCTATAATGCGGTTATGAAGTAGCTAAGTAAAGTCATTTATTTAATAGTCATTAAATATACAAAGATGAAAAAGATGCTTTTGTAATTTTAAATAATGAGGGATTTTTAAACTCTTATTACTAATAATAGTATTTAAAAATGTAATTTACTGTAATATTTAATTTAATTTAATACTATCCAAACTAAAGATGTAACGCATATAATAATTTGTGAAAACAATTTTATATGAATGAGTTGAAACAAAATTTAATGCAAAAGTAAAAAATAGAATGTTTTTTTTGTGAAAAACTTTTTGATCTTTTATTGCAAAATTTATAGAATTTTCATACATTATTTTAAAACTCGGAAATTGATAGTGATGAAAATCATTAATGAATCAGATGAAATGTTTCTTCTAGAATATTTAAATTCTTTTAATCCTTCCAGTAAATTACATTTGAGAAAAAAATTTATTGTAATGCTTATAAGAAATATAAGTGAAGGTTCATGCAATCTCGAAAAAAGGTTCTCATGAACATATTGCTAAAATGCACTGAATCGGTAGAAAAAAAATTGCAAAGTTTGAAAAAACGCGATTTTTCAAAAAACGGCACTTTTCTGAACGATTGAGAAGCGATCAGAACCATTTGCCGCTTGGTGACGCTGCAAGAGAGAGAAGAATATAAAATATTTTTATACACGGATTTACAATTTATTAAGACAAGTTTAAAATATTTTTGTAAAGCGAAAAATTCTGCGCATAATAGAGTCGATGTAAACATGTGTATTTTTCTTTAATGCGACAGAGAAAGTAATACCAAAGAATGATGAATACATATGCTCACGCCGGCTCTATCTCGCGCTGCATTTTTCGCTTTACAACAATATTTTAGACTTTTCAAACAAGATTAGTATCAATAATTATTCTACATATATATGGCTAGGGTTATTGACAATATTAGGGGTATATTATTGTTTCAGTAAATTGTAAATCGCTGAGTAAAAATTATTTTACATTTTTCTCTCACCTGACCGCATGCGGCAAATAGTCCCGACCGCCTTTTAATGGGTAATGCAATCATTATAAATACGGTCGCTAACTATTGTAATCTTTAAGTTTATATTTTAACAAACAATTTAAGCTATTGTGAGTTAAAATGAAATCAGTAGAAGCTGAGCTATAGGCTGTCAAAGTTTTGAAAAATCGCTTTTTTCAAACTGCGATTTTTTCTGCCGATTCAGTTCATTTTAGCAATATATTCATGAGAACCTTTTTTACTCAAAATGACCTAAAAATATCATAAATTTTTTTTTTTTCTGAAAAAACGCATTATTATAATTTGTTTATAAAAATTGTTAATAATTATAAAAATTATATCATTGTAAATGTCACGAAAGCTATTCATTAGACAATGAATATCATATTATAAACGAATATAATATTATATAAAATATAATAAAAAACTTTCTTTCTAATATTTCTTGAGTTCTTGTACATTTATTAATTTAAACGTGAATTAAAAAAAATAAAACTATATATAAAACGTGTATGTATGTGTACGGAAAACAGGCCCAAAAAAAGTTTTAGTACATTGACAGACAATATCTGCAATTTATAAGTAAAATTTTAACAGACATTTGTTTGTTAAATCCTTTAAAGACATTTTGTCTGTTAAAGTAACACACATTTTTGTCTGTTAACTGGTTTTAACAGACTTTGTCTTTAATATTTTTAAATGTGAATAAACTAATAGCCACAGCTGTTTCAATTTTTCTTTATTTCTATAAGAGAAAAAACGACTTTTCTCCTCTATTTTTTAGAGATGCTTCTTATGGTGCTAAAACATAAAATTTAATAACAACTGATAACAGTTTCTTAATGATTAAAAATTTCTAAATTCATCAACAATACATTAAAAAAACATCACCTAAAATAATACATTTTAGGTGTAACAATAAAAATAAAAAATGAAACTTACAAGTTTTATCAAAAAAAATTAATTTCTTTTTAATAATTCAACTATGTATTTATTATATACGTTGTTTAATTTTTCAGTGTCATGTATTATTGCAATTTTCATATTTTTTAATATGTATCATTTCTGATAGCAATCTTTTTTGATAATTGCATTCAATGTCTAATATCTTTGAGGTTCCTATGTTTGTATCAAAGCTATGGCCAGAATTTTTACAGTGTGTAACCAATGCAGATTTGTCTCTATTATGTTTCAAATCACTTATATGTTGTAAATAAAGAAAAATTGAAACAGATACTGCTATTAGTTTATTCAGTTCCTTAAAAAAATTTTTAGCTGCTGTCAGCTGCTCAAGAATAATATAATTATTGATTGATGAAGAAAAGTTTTTGATCATGGTCAATTGTATGCTGCGATGTCTAGAGTTTGATCTTATATCCTACATGCCAAAGAACTAATATAAATATTGAAAATTATGTATGTGAAAAATTATATTAAAAATTTTTTTTAATTTAATTTTTTTATTTTTTGATGACGCATTAAAGGCACTTCGTACTGTTTGATTTTAAGGTTCATAATTTTAGTTTTTATTTAAAATTAATTTTTGATAGATGACCACTCATCATTTTTTTCAAAACAATAAAATTGCTACTAAAATAATTTCGTTTATTAAAATTACTTATCATGTTTATAGGTGTTATTATATCCATAGTTGACCCTGGAGTATAAATTTGTTGCGCGCTTCGCGCGCACGAATGTCGCTAGTTAAATAAAACAAACATGTGAATTTCAAATTGAATATAAAATATAAGCAAAACAATTACATTTAATATAGTCGAAATTGTAGGATACATAAAATAGTTAAGTCCACAAAAGTGCTTAAGCACTAGAATATAAACAAACCAATAAATATAAGAATTAGTATATGGAAATAGAATATTACACAAATTAAAAGAATATTTCAAAATTTAAATAGTATTAGGCAGCGGTGCTCAACTAGCACAGTGACACTCAATAATTAAAATAATAAATATAAATGTTAAATCAATCATTAAAAAGAGGAAATAAGATATAACTAAAAAATTTGCGTCAGAAAATTCTTTTTTGTTAAATATACTTAAAAAACATTTCAATACATTATAAAGGAATTATGATTGATTTAACATAATATTGAGTAACGTTAATACACAAAAAATCTATAAAAGTTAAATTTTAATATAATTAATTTAGTATAATAAATAGATTACAAATATAATTTTGAAGTAAGAAAGAGATAAAAAATAGTTAATTTAAAATAACAAAAAGAAGAAAAAAACTGGAGATCGAAATAAATAAAAAAAATAAGTTAATTCAAATTTAAAAGTAAATCATACAATAAAATATTATATTCAATAAATACAAGAAAAGTTAAAAGACACCAAAGTAAACAACATTCCTTAGACCCAAGTACGCATGTTCGAAACCCAAAGAAACTAGCTAAAGCAAAATACGAGCAACGACAGTCTTCGTCAAGCCAGTAAAGAGGCACGATTATATATTATAATAGTGAAAATGCCATCTCGCCAGAGACACAGTGAGTGCATAACCACAAAGTATTTCAACATGCGCCACGTTACCATCATCGTAACCGAGGACATGTTGAATGACGAAATACTGAACTGCGAGTGGAAAGACAATGACCATAGATCATTGGAATATGGGAATGTCCTGGCCCCGTCTGGGAGTAAATGGATCCGTATTGCCTTAGATGAAGAAATTGAGGGGTGGTACTATTATATACAAAGACCCATGATTAACAAGACTACCACTCCTCCAAAGGCAGAAAATTGTGCGCTGCGTAAGAAAAAATCTAAGGTAAAAAAGGTGAAAAATCTCCCAGACGAGGAAGAAAAATATATGTACACCTTCGTTGGCGAACGAACGGGAGTACCCATTGAAATCTTTTATGGAGGCTGGCGGCTAGAAGAGCACAAGGAGGTGCTAGTGAAGCTTAAGAAAGGCATAAGTACCTGCCGTGATGATATCGACTCCGAAGAGGGCGAGGAGTTCGAACAGTACATGGGCAGAAGGAAAAGAAAAGGTAAAAAAGGATTATAAAATTAAAACAACTAACTAATTAAAATAAAATTCAATTTACAGAAATGAAAAAGCTAATTAAAAAAGGAAGGAAACGCCAAAAGCAAAATGGAGATCAATAGTCTTTTTTTTTCTTTCTCTTTAGATATGGTCTTTCAATTTAGTTAAAAATAAATATTAAATAAAAAATCATTTCTTATTTTGTTTCGCTCTCCAGTAACCTATTACTAACATAAATGACTCGCGCTTCAGTTTAATAAATACTTATTTTACTCACTTTAACAATTAAAATCAGAAAATTTAATTTATTTAGGGGGGCATTGTGAGCGCCCAGTTGTATTATAAACTCTTAATTGCTAAACTAAATAAATATGATATTTTTACGTGCAATAAATAGCATAATTAGAAAATGATCTATGAATAGAAATTATTATAATTACTAATTAAGAATTTGAGTTAATATAATTTAAAAGAAGTAAAAGAATAAAAGCATAAGCGCGAAAAGTTCATACGCTCCTGAAACGCACACACACTAAAAGATATACATGTGCATATATCACACATTGAGAGCGCGCTTAAGCATCATATTGGCTCAGCGCGCATAAGAGAAGCAGGACCACGCATGCAAACGCCGGCGGTGCCAAGCTATTACAGAAGAGGGGACTAGAGTCCAGCGCCTACAAAAGCGGGCCAGCAGAGGGAAAGGCTCTCTTCTCTGCCTCGCCTCAGCTCAACTTAACTTGCTTTAGCATCTTAACACGTCAAGCATCGAAGAATCACCAACATCGTTGATGATTCTTCCAAGCTCGTACGTTTATTAACTTTACGCAGTATAATTACTTTATATAAATTAAATAAAGAGTTGCGGCGAGCAACTATTACCTTATCCCATCCTAAAAAGTAAAGCTCCGCATACTGAGGCACTTGGTCTTCAGTATTAACGGGCATTACCCATAACATAAATAATCCTTTACTAACACTGGAAATAATTACAGGCACCTTATACACTGACACATTCGAACCCGCACCAGACGGCATAGCGGCCTGTCTGGTTAACGGTTCTACAATCACAAGGCTGGAATAAAGCGATTATAAGATTCGATAGAGTCAATAGAAGTGCGTCTTACTAGCCATAAGCTAGTAGGACGTAACAATATATATATATATATATATATATATGTATATTAGTTAAATATGTAACTTGGACGTACGAAGGATGAATATGGACGAGGCTAATATTTTTCGATTAAGTAGTAGTTGGTAGAGGGCGCGCGAAGCGCACATATTATAAACATACGTGGAACGCATAATAATAATAAAAATCATAGCCGTTCAAGATGTATCTATGTGTGAGTGCGCACTTTATATATATATACTGTACGTACGCGTACGCATATCGTAACCCAATACCTAAATAGCATACTATATGTATACATATTGTGAAAAATATCAGCCTCGTCCATATTCATTTTTCGTACGCCCAAGTTACGTATATAACTAATATATATATATATATATATATATATATATATATATATATATATATATATATATATATATATACATAAATAAATACAGAATTTGTAGTAAATTCATGAAAATATTAATAATAAATCATTTTCAATAAAACGCTTTTATGAAAAAATCAGAAGTAAATTCAATAATTCAATTGTATGATTGCATTTTAAATTATCTTTAGCATCATGCCTGATAATATTTTATTGAAATTTTTTATACAAGCATAAAGAATAGAATTTTGAACGTATTTTCAATATTCTTCATGCTTTTATAGAAAATTTTAATAATATATTCTTAGGAATGATTATATTAGAAAATTTTAATAACATATTCTTAAGAATGATGCAGGAAGATAATTTATTATACAATCATAAAATAGAATTATTAAACTTACTTTTAATTTTTTTTATATTCATTATGATTATATCTTCATTATATAAACAATTTCTGCATGCCTCTAAGTAGTTTAGTAAGTTGCAAATATACTGAGAGAGCCTTCTCTTAACCCAGAAATCGCACTCTTCTACTTCATGAGTTACGAATTTGTGTTGGGTAAACATATATATTTAGTATCAAATATGTTTCAAAGCCAAGCGCGACGGAAAAATCTTAACAAATGAAATTCAAGACTGTCACAAAAGTAAAAGAAGCATCAACTTCTGTCGGCCAGTCCCACGACTGCCAGACCCGGTTTTTCAGTGTACGGAATGTGACATAAACATCAAAGATGCTAGAGTCTGTCATAGCAACCTTCAGATTTTCAGCCTGAAATAGAGATCTGGTTAAAAAGGTCCGCTCAGGAGGTTCATATCATTAAATAAGGTTGGTTTAAAAATTATGTAAAAAGGTTTAATACACTAACTAGACCAAGAGGTTGTAGGCGAGTCAAATTAAGCACAATAAAGCAAGAAGAATGATTTTTAATTATTTTATTACTATTGAATCAAACCATTCTATAAATTTGATTTTGTTGAAATCCAACAATATGTATTCTGTTGATTTAATAAAAATTTTCTTTTAGTGCATTTATAGTCTGTAATTTTCATTTGAATTTTTAAGCTAATTGAAAATTTTAAAGCTATACTTCTTATCCGAGGTTAGGTCGACAGGCCCTACGGAAAAAAACGACTCGCAATGAAATAAACACCCTACTCTACTACCAGTTTACTATAGTGTGTATTAGTTATATGCTCAATTTTGGTGCACAAAATATAGATATAAACGAGACTAATGTTTTTAGTTTAAGAAGTAGTCGGTCGAGGACTTTGCCTTAAATTAAGTAGTATTCGTATTAACGTGTATAAGAATACCGTAACAATATAAAAATATTAAAGTGCTCAGAACATTTTGAAAAAATTTAAGGTGATTCTACACACAAAAAGCACTTTTTTATTTGGCATTTTCTTGTATCTCCCGTAATTACAAAGATATGAAAAAAATATATTTGTATATATTTTTATATATAAAAATTATTTTTTATATATAAAAATATATTGTATATATATTTTTGTATGTAAACCTCCATTTCTCGGTCAATATCGGACCTGGGAAAAAAATAAAAATAAATCTCTAAGTCTAGTAATAATAATAAAAAATAAAAATAATACCTTCAAAATTAATTGCGTAAAATATATTCACCAACATTTTTCGTGAGTTACGAATTTATGTTGGGTAAACATATATATTTAGTATCAAATATGTTTCAAAGCCAAGCGCGACGGAAAAACGTTAATTTTATGAAATGTAAGACTGTCATAAAAGCAAAAGAAGTATTAACTTCTGTAGGCCAGTCCCACGACTGCCAGACCCGGTTTTTTAAGATAAAAATTATCAATGTTTTAAAAAGCAACCTTTTTTAAATTTTTTTTTATACGGTTTCTACCATTTTTATTATTGTTTATTGGCTCTGATTTTGTTTTTTGACAAATTATACATAAATCCTCATTAAATAATGCTCCTGTAGTCGAATAACTCATTTTTCTAAGGTTCAGAACCACTTATCTATGCTCGTAGTACTAATCTGGCGCGCAAGTGGTTTGTTATGAACAAGTTCAGACCCGAATTATCATTGATCAGCGCGCATAATTTCAAAATATAGATTTTTAAAATTTCTAAAGAATACTTTTATCGGTGAATTGTAGATGTACATATAAATGAAAAATAATCTATTATAATTTGACATCTACATTTTACCACTAGATACTGTTGTCTATGCGGTTTATGTTACGCAATATAAAATTAAGCTGTATTTAAAAGAAAGTGTAAATATTCCATGTAACTGTATTTGAATGCAAATATCACCCACCCAACAAACTATAACTCGGCAAGCCAAAATCAGTAAAAAAAATCTTGGTGGAACGATGGATGTCAAAAGGCTAACGAAATGTCTTGAGTTTTAAAGCACCATATGCGCTGTATTGCGTACGTTAAAAGGCGATAAAAGAAGCTCGAGAATAGAATACTTTACTGCATTCAAATCGGAAAAACTGATTATATTTTTAAACTACAATACTTAAAGAACATTTATATGTTTGCTGCACTAAAAAAACGGCATTGGTTTGCTCGTGGCAAAACCTTAAAAATTCGAAAAATCGTGTTTTTTAAATCTTTTAGAATTTTTTAATAAAAATTGTTAATAATAATTAAACTTACTATTTCTCGCCTGTCCACCCAAAAAATTTGGATTCAGCGGGTCAAAATACATCAAAAAAACTTTGGTGGAGCAATGGACCTTGAAAAGTCAACAAAACCCCTCTGATCCCTAGACTAGTACGCACAACGATGCATACGCTGAATTTCTTTCTCTCTCCCCTCCTCTTTTATTCTAGACTTACATGTGTATACACGCATTGATAGGGTCACTCGTACAACACACCTATAGAAATGTAACGTGACGGCAACTCGTTGATTTACCCTCAGAAAATTTTTAAGGCGCGCCTAAAGAAGTATTTACTTCAAAAAGGTTAGCGCATAAGATGCCCTCTTACGGATATATATTGCTTTAACAGCTGGCTACCATATGCCCTTTCTATTTAGGACGTATGTTTTTCGCTTATGGAAAGCAGTCGCAAGACTTTAGCTCATACGTGATTCCACGCAGCACGAGCTATACGCAAACATTTAGTATAAGCCTCGTCCGTCGATTTAGGATGACTGTTTAGGACGCATGTTGCCCGGATTTAGGAAAACATATATTCAAAACTCAAGCGCTGATGTTTACCGACACGTGGTGCTAGCAAAGTCCCAACCTTTCAGCAAGTTTTTCAGCCTATAGGCTTAAACATCGAAAACATTTTTCTCTTACCTCTGCACACATTGTTGACAACCGAAAATCACCTCATCCTTTAACAAAGTTGCATAGGCATTAGCGATGACTTAAGTAATAACGATGCCTAACTTCGTCTACAGTTTTATAACCCCACCAATGTGTCGATTTTTCTTGCTTTATTATTATAATATTTTCGCATTACTTACTTTTTTGAAAACAATGCAATAGAATTTGTTTCCTTGTGTACATCTATAATAATAATATCTATTATGTTTAACTCTTAATTTGCAGATACAACGATTGATATTTATGTGTATGAGAAAAAATTCAATTAGACAAGAACAGCGAATTTGGCCTGCTCTTGAAGAATTGACTTCTATTCATAAAAATAACGTATAGAAGACTAGCAATACTCAAAGGTTTTAGAAACAAATCGTTCTAGTTGACATCTAGGTAGCTAGTAGATGTATAATTCCAAGAAAAAAACGGCGTTACTCAGAGGTTTGACTGTACTATTAGAAAGAATATAATCCAATTTATGGCCATCAAAAAAATTTTATTTTTCAAAAATAAAATTTTTTAATACTTAATAATTGAATTAAAAAAATTTTTAAATGTATAAAAAAGCACAAATTAGTATGTATCATATGTAAGTTATAAGAAAAAGAGTGGATAATGAAGGTATTAATATGAGTAAAAGTAGATCGATCAACAAAACAAAAAATTGAAAAAGCGAAAGAAAGTGAAAACATGATTAATAATTATAATAATATATTTAAAAAAGAATTAGATTAGTGAATTTCTTTCATTAGAGAAGGCTAACTCCCATTTTTCAATGAGGCACTTTAAATGGTCGATCAACATAAAATCGTATACCTCACGGTCGCATCCTCTGCAATCCCACATCGAAAGCTGCCTCAGAGTTGTATTGGTCCTTATAAAATCCATAATACAATGGATCTGAATCCTTTTACAATTTAATACCTTTAATACCTTAAGTTGCAACAAGGGCTGTACATTTAAAAAATCTAAGGTGAGGTTATTGTTGTTGACAAAAGACAACTCCTCTACCATGTTAAACTTAGTGTCTTTGTGGACAAAGGTACACGAGTTTCCAATATAAAGTTTTTTAATTGACGGCCAATCGTCTAACGAGTAAAGGATGGTTGGCGTCACTTCAACGCCCGTAAAATCCAGAACGTCGAGACACCTAAGCAGGTTCTTCTAAGGGTTAATGATCTTGAGCAGCAAGCTGCTATTTACGTTTTGAGTGCCCGCTTTGGCAATGATACTTTTAAACTTAAAATGAGTAGCATCATGGATCATTAACTCTAACGCGTTTTCTTTCTTATATCTAGAGATGGAGGCATCGAATGAAGTTGGTAATGACCGAAAGGTGTGTAAAGAATGACATGCTTCATAGAACGAGAAGAAATCCTCTGCGTTAAGATGTTGGGTTATCAAGGGCAAGATGGAATGATTTGCTACTATGCTGAGGATTTGTTGAGGAAATAAACGAGGGTCCAGGACGCGATGAAAGAGAGGTGCCTCCGGTGCACACAGCGACTCCTCACTTGGCCTCACGCAGATGTTACTAGAGCCCCCGGCTTCGTACTTCCAGACTAACTTTTTACTGGCGGTAGCGCATTGCACACGACACGATGCGGCTATATTCTTACATGACAATGTAGCTGATGTTTTACCGTCCTTAGACTTTATCCACCTCGACATCAGTGCCTTGATGTTATGGCATTGTTGGCTGTCCTTGAAACGCTGTAGTTCCTCAATCGTTCTATTCAACTCATCCATGTTACCTGCAGAATAACACGGAAAAGTACATTAGCCAATCGACTAATAATCATCTACTAGACGCTAAATAGCCTACCTATTCTTTAACTACCGGTAGTTTCATTAAATACGCGCGCGCTTTTTAATATAACAGTACTATTTACGAAGTTAAAATCGCGATTATAAATACTCAGAGCTATAACCTAAACCTATATTAGGAAGATGACCGTATTCTAACATACTGTTAAAGAGTATACCGCCAACCTTGTCATAGTCAATACTCTGATTATAACCGATACGTGCTAATTATTCCATAAGTTCAGTGAAAGGTGCAGGTACGTAGGTCGAGTCAAAACATTTCTGTAAAAATTCAGAAACGTTGTTAAAAGCTTGGTTTTTCAGCGTTTGCAGAGGTTTAACTCTACGCAAATTTGTCCAAGGTAAGGACCCAGTAGACCAAGATATCATGTTGTACACAAGTGACTCTAGATCGCCACGTCTTGTGCACATACCATTATGAGCATCTTTGCTCCTATATACACAGTAACCCTTCTGAACCCTTGAACTATTAGGCTTAAAAGGTCCAGAGTAAATCTTAGATATCTGACCAAAATCTGTCAAATATGATTGTTCTTGATTGGTCAGGTCAAACACAATATTACCAAGTTTCACATCGTTGTGAATAACGTTGGCATTATGCAAAAATTCGAACGCGAGGACCAACTGCCACGCAATCGATAAGACTTGATGCAAGAGCAATCTGCCATTCGCTTGAAAAAGAGTTTTTTCTAAACTAACGCCATATCTTTCCATAACCAAGAACTTATAATGTTTCTCGTTAATCATGAATTCGCCACGAGTTACTGCTCTAGGAATAGCTAGTGCAGGTAATTTGAATTCATTAATCCAATCTAATAGACTGCTATAACTGGCATGCTTGATAAAGAAGTCGATCCCAGTAGCCAGTCTTGATCGACCGAGCGTCTCAAACTTAATAACCACAGGCATAGTGCTTTGAGAGTCATTTCTACACTCTTTAGCAGCGAAGACAAAGCTAAATTTATCTTGAAATAGCTTCTCCTTCAATAGCCATCTGTGGCCAGAGACGTCAGCAACGACGAGATCTGATTTAATGTCAGTTATAATCTGACTGGCAGCAGGCTGCTCGTGAGCAATCGACACACCATGTTCATTATTTTGAACAGTTGATGATTCATGGTCGTCAGCTTGTGTGTTCACTGAAAAACTTAGAGAGTTGCATTCACTCCCTATCGGCGTAAATCCAACTCTCAGTAGGGGAGTAGAGGGGTAGGAGTTACATTAACGCTGCCTTGGAGAGTAGAAGATACTCCCCAACTTTTAAAGTCTGATTCACTTGCGATTCACGATGTAAACACAAGTATTTTAGGTTGGAAAATTATGCAAAATGTAAGTTTACGAGCGAAATTTGTATCTAATGTATTTACAAAACTATATTGAGAAATAATTGTAAAAAGTAACCTACAAACAAGCAATATATTGATTGTTTATAGATTGTTATTCTTAATATAAGCTCCTGAAATTTAAGGTTAGGATTTTTTAATCACGCAAAATTTTGTGTGGGTATAATTTAATTAATAGTCTTAAATAAAGATTCTACTTATACTGTTACGTCATGTAAACTTTTCTAAGCTAAAATAATTGAGCTCACATCGTTAATTTCAAGTAAATCATACTTTAAAAGTTGGGGAGTATCTCCTACTCTCCAAGGCAGCGTTACTCTGACTCCTACCCCTCTACTCCCCTACTGAGAGTTGGATTTACGCCGATAGGGAGTGAATGCAACTCTCTAAGTCTTTCAGTGTTGTTATATTCACTACTATTATTTTCTGATTCAGCAACGTCGCCTTCAGGCGCCAAGTTTGCAGGCTCAGCATCGTTTATCAGTAAGTCATCATCCATATGTACCTGAGCATGAACTACGGTTTTCTTTTTATGTTTTTTAGCTTCTGACCCAGGTGCTGGCAAATTGTCCTCTGGTTCGCCATCAAGACCGTACGCTGGTTTCAATAATTCAGCGGCTACCGTTTTGTGGGTCCTTTTAACTTCAATTACGAAGTTTTTTCCGTTAGGAGATCTGGAGATGACTTTAAGTGGGCCTGAATAAGGCCTGTCAAGAGTTGGTTTGATCGCTTTCACCTTCATAAATACATGCGAACAGGTAGCGAGATCTTTGTATACAAAGGTTTTTATTGAACTGTTATGCTGCACCGGCACGGGTCTCAGTCTGCTCATATAAGCCCTAAATTTCTCCAAGAACGCTGACTTGCAAGGTTCACGGTCTGATGAAGCGAAGAATTCACCAGGAACTCGCAGACCGGTTCCATATACAAAATCCGCCGGGCAAGCATGGGTATCTCTACGCACGCATGTTCTTAAACCTAACAAAACCAACGAGAGAGAATCGACCCAATTGCTACTGTCAGCATGGCAACGAAGAGCAGCTTTTAAGGCTCTATGCCATCTTTCGACTAAATCATTGGCCTGAGGATGATAAACAGAAGTTCTTATTCTTGTACAACCCAGTATACTCAGTAATTCAGAGAACATCTGAGATTCAAATTGTGCGCCCTGATCAGTTGTTATAATTTCAGGTGCGCCAAATCTCGCTATCCAATCGTTTACGACAGCTCTAGCCACAGTCGACGCTAAGGTGTCTTTAACAGGAATGGCCTCCGGCCACCTAGTAAATCTGTCTATCATGGTCAAGAGGTACCTGTAACCTTTATATTCGGGTAAAGGACCAACCAGATCTACATGGACATGAGAAAACCTCTCGTCGGGTACAATAAAATGCTCTGGTAAAAACTTATCAAGTCTTGCAACTTTACACTGTTGGCACTTAAGACATTGCTTTGACCATTCATTAATATTACGATGCATGTTAGGCCACACAAACTTATTGCGAATTAATCGGTCATTTACCCTTGCACCAGGATGTGAATTCTTATGAAACAAATCAAAAGTTTCCATTTTCAAATTTTCAGGCAAATATGGCCTTATATTGCTACCAAACACATCACAATACAAAGGTGTTTCATCAGGTCCAAATGTCAACTTAGTTAGTTTAAGAGGATGTTTTTTATCCGACAGGATCTTTTTTAATTCGTCATCATCACTCTGTTCTTTACTAAGCTAATCGAGATCGAAAAGAAGTGGTAAATGAAAAGCATCTACTCTAGCACTAGGTTTTCTAAGATCAGCTGATTTGATGTCATCAATATTTAATATTTTAACTTCGGCCACATTTTCAATTCGAGAAAGAGTGTCAGCCACTGTATTGCTCTCTCCTTTTATATATACAAACTCGTAATTGAATTAGGCGATATAAGTGAGTTGGCGAATTTGGCGATAACAAGCCTTTTCCAGATTTTGCGCCATTACAAAAGTTAAAGGTTTGTGATTGGTATAAATTTTAAATCGTCTCGTTTGTACGAAATAATAGAAGTGCTTCAGCGCTTCAAAAATAGCTGTTAACTCCCGATCACCTGCAGAATAATTGGTCTGCGCTGGAGAAAGCTTACGAGAGAAAAATGCAAGGGGTCACCATTCATCACCAAAATGCTGCTCTAGAGCAGCTCCCATTGCGAAATCTGAAGCATCAGCAATGAGTCTCGTTTCAGCATGATCATTCGGGTACGCCAGACATGTAATTCGAACCAAATCTTCTTCACATTTATTAAAAGCGGCTTCGCTTTCAGGATCCCAGTTAACAGGTCACTTGTCCTTTTTCTTACAATCTTTAAGATGTTGGCTTAACAAACGTTGTGTATGAGCAGCGTTAGGAATGCATCTACGATAGAAATTAATCATTCCTATAAAACGTCTAAGTTGGTCAATGTTTTGAGGCTTAGAAAAGTACACAATAGCTTGGACCTTATTTTGAGAAGGTCTAAAACCTTCTTTACTAATTTCATAACCTAGGAAATCCAACTTATGTACCCCTATTTTACATTTGACCAAGTTAAGTAGAAGATGAGACTGTTCTAGCCTTTCAAGAACGACATTAAGATGATATTCGTGTTCTTCTATGTTGGCGGAAGCAATAAGAATATCATCCAAATCATATATACAAATACGAACTCTAAATCTCCAAGAACTCTGTTAACGTGTCGCTAAAACGTTTGCGCAGCGTTACGTAAACCGAACGTCATCACCTTGTACTCATAGAGCCTAAAGGGAGTAATGACGGCGGTTTTTGGTACATCAGATTCAGCCACAGGAATCTGGTAATAAGCCTTTTGGAGATCTAGTGACGTAAATACGGATTTTTCACTAAGAAAAGATGGAAAATCATGAAGGTGTGGTACAGGATAACGATCAGGAATAGTTACCTGATTTAACGCTCTGTAATCACCACAAATTCTTCAACTGCCGTCCTTTTTCGGCACCATATGTATAGGGCTCGCCCAAGGGCTGCTAGAAGGTTGACAAATGCCCTGGTTTCAGAACTCCTTAAGAGGAGGTCACGTATCTCTGTCCTTTTCTAATTAAAGAATCAAGATTTTCACAGAAACTAATAGCTTTAGCAAAAAATAAAGAGAAAGCTGCATCTCATATCAAAAAAAGCAATATTTTCTTTGATAAGAAAGAATTAATTTTATTGCTTCGTTTTCAAGAAAACCATGAAAAACTTAAATCATAGAGGTTAGGGTGGACAGTTTCGTTTTTCAAGGTTTTCTTGAGAACGAAGCAATAAAATTAATTCTTTCTCATCAAAAAAAATATTGCTTTTTTTGATACAAGATGCGGCTTTCTCTTCATTTTTTGCTAAAGTTAGTAGTTTTTGTAAAAAAATCATTTCTTTGATTAGAAAAGGACAGAGATACGTGACCTCCTCTTAAACTCGTTTTTTGCTGCTTGCATTTTTATTTGACATAAGCGTCTTGCTCGCTGAGCGATGGGTGGACCTGCCATTTTAATAAAATGCTTAACACCACGGTCTTGTAATGGTGCAATTTGTTCTATACCAAACACCGTTGGATATTTACTAAGCAAATGCGAGTATTTATGACCAGGAGCCACAACAGTGATCCTGACATACTTAACTCTTTCCTCTACAGCATCGACTGTTCGCAGTGTTGTACCATCAATTAATTTCTTTTCCTATAAATCAGGAAGTAAATGGTGATGCTGAAGCAAATCACTTCCAATAATAGGATAGAGTACATCTGCGATGATAAAAATTCCAAATGATTGGTCTACTAATTCCTAAGTCGAGCTGTTTCTTAACTACCCCAAACATTTTAATAAGGGTATCATTGGCAGCATAAAGTTTAATATGAGGTGTGCAGTCCAACCTGGGAATAAGCTAAACTTCAGCGCCAGTATCTATCAAAAATAACTTTTTACTTATTATATCTCTGATGTGGAGACGTGCCGATTCCTCGTTTTCTCCTGCTGATACCTCCGCTACAGCAGTACTTAATCGTTTCCCTGCTGAGGCTTTTTCTTACTATTTTTAGAGTTTTTAGATATAAAATCTTTGTATCTTTCACAAGTGCTGTAGCACTTAAAAGCCTTATCACCAAATTTACGGTGATACCAGCAGGTAAAATCATCACGCGGTTCTTCTGGGATCTTACTATCAACATTACTATGTCTACGTCGAACCTTGTTGTTTCTATAGTTTTTGTTGTTACCAGAATCGGCAGTTTGGCGCTTATTAGTATTTTTGTCCAAGGATTCGACCCTAGCCTCTATTTCGGCCATGGCATCGCTATTTGGCACTTCAATTGCACGAACAACTTTCTTACTGCCACCAAAAAGCTCCCAACCACTCTGCGCTTGCTGGAGGAGCATCTGTTCGGTTAATAATTTAGCGTTTGGGCCTAAATAAGATATAACTTCTTTAGGAAGACGATTTTTCCATACTTTGAGGACCGTTGATCTTGGAACTAAATCTCCAGCAGCATCTATCAATTTGTGAAAAAAATCCATTAGACTATCTGCGCCCATTTGTACATCAGCCAATAACGAATTAAGTTTTTCATTATAAGACTAAAATAACGTTTAATGATAGCCTGCTTCAATCTGGTGTACATTTCACCCTCAACAGCATGTTTGATGACATGTTCATATAAATGATCCTCGTCTTGACCGATGTTAAAGAATAAAGCCCAAAACTTGTCCTCGTCGGTATTAATTTTCGCTCTGCTCATCTGCTGTTCCAGCAGGAAGAACCACGTATCGATGGCATTTTTCCAAATTGGCAAAAACTTAAATTTTGCAACTGTACTGTTACCAGAACTTTGTCCATAAGACGCCTGTGGTAAAGCCGGAGCAGGCACAAAAGGAACAGATCCAGCGCTCTTAAAAACGGATGAGCCGTTGGCCAGAGCAGAAACGACATAACTTGTTGCTGTGGTAACGATACCATTGCCAAAGGTGTTAAGATTACTAGGAGACTGAGTCGAAGGTGTAGACTCTACCTGGTTACTCGATCTAGCGTTTTGGTTATCAATAACTCGGCTAGCAGCAGCCTGCGTGAGGGTCTGTAACGCGTCCGTGACCGTGGCTATTAGTCTTTCTTCGATTGAAGCCATTCCGTCAGCGTCTGCCGGTCTATTATTATCGTTTATTCGCGGTCTATTATCATTACTATTATTCTCTAAATTTCCCTGATCTGTGCTCTCGACGCTGGTATTGACACCTTCGTTAACAGATGGGACCATCATGTTGTAAACAGTATTACTTCTAGTTCGAGAAAACTGATGGGGAGGTGAGTAATCAATATTCGGCATACCGCTTATAAATAACGCATAAGAACACACCCGCGCTCAGAACCCACACTGACGATTGGTCTGACGCGCCACGCCACAATTCTTAATGACTCACTCTAGCGCACAAACACTCACACAGGGGCGTAAAGCTAACTCTGGACCAATACTATTTACATTAACTTTTATAAATTAAAATGATTACTGCGGTTACATACAACAATTACAAACGTCTGACAAACCGCAAAACCCACCAATACGATTCACACCAGCGGACAAGGTCATCACCTCAAATGCCAGCGTGACCGACCAGTGAAGCTCCACAGCAACAGCCAAACGCTTGCATTAAGAAAAATGTTAAAAGAGACTTGGCTCTTGGTCCAATTTTCGCTGTCTCATTTACCAACAATAAAATGTAAACGATACGCACATTTAATCTAGCTAAAATATGAAAAGTTAACGAAATCGGGCCGGTCACACGCTGCGTCTTAACGAGAAGGCGAAAAGAAGAGCCTGCCTGTAGTCATTTAGAGCATGTTAAGGTGGTTCGTGCGACTAACGTGTTTTTTCAAGATATTCTTGAAATTGTAGGTATAGTTCAATGAAGGCAATGTGAATATCATATTAAAATTTCAGAACATTTCATCGTTTCGTTTTTGATTAATCGATGTTCAAAGTTTTACAAATTACATTGGAAGTATACCTATATATATTGGAATTTTTACATTTCGTAGCTGTTAATCGCAATATCTCATAAACTACATTCAAATTGTAATTGAAAATTTAAACATATATAAAGGAACTAATAATAAACATTTTCCAACAAGATTCACGTAAATTCATCGTTTTATTAAAGAGATAAAGTGTTTTGAAAATGTAATTATTAAATAAACGATGCATATTTCGTTCACATTTACGTTGCTGCGCATGCGCAACTGGATCATGTGAGCGCTATCTCTTTCTCTCACAGCTAGCTTTCTCTCTCTTACCGCACGAACCACCTTAAGAAAAATAATAAACAGTAAACTACAACAACGTGAAAAATCATTTACTAAACATAGAAACAGGCCGAACTTCCCGCATTCCCTGCTGCCAATTGGTTGCGAACGCATATAAAAAATTTACTAGATGAAAAGGCATGAAAAATTTACTCGAAATATCAAATTTACTAAAAATATAAAATTTACTTAATGTAAAAAACTAATTTTAATAACTTAAATTGAAAAAATTTTATATAAAAAGTCAAAAAAATCAGAAAAAGGAAAGAAAAGGAAATAACTAGCATAATTTAAATTTTTAGATAAAGAATAATCTTAATTTAAAGCTATTAATACAACCAACTGCAGCCGTCTAGAATATTCGCTCCAACGCAAACGCTTTTCTTGATCAGGCGAAGGCACGCGGCGTCCCGAAAGTCGTCATTCAAAAATGCAAAATTCTAGAATTTTCGTTAACGGTTATGTCACGTGTATAAAAACTTTGTATAACGCGACCATTTACACGAAAAGGCAACAAGAACATCCACCATCTCACTTGCGCAACCGTATTTCTATATGTAAATATATGCGACGCCAACATGGACGCCCAATAAAATTCAATATCAAATTTTCTCAGTTTCCTTTTATCGCACTTACACTTCAACTACAATTACAGCGCTTTTACCATAAAAAGAAAAATAATAATACTGAATACGGTATATATTATATTAAAATTTAATTTTAAGCGCAAATCACAAATAACAGCACGCAATGAAGCGAATTTTAACGCGCGCGCACTAAATAAATACCTTGTGATAATTTCTTGAGATGCAGACTTGATGTTGCTGGAATTGATGTCTCGAAGATGGTGGAGATGAAAAGCAGCGATGAAAAACAGCGATGAAAAAGCAGCGCTCGAAAAAAGATACAATTTTGTTTGATAGCCACAATGGCCGCTACCGACGCTTCTTCCTTCTACGTCCTGTCACCAATATGGGAATTATGGTAGTTAGTGATGATGGTAATAATGGTTATTATCTGACACTAATTAATAATAAATCCTAGCCCCAATAAACCAGGAATGCGTGAAGGAAAGGAAGAAGAACTATAACAAAAGAAAATATGTTAATCGTATTTATTCAACGAGCGACTGTGCTGAACCTTTCTCACAGTGAGTTCAAACGCTACTGACTCGCAACATGGATGCTTCGTCTTCTACGGCTGTGAAGCCGGTTCGCGCAAGTGAGACACACATACGTGTCCCCACAGTTACATTATAAGTTCTTAGTTACAGATAATCTACGGTTACATATTTGACATATTATCTTTGATACGTAACTAGAGGGGGTACCCCCTCGCTCGCTACGCTCACCAACTCCCCTTTTTGTATCTATTGTAAATTGTATATTATAAATGATTGAAACATTTTTCGTGACTTTTATGAATTTTTAATAATATGTAAATTTAAAATGCAAACATTCATTTTTTTTTATGTATTTATTATAATATTGAAAAATTAACAATTAAATAATGATTTTTTAATAATTTTTAAATATTTTTTTATAATACTTCTTCCCATACAATATTTTTTATAACATTTTCATTTTGTATAAAAATTTTTTTACTATTTTTTACTCTTGATAATACTATATATAATTGACCATGTGAAAATAAAGGTTTATTTAAATATATTCCTACGTTTTCAAAACTTTGGCCTTGAGCTTTATTAATGGTCATTGCAAATGCTAAACAAATTGGAAATCACCTACGATATAATATAAATGGTAACGATGTTTGTTCACCTGTATCTAAAATTATTCTTGGTATAAATCACGGTTCACCTGAAGGAAGTTTAAATAAAAATGTGTTGTTGCCTCAAAATTCATTTTGATTATGATCTTTATACATCTTAAACATATTTTAACATACTTTTTGCTTTCTCATAGAGAAAGCATTGTATCGGTAAAAAAAATTTTTTTCTATTTTTTCATTAATTTGTACATATTTGAACTCAGTGAGTCGAAAAAAGTGGTTTCCAGAAAATGTCTGTATGTATGTGTGTGTGTGTGTGTGTGTGTGTGGATGTATGAATTCAGTTAGTAAGCTGTATCTCGAGAACTACTCGATGGATTTGCTTCTAATTTTGCATGGAATTTAGTTTTGTGATTAACTTGCTGGGAAGCTATTGATAATTTGGTTCTTCCACCGTAGTTTTCATTTTAAAGTTTTTTTAAAAAATAAAAAAAAAATTCGATTTTTCGTTTTTTGGTTTTTTTTTGTTTACTACTCGATGAATTTGCTTCAAAATTTGCATGGAATTTATTTCTGATTGCCCGGATAAAATAAATTTTTAAAAACTGATTTTCTTAGCTCAGTTTTAATTTTAGAGCATTTTGAAATTTTTGAAAAAATGTTTCTATTTATTAAGCCAATAAAATCTTAAAAACTACTCGATGGATTTACTTCAAATTTTCCATACAATTCAATTTTTTGATGAACTGGTGCGGAAGCTATTGGGAATTGGTTTTCTTAGCGCAGTTTTTTTTTTAGAATCATTTTAAGAATTTTTAAAAAATTTCGATTTTTCATTTTTTTTGTATTTTACGTAAACTACTCGAAGAATTTGTTCGAAAATTTGTATGGAACTTAATTTCGACTGCCAAAAGTATAAAAAATTTTGTAAACTAATTTTCTTAGCGCACTTTTAATTTTAGAGCATTTTTAAAATTTTTAAAAAATTTTTATTTTTAATTTTTTTCTATTTTACGAAAACCATTTGATAGATTTGCTCCAAAATTTGTATGCAATTTATTCGCTACTGTCTGAAGAAAACAAGCTTTGGAAAATTAATTTTCTCAGTGCAGTTTTAATTTTAGAGCACTTTGAAAATTTTCAAAAAAATTTTTATTTTTCATTTATTTTCTATTTTGCGTAAACCATACTATAAATTTTCTCCAAAATTTTTATACAATTAATTCGCTGTTGTCTGAAAAACATAAGCTTTTGAAAACTAATTTTCTTAGCGTGGTTGCAATTTTAGAGAATTTTAAAGATTTAAAAAAAAATTCGATTCTTCTTTTCTTATTTTTTTTATTCTACGTAAAGTACTCGATAGATTTGTTCTAAAAATTGCAGGGAAATTATTTGCGACTGCCAAAAGAAGGGAAATTTTCAAAAATTGATTTTCATAGCGTAGTTTTAATTTTAGAGCATTTTTAAAATTTTGAAAAGAAATTTTGAAAAGAAAATGTTATTTATTTAACCAGTTAGATCTCGAAAATTACTCGATGGATTTGCTTCAAATTTTGTATACCATCTATGTTTTTGTATAACTAGACGGGAAGCTATTGAAAATTGGTATTCATAGAGTAGTTTTTTTTATAGAGCCATAAACATGAACTGTATTTATATATAAATATGATTGCATTTTATAAAGATTAGAAATTTTGTTGTCATCATTCTTTTTATTACTACATTATATCATTTTTCAATAGAACAAATTTTTTTGTATTACTTGATGATTTAAAATAAATTATAAATGTTGAAAAAGCAAACAGCTAGCATATGTGTTCGAAATTTATAAAGCACAATATGAGTAAATATTAATGTTAGACAATTTTTTAATATTAAAATCACATATAAATAAATATAAAAAAATTAATGAAACTCAAAGAACTCTATGAGAAAGCATTCCGCCAAAGCACTTGGCAGCGTTTTAAAATTACTTTACGTGGCAGATTTATAGAAACTTGGGTTTAAAATATATCATTTTATTGGATACCAACATTTAATATTTCAATATAATAGCAAATGAAAAAATACTGGTCACGTACATAAATAAGAGTTTAATGAACAATAACACGTTAACAGTAAACAAAAAAATACATTTTCTAACAAACAAACATAAAAATGTTCAATTTCATTTTCATATACATTAATTATTAAACTTTAAATAAGTTTATACAAATCTATATATGTGCACTATTGTAGCTACGTACAGCTCGAAGTAATTTTGTAGTATAATTTTCATTCTGTTTTGATACTTTATAATCCATCCACTTTTTATTAAAATCATAATGCACTGATTCTGTAGCTTGCTCTCCGAAAAATCCTAAGCCCATCTGGTGTTTTGAACAAAATTGTGCTACGTGATTAAAAATTGTATGCACTTTTGGTGTTATTGAGATTCCTAAGACTTCGTAACTTTTTTTTAATTCTTTAGTATTTTGTTCAAAATCTAGCTTCAAATTTAGAGAAAAGGAGTCGTCAACGACTATTTTAAATTTTCTAAAAGTATCTACATATGCCATGGAACCTGCTAGACCTCCAATGTTAACTTCACATATCTGTTGAAGTTTATCAACATTATTCAGTAATACGTTACATCCCTGTTGAAAATAATGACGTCTTTCCAGTACGTCTTTGAAAGATGTCTTTGAAGACGTCTTTGAATACGTCTTTGAAGACGTCTTTGGTCGTGTCTTAGATTGGAACAAAATAAGACGTCATTTTTTTAATGTTCCGGAATTATAGTAACAAAATGACGTCTTTTTTATAAGTAAAATAATTTCAAAGACGTATTTTTCCAATAAATACTCATAGTAAAAGACATAAATTTTCAAAAAAAAATTCTTTTTTTAAAACGAATGACGTCTTCACTGTTGAAAATAATGACGTCTTTGAAAGACGTCTTTGATCGTGTCTTACATTGGAACCAAAAAAGACGTCATTTTTCCAATGTTTAGAAAATTCAACAAATGACGTCTTTTTATTATTTCAAAGACGTATTTTTTTTTAATAAAAATGACGTCTTTTCTTACGAATTTTTATTTAAAAAATACGTCTTTGAAAATGTAAAATGACGTTATTTGTTAAATAGCTTTTCTAAACATTGGAAAAATGACATCTTTTTTGTTCCAATTTCAGACACAATTAAAGACGTCTTTCAAAGACGTCATTTTCTACGAATTTAGGGGAAAAAAACGTTATTTTTCATGAATTATGTCATTGAAAAATGACTTTACATGATAATCATTTTCCATTTAAAGGAATAAACAACAAAAACGAGGTAGACCTCGTAGTTTCAACTCTTCGAAAAACGAAGAGCATATGCGATTGAACTGAGAGCGTTCTGGCCTTATATATCTGCGTCTTTGAGATTTTTATAAGGGATCGCAAAACTTGAAAATCGCCACCTGGTGAGTTAAAATAAAATTGACGCAAGCGCAACCATCATTTCGACTGTAAGTCACTAGGTGGCGATTTTCAAGTTTTGCGATCCCTTATACAAATTTCAAAGACGCAGATATATAAGGCCAGAATGATCTCAGCTTAATCGCAAATGCTCTTCGTTTTTCGAAGAGTTGAAACTACGAGGTTTACCTCGTTTTTGTTGTTTTTTCTTTTAAATGGAAAATGATTATCATGTAAAGTCATTTTTCAATGACATAATTCATGAAAAATGACGTTTTTTTCCCTAAATTCGGAGAAAATGACGTCTTTGAAAGACGTCTTTAGTTGTGTCTGAAATTGGAACAAAAAAGATGTCATTTTTCCAATGTTTAGAAAAGCTATTTAACGAATAACGTCCTTTTACATTTTCAAAGACGTATTTTTTTAAATAAAAATACGTCTTTTTATAATTTCAAAGACGTATTTTTTAAATAAAAATTCGTAAGAAAAGACGTCATTTTTATTAAAAAAAATACATCTTTGAAATAATAAAAAGACGTCATTTGTTGAATTTTCTAAACATTGGAAAAATGACGTCTTTTTTGGTTCCAATCTTAGACACGACCAAAGACGTCTTAGAAAGACGTCATTATTTTCAACAGGGAAGACGTAATTCGTTTTAAAAAAGAATTTTTTTTTGAAAATTTATGTCTTTTACTATGAGTATTTATTGGAAAAATACATCTTTGAAATTATTTTACTTATAAAAAAGACGTCATTTGGTTACTATATTTTTGGAACATTAAAAAATGACGTCTTATTTTGTTCCAATCTAAGACACGACCAAAGACGTCTTCAAAGACGTATTTAAAGACGTCTTCAAAGACGTATTCAAAGACGTCTTCAAAGACATCTTTCAAAGACGTACTGGAAAGACGTCATTATTTTCAACAGGGATGTATTTCCTGCAAACGAAAAGTTACCACCATTACTGTAACTTCTTTCTACGTTACTTTGATGCGCTCATTTTGTAGCAATATCGGGATATAACTTAAACATATTACTATAAAGTGTGTTAACACAGCCTAATAGAAGATGTAATTCTGGAGAAGGAATTACATCTAAAATTAGTTTATCATCATCTGAATAAAACAAAGGTGGATTGATACGATTTTTGAAATATTTAATTTTTTTTTTTACCTTTCCATGATCACACCAGTTATTATAATTAGACATACAGCTAGTTGTTGTCCTCAAAGTACCACACAAACCTAAATTAGTTTTCGTGACATCACACCAAATACATGGACAATAACTTGCGCTATTCGTTAAACCCGTAATTATGTTTGAAAGTTTCAAGTCAGTTGTAATTGTTCCTAGATATTCAATCAAATAATCATTAATTTTTAGTTTTGACCACAAAAGTTTTACATTGTTATAATTTTCTTGTGTATCTGGGGCAAGAGCAATAATAAATATCTTCTTTACACCAGTGTCCTTCCATTTTTTAGAATTCTTTGAAGTATTTTTTTCAATGTTATTATCTTCATTTTTAGATTGAATAGATAAGGTGAATTTTAAAGAACCTCCGCCACCATCAATACCAAAATTCGAGTGAAAATAAAAAATATTTCTATTATGAATAATACGTTGTATAAACAAAATCAAATCGGTGCAAATAACAGCAGAGCTTGGAATTTTCGTAACAACCTCATTTTTTACAATTTCGAAATCCAATGAATGCACTTCAAAAAATTCATCCAAACTATGAGACTTTTGAAAATTTTTTTCTCGGGTATAAGGCTTAATAATATTTCGTGAACATGTTTTTTTTCTTATAAATTTAGAAAAATCACGTATCTGACGATCAGATAAATTTGAATCATTCTGCAAATCACATAAATCATTAGACGATATTTGGTGTATTTGTTTTTTTCTTTTGCATTTATGATAATATTTAATGGTTTACCACGCTGTTGCGATAGAGATAGTGCAACATTCGTCCTTTCTGCTTTGTCATTTAATTTATTTTCAACTTTCCTTTTGACTAATAATTTAGAAATCAAATGTTCACTTTGCTTTGGAGTTTTGATGCCTTCTTGAACATTTTTAAGGAATGTTGTTGAAGTACATTTATGACTTATACCTTTAGCTATTAAAGTTAAACAATTCGAACATCGCCTACTAGTCTTCTTCAGTGGTTTGCGAGATTCCTTTTTTTTAGTATTAACAATTTCAAAACTTCTTTGTCTGGATCTAATTTCATTACATAAAGTACAGCCACACTCTTTTTCTGACTTTGATGTACTGCGCGTTTTCATTTTTAAATGATATTTTGAGTAGTCTGGCATCTGAAGTGAACTTTTTAAACTTGTATTCATATTAGCTCTTGTAATTTTAAGCCTACAAGCACCACAAACTACAGCAGGTAAACGCGAATCCATCTCATTAAAATCAGGAAATAACAATTTGATTTGAGTTCCTATTTTACCTGTAGTTTTATAATGCTTTTTTTCGGCTTCCTTTTACACATCAAACACATATGCCGATTTTGTTCGTGAGTTCTGGCCGAATTACATTGCAAGTTCATATTTGACAATCACTATTTTTAAATTGAATAAAATTAAATAAATTAAACGAACGTTGCTGCGCGAAGTCAAATGCTATACTAAATTTTCTTTAAGATTATATATCACTTTAAATTCCACAAATTGTATTTACATATGATCTTTATATTATAAATAATAAATAGTATCGAGTACTGTTAGCTGTAACCTTTTCAATGTTTATTTTATTTGTATACAATGAATTAGGTGAGAATATAACGAACTTTAAGATTGTAGTTATGGAAAAAATTTTCTAGCTTTGTATATATTATTTTTCATTTCTTAAGTAATTATATATATCAGTCGTTTTATAATTATAGATTTAATGCATATTAATACCGTAAATAAATGTTTTTAACATACAGGTGATATAAAATAAATGGGGGATAGTTATTTACTTATTTGTTATTTCTATTTATATATTTATAATAATGTTGCCTAATAAAACAATATTTGTTCATTTAAACTTAACTTTTTATGAATCGGCCACGTGAATTGATTTTAAAAAGTATGTCAAAATATGTTTAAGATATCTAAAAATCATAATCAAAATGAATTTTGAGGCAACAAAACATTTTCATTTAAACTTCCTTTAGGCGAACCGTGAAATATAATTGAACCTTTTTTATTACCAGTAATAATTTCAGCTTTTATATTAAATTTAAATAAATCAATAATTTTTAACCAAGTACCATTACATAGTCCGTCACTCACACTCAAATTTCTTATTAACATTACAATCGCATTTTTTTAAAGAATTAATTTATGTACTGGAAATCCTGGAAATCGTAATGAATTTAAATATTCAATTGGAAACTTTAATTCAACATCTATTTCAGTTCGATCAATACCTTTATGTTTTGCGTAATCAATACTATAGTATTCTACTGCATTTGAGTTAATTTTATTTAAAATTTTATCATTGATATTCTACATGTCTTAATTATGTGATGAAAGTATAATTTTATCAGATAAATCTTCTTTTAAATCTATATTATTACCATATATTTTTGTACATATATCTTTTGTTGCCCAATTTTCAGGAATTTCCAATGATGTAATTAAACCACTTCCAATTTTTAATAAAAAATTTGCATAATTATCATCATTATTTCTCATATTTTTTGTTAATTTAAATATTTTAAAATTTTTCCAAAATTCTGAAAATTTTAAAGTTTTATTTATAATTATTTGTTTTGTTCCATATTTAATGATTGGGAGTGTTTGCATATAATCACCTCCAAGATTAAGTATTTTATTTCCGAAAAAGTAATTTTCCAATCTACAAATATCTCGAATAAGTTTATCAACAAGTTCTAATACTTTTTTTGCCACTATTTTTAAATTTTTCCATGTGGTGCGAGAGTTGGCGGGGTTGGTTTCTATTTAATTAATCTTTGAAAATAAATTTAGCAATAAGTTATGTAAAATATCATTTTATCCGCTTAATTTATTGAAATTAAGCTAAAGGATCAAATATTTAACTAAAACTCACAATAAATCACTTAAAATTAGCTAAAAATTATCAGTAAAAAGGATGGATTAAGGGAGGAATCGTGGATTTCGAGAGGCTGACAGTGGCGAAAATCTTTTATAATATAGATAAATCAACAAAAATTAGCTAAAAATTATCAGTAAAAAGGAGGGATCAGGGATTTCGAGAGGCTGACAGCTGCAGCGGCAGTGGCGAAAATCTTTTATAATATAGATAGACATACATTTACATCTTATGTTAAGTACATATAAAAGAGGAATATTTAAAAGAAAAGTATCAAACTTTTGACAAGTGTTTCGAGTGATATCTTCTAGAATCATGGCCACAAAAAAGTATGAATTATTAAAGGCATTTTCTCGTAGTCATGAGTCTAGAAGATATGACTCGTAACACAAGAAAAGGACTAAATATTTTGAAAATCCAACGTAATAATTATATTTTTATAATAATGATAACATACTTTTTGTTAATTGAACGTATTTTAAAAAATAAATCAAATTCATCACAATGGCTTAATAAACGAATCACATAGTTACTATATAACATAAGATATAAATGTATGTTATATATAAACTATAATATGTCAAATATGTAACTGCAGATTATATGTAGCTATGAATTAATAATATGAACTATGTAACAGATTCAATAAGCTTTAAGAGTACCATAAACGCAATTTCCAATTCGAATTGTATTCATTTTGTAGATTACGATATTTTTTACAATATATAATATGTAAATAATATTTATACTAATTATACTTCATTTTAGTTGAGTTATCGATTATTCAAAAATTAAAAAAAAGAAAAATTTCCTAGTAAAAACATATTTTAATTTAGTCATTCATAAATTTTAGTGAGTACTTTGCTAGTTGAAAACTAGTGTAGCTCCAAGTTATACAAAGAATTAAATGATTTCTTTTTTTGCAACATTTGAAAAAAAAGTTTTCCTCCGACGTGTCGCCTTTTCCAAACGAATAACGACGTGTGGATACATATCCTTTTTCACGCCCAAAACCGAGGTGTTGCCTTTTCTAAACGATAAACGACGTGTATCCTTTTCCATGCCAAAACCCAAGGTGTCGCCTTTTCCAAACGAAAAACGGTGTGTATCCTTGTTTCACTAACCCGACAATATAAATATCATTAAGAGGACGCTGGATCTCTCTATCCTTTTCTAATTAAAAAATGTAAATTTTTGGGAAAACTAGTTATTATTGATAGAAATCAAGGGTTGTCCGCAACTTCTATAGCGAAAAACAATATTTTGTCCGATGAGAGCAAATTAATTTTGTTGCTTTTTTTTCAAGTAAAGTTTGACATACTTAAATAACGTATTCTCTAGCCTAATTTAGGATTTTGTAAGTATGTCAAACTTTACTTGAAAAAAAAAGCAACAAAATTAATTTGCTCTCATCGGACAAAATATTGTTTTTCGCTATAGAAGTTGCGGACAACCCTTGATTTCTATCAATAATAACTAGTTTTCCCAAAAATTTACATTTTTCAATTAGAA
This sequence comes from Anastatus disparis, assembly GCA_017163975.1. Taxonomy (NCBI): domain Eukaryota; kingdom Metazoa; phylum Arthropoda; class Insecta; order Hymenoptera; family Eupelmidae; genus Anastatus; species Anastatus disparis. Next base: position 6,108,127 of record JAFFSR010000274.1, on the reverse strand, counting down.
AAGGATAGAGAGATACAGCGTCCCCTTAAAGTCATGTTTACATGATATAAGATAATAAAGTTCGAACGAGAGAGAGAAAGATTGTAACACCATATAACATAACCTCTCTAATCAAAACTCTTTTTTCTATACGTTTTGCTGTGTTGCTACAATTTAAATTACATTTTTTTTATAAGAAAAGAAGTATGTTGTGTATGAATGTAAGTATGAAAAATTGTTTTTAATATTTATTGCATTAAAATTTAATTAATTTATTCGTGTGAAACATATGAAATTCATATAATTGAAAGATATGTTTGTGTTTAGCCTCACTTTTAAGGTTAATTAAAAACTTAATTTTTATTTTCAACTTTTAGATACTAAAAATGGATTCAATTGTTCATCTTGAAAGTATTGAGCTCCAAAATTATTATAAAATATCATTAGATATTTTATTTAAAAAATCTTATAAACATTTTGTAAAAATCTTAAATTTATTATTGTTTTGTAATTTTCTTACTTCACTTTCTTATAACTTATGTAAATATTTAGAATAATTGAATAGTATATTATGCGTCAAGAGGAAGAAGTATGCTGTTCGCTCCCACGTATAGTTGTCGCCCGAGCGTAGCGAGGGCGACACTTACGCAGGGGCGAGGAGCATACTTTTTCCTCGTGCGCAATATACATTTTTTTTTACACAGGGCGCGTACAGTGGGTACTTTACTCCCTCCTAGTGAAAAGTAAAGTACCCACTGTACGCTGCCTGTGTAAAAAAATCGTATATTCACCACGGGAGTAAATGAAAAATGCCTTAAATCGTATGTTTGTCACCCTCGCCTCCAGCTCGGGTGACAATTTTCATACGATTTCAGACATTTTTCGTTTTTACTCCCTAGGTGAATAATATACTATTTTACATCCCTAGCCTAAAGTTCGTTTAAAAAATAATAGAATTACATATATTTATGTAATAATACATTTTTTACAAAATACATATTTATTCAACATAAATACATTTTTCATGATTATTTTGATTACAAAATATATATTTATTTATATAAATATATTTTTCAATTTCACGTTAAACAATTATTCGTGATATTTATTATCTGTTTTGTTGCTACAATTATTTATTATTAAATTGTGAATTTCACAATTAAAAAATAATACACGTTTTTTAACCGACTTCAAAGAGGAGGAGATTCTCAATTCGACTAAATTTTTTTTTTTTATGTCTGTTACCTCATAACTCCGTCATTTCTTAACCGATTCGAAAGAAATTTTTCTTATCTGATAGAGAATGTCTGCAGGAAGGTCCCATACGTGTCCTATAATTATCGGGCCAATATTCGGTTTGTATTACCCAATTATCAAATTAAGAAAAAAACCGGGTGTTTTGTTATAGCATTTACCTCCCTTATACTTTGTCTCTCTCTCTCTCTCTCTCTCTCTCTCTCTCTCTCTCTCTCTCTCTCTCTCTCTCTCTCTCTCTCTCTCTCTCTCTCTCTCTCTCTCTCTCTCTCTCTCTCTCTCTCTCTCTCTCTCTCTCTCTCTCTCTCTCTCTCTCTCTCTCTCTCTCTCTCTCTCTCTCTCTCTCTCTCTCTCTCTCTCTCTCTCTCTCTCTCTCTCTCTCTCTCTCTCTCTCTCTCTCTCTCTCTCTCTCTCTCTCTCTCTCTCTCTCTCTCTCTCTCTCTCTCTCTCTCTCTCTCTCTCTCTCTCTCTCTCTCTCTCTCTCTCTCTCTCTCTCTCTCTCTCTCTCTCTCTCTCTCTCTCTCTCTCTCTCTCTCTCTCTCTCTCTCTCTCTCTCTCTCTCTCTCTCTCTCTCTCTCTCTCTCTCTCTCTCTCTCTCTCTCTCTCTCTCTCTCTCTCTCTCTCTCTCTCTCTCTCTCTCTCTCTCTCTCTCTCTCTCTCTCTCTCTCTCTCTCTCTCTCTCTCTCTCTCTCTCTCTCTCTCTCTCTCTCTCTCTCTCTCTCTCTCTCTCTCTCTCTCTCTCTCTCTCTCTCTCTCTCTCTCTCTCTCTCTCTCTCTCTCTCTCTCTCTCTCTCTCTCTCTCTCTCTCTCTCTCTCTCTCTCTCTCTCTCTCTCTCTCTCTCTCTCTCTCTCTCTCTCTCTCTCTCTCTCTCTCTCTCTCTCTCTCTCTCTCTCTCTCTCTCTCTCTCTCTCTCTCTCTCTCTCTCTCTCTCTCTCTCTCTCTCTCTCTCTCTCTCTCTCTCTCTCTCTCTCTCTCTCTCTCTCTCTCTCTCTCTCTCTCTCTCTCTCTCTCTCTCTCTCTCTCTCTCTCTCTCTCTCTCTCTCTCTCTCTCTCTCTCTCTCTCTCTCTCTCTCTCTCTCTCTCTCTCTCTCTCTCTCTCTCTCTCTCTCTCTCTCTCTCTCTCTCTCTCTCTCTCTCTCTCTCTCTCCATTACGCCACCGTTGGTTACAAACATTGTAAAAACAATTTTATATATAAATTTTTCGCCCTTTGGGGTTTAAGAATAACAATATAAGTTTAACTTTAATTGTTTTTTATTATTTCATTCCCGTAATTTAATTTTAAATAATTATATACGGTTCGATCATATTTTTTAAATTTCATTACAGTTTCCAAACATAATTGGAATAAACAGTAATGATAACTGCCGCTCATTTACCGATCATTTACCAACTGAAAGCGACGTTGACGTGGTCGACGCACCAACTACATATCTTTAGCTTCAAAGCGCCTTGGGGTTCTGCGCTTCTACTTCAGGTTAGGTTAGGTATTATTTTTATTCGGCGAGTACATTTGATTTTACTTTTAACGCGTTTCTTTTATAGTTTAAATTATTTGTATTAAACTTGATAATTTATTTGAATAAAGGAAAGAGTACAAGCGCACACGTTATTATAATTATAAAAATGTTCTTCATTTGTTATGTGTTTAATAAATAATAATGTTATGTGTATTAAAATACGTCGACTAAGATATAATTTACAAGGGCCCTTGAAGCGTGCGTTTATCTTATTTTTTCTAATTTTATATGTTTATTTTTGCTTTCTCATAGAGAAAGCATTGTATCGATAAAAAAAAATTTTTTCTATTTTTTCATTAATTTGTACATATTTAGACTCAGGGAGTCGAAAAAAGTGGTTTCCAGAAAATGTCTGTATGTATGTGTGTGTGTGTGTGTGTATGTGTGTATGTATTCAGTACGCCAATAAGATCTCGAGAACTACTCGATGGATTAGCTTCAAATTTTGCATGTAATTTATTTCTTTGTCTAACTGGGGGGGAAGCTATTGAAAATTGATCTTCTAAGCTCAGTTTTTTTTTAGAGCCATTTTAAGAATTTTGAAAAAATTTTGATTTTTCATTTTTTTGATATTTTACGTAAACTACTCGAAGAATTTTCTTGAAAATTTGTATGAACATTATTTGCGACTGCCAAAAGAAGAAAAACTTTTACCAACTGATTTTCTTAGCGCACTTTTAATTTTAGAGCATTTTGAAAATTTTGAAAAAAATTTTTTTTTTTCATTTATTTTTTATTTTACGACAACCATTCGATAGATTTGCTTCTAAATTTGTATGCAAGTTATTCGCTATTGTCTAAAGAAAACAAGCTTTGGAACACTTATTTTCTTAGCGTAGTTTTAATTTTAGAGCATTTTGAAAATTTTAGAAAAAATCTCTATTTTTCATTTTTTTTCTATTACACAAAAACCATTCGATAGATTTGCTCGAAAATTTTTATGGAAATCATTTGCAATGGCCTAAATAAAACAAGCTTTGAAAAACTTATTTTCTCAGTGCAGTTTTCATTTTAGAGCATTTTGAAAATTTTGAATAAAATTTTTCTAATTTTTTTTATATTTTACGTAAACTACTCGATGAAAGAGCTTCAAATTATGTATGGGAATTATTTATGATTGTCGAAATAAAATGAACTTTTGAAAACTAATTTTCTTCAATTTTCTTAGCGCACATTTAATTTTACAGCATTTTGAAAATTTTGAAAAAATTTTTTATTTTTAATTTCTTTTCTATTGTACAAAAATCACTTGATAAACTCGCTCAAAAATTTTTATGCAAATTATTCACTATTATCTGAATAAATCAAGCTTTGGAAAACTTATTTTCTTAGCGCAGTTTTAATTTTAGAGCATTTTGAAAATTTTGGAAAAAATGTTCATATTTCATTTTTTTCTATTACACAAAAGCCATTCGATAAATTTGCTCAAAAATTTTCATACAAATTATTTGTTATTGCCTAATTAAAGCAAGCTTGGAAAAACTTATTTTCTTAGCGCAGTTTTAATTTTAGAGCATTTTGTAAATTTTGAATAGAATTTCATTCATTTTTTGGTATTTTACGTAAACTACTCGATGAAGTAGCTTAAAATTATGTATAGAAATTATTTACGATTGCCTAAATAAAATGAACTTTTGAAAACTGGTTTTCTTAGCGTAGTTGTAACGTTAAAGCGTTTTGAAAATTTTAAAGCAATGTTTATTTTTCAATTATTTGGTATTTTTTGTAAACTATTCGATGAAAATGTTCCAAAATTTGTATGCAAGTTATTAGTTATAGTGTTAAGAAGACAAGCTTGGGAAAATTAATTTTATAAACGCATTTTTAATTTTAGAGCATCATAAAATCACATTATGCAAATGGCAAAATTAAGAAAGAGTAAAATTCATATAGTTTTCGTAGGTATTAAGACAGCCTTCAATACAGAGGATAGGGACATTTATATTAAAATCGTATTTAAAAAAATAAAATCAAATTACTCTAACTCAATGTGCTCTATGAGAAAGCATTGCGCCAAAGCACTTGGCAGCGTTTTCCATATGTATTTCAGCCTATTAACATTTGTAGTTATTTAATAACTAACACTTTTAAATAATATTTTAGTCTAATAAGGAAATTCAGTATTTTCTTTATGATGCTATTTTTCAAACTATATAATTTTAAATATACTAAAGTATACTATACTTTTAAGTTAACTATATAATTTCATACTAATTATTATGGTAGGGTCAAATTATCAACATTCATTCGAACTGAGATTATAAAAAATGCGTACGTGCAGCCTGACCAGTTTTTAACCGGTCAGCAATAAAACATCTGTTATGCACTTGTAGTTTATCCTTTCGTTCGAAAATCTCCGTTATTAATAAAAAAGGGATGCGTACGAATTTTCTATTTTTACGTATTTTTTTACCTGCATAGGCATACACATTATTTTTACCAAAAATAAATACGACAGAATACTCTTAAACTTCAAGGAGTGAACACCTTTTTCCTTTCCTCACTATATGGAATAAAGTATAAAGTGTTGTGCACTCACTTGTGTTTTATTTTCAATACATTTTCATTATCCAAAATTTGTTTCTTTCAATTAATTTTTAGCGAGGCACGCTCATTCAAGAGCGTACAGAAAGTAAGATTAAATTTGAATACTAATTAGTGCATAACCTTAGTTTCTTGCTGCTTGAATTTTATCTTGTCTCGATTTTATATGTTGAACATAATACATTCTTTATTGAACGACAATATTTAGCAGAGTTCTTGGGTATACGCCGTGGGTTTCGTCATACCAGACGTCCGGACGGCAGAACTTTTAAGCGAAGTTCTGTTAGAGTATTAAATATTGTTCGATTGATTTTTATTACTAGAGAGAGAGTCAAAACAGATCTGCAGTATTAGACTTTGCTGATCAGCTGTATACTGAAAGTCAATCGTTTAACAGTAAGTGCACGTGTACGTAAAGCAAGTACACGTGAAACCCACAGATATATTTAATTTTATTCATTTAAATATATTCTCCGTTACATGGCGCTCAACAAATTGATTCGCGTCAATAAAAATTTAACATTGTTTCTATGGTGCGCACTGTTACGTGGCGGACAACGTAATAATTAACGGGACGTTATAAAAGAATATAGACAGCTTTCTGGTGGCACACATTGTTAAATGACATCCACTGAACAGTTTAAGGAAGCGTATGCAAAGTTTTAAGCGGCGCTTACTGTTGTATGATGCCTGAGATATTAAACTGAATCGTTTAAGAGTCGTAATTGCGCGGTAATTTTTTTTTTAGAATGTGCTTTTTTTGTTAAGGAAGTAGATTCACGTGATATTTTTCTCGTTTTTTTAGGAAAAATAAAAGTTAGTTTTTTTTTAGAGAAAAAGATTTGCCAAAATTTTGTATAAGGACGACGGTCTCATAGATTGTAAGAGAGTTCGACAAGATAGGAAAAAAGAGAAGTCTTGTCAAACATAGGGCGCGTTTGTGAGCAACAGTAAAGTAGGTTGCTCACAGGCTACAATGTAATTAAGTAAGAGTAATAATTAAGCAAGCAGTAAAGAGTTCTAGAGGACAAAATTTGAATTTGTTTTTTGGAATTGTGGTTTTACTCTCGGTGTTGATTTTTTTTCTATTTCTTTTTTATTAAGCTAATTATTTCTCATATAAGAGAAACATGAATTTTGGATCTGTTCTTTTTTTAATTAAAATTATTCAATTTTTTGTGTTTTTACAAAACTGAGGTTGCAGTTTTTGCAATAGCTAATTGGTTGAAGGTTTTAATTTTTTTTTTAGCCAGTCAGCAGTTAGAATTATTGACACCAAGTGGAAATCATAGAGTTTTTTTCTCTCCTTTGAGGAAAATTAAATTGTTTTTTTATTCAAAATAATTTTATTGTTATTAAAGGGAGAACGTTGGCTCAATATATTTAGATTGAGCTTAATAAGAATAATATCTTTGTAGCTTGCGTACAGAGGTTCTTGTGTTTGCTATAGTAGTTAGGTACACTATATATATATATTGTACACACCTATAATTTAATTTCTTTTGCGATTATTCTCGTAGTTTTTTAAAGTGGCACACGCAAGCACTTTTATTTCAGGTAATAGATTTGCTTCAAGTGCGAAGATTTTAATTAATCAATCAAGAAGAGAGACAGCATCAACAGAGTTGCTCGATGACTAGTTGATATGCTTAAACGGTTAAGAATTGATTGAAGCATTACACAGCTTACAAATGCGAACCTCTGGCTCCAGGTTCGCTCAAGCTGAGAGATTAAGAATTTGGCTGCTCGGTCAATATACACAGCTGATTTCATACAATCAGATCTGTCTGACGAAAATACAATCAGACAGAATAAAATTGATCTTCGTCAGTCTTTTATTGAAACAAAGACTGCGGAGATAAAAAATAGTTCGCAAATAGCAAGTAATTACACCTTGCACCCGCATCCATTAGCTGAGTTGCCTCAGTCATTAGTTACTGGAGGCGAGAGAGCAGGGGCACCCTAGCTGATAATGGTAGTGTTGCCTTGCAAAGTACATAGGTGAGACAACGAGAATTAATTGATTAAGAGAATGAAATCCAAGAAATTCCAAGACAAAATTGACGATCGCGCACAACAAGATTTGCCGCAAAGTCATAAGAATATGATTAATGAAGAGTATCTGTTGCATAGCAAGATATTAAAAGCATTGCAACAAATACAACATCAAGTAAGAGATCTATCTGAGAGAGTTCGCGACCTCTCAGATTGGAGGGAGTCATGCTTGTCAAATCAAACAAGTGTGATTCCGATTGAGAATAGGTTACCATCGAGTACAAGAATAGATGGTGGTCTATCAGGTAATGGCAAAAAGATTCAACATAATAATGTTGAATCAGGTCAACGAAGGCCTGATAACAGACAGGTAAATTTTGACCAGACGACGTTAATGGGAAGTACGATTTTCTAGTAAAATGGACCAAAGTATTGACCTCTTTTGACACGAGTCGAGGAGTGTCGGGTCCTTGCTAATCTGTCGGAGAGTGATTTGTTGTGTTGCAATTATTGAAAGGTGTTGCAGCTACCTGGTATCGCTATAATCGGGACCAATAGCATAGTTGGCCTGAATTCTGCTAAGCTGCGAGACGATGGTACAGTACCAACCGTCATTTCCAACAGAGGCTTATAGCAGAAGCGAATACACGCACGCAGGGCAATGATGATCCAGTGCGTGACTACTTAACGTATCTTATAGTAATAATGCAAAGACAGGAACCACAACCAGACACCAGTCAACAGTTAGATTTATTATATCGTAACTTGAGGCCGGAGCTGCAAAGACTCATACGCAGAGACGAATTCAATAGCATTGATGCTTTATTAGAGCTTGCTGTTAAAGCGGAGTTGACTTTAGAGGCTGAAAAAATCTATAAACCTCCACCATCATCCGGCAAAGCACTATTACCAGAAACAGCTTACCACCCACCGGCGAATCGAAAGAAGATTCCGCCTAAGGTATCTAGTGTAGACACCAGTGTGCCTATAGTTGAAGATATGGTGTCTACAGTCACAAACATTTTGAGAGAAAAACTAGCACAGTTTGAAAAGAAATTGATTGGAAAAGCTTTTCGATATACAACCCCAAAGAAAAAGAAATCCAAGTCAAGTCCTGCAAATCACCGGATGTCAAGGAGAAATAGTGATGAGGATCACTATTCAGATATTATCCTAATAATAATGGTTCAGGTTCTGAGAGACAAAAGTCTCGTAGTCTAAAAAAGGATCAATATAGAAATCCAGGATTGAGTCCTCACCGCAACCGGGATAGCATAGTTTTTTATGGTTGTGGTAATCCAGGTTACATAAGGAGCGAATATCCGAAATGTTCGGAAAACGCCAATGGGAGCAAGTGGAAAAGGCTGTAACTGTTTCCACTGACTCTTCTGAGGCCTTCGAAGAGTCAGATGTACCATTGACAGGCTCAGACAGAATTGAACCTATCAACGTTGGTGAACCATTAAAGTATGTTGCAATAAAGCAAAATTCAGCCTTTGCTGAGATTGCAACAAACATAGGCATCATCGAAGCTGAAACTCGATGATGGTTGGGAGGTTCCATTGCAAAATGTGGTATGTTAATTGACTCATACAACACTCGTGGAGCCAGAGCCGTAAAATGGATAATTAACTAAGTCAGACTATATATATAGATGAATGCCAGATCAAGAAAGGTGATCATAGCAATTTTAAATGGTTTTGCTATCTGTATATAATATAAATAACTAATTAAAGTAAATAGTTTTGAAAGTACAAGACTACTTGTGTACGGTTGAACACCATAAAAGAGTACTAAAAAGTATATCAGTCATTTTCTTTCTAATGTACAAAGATGAAGGGATCGAAGAAGCTGAATTTATGACTCTTTATACTGTAAATCCAACTAAGGAACAATGGTGTCTAGATTGGTTTACTAGAGTACATAATTGTCGATTCTTTATGTATAGTCTGGACGGAGAAGTCAATATTATCCTGGATCTAGATGACGAGACGTGGATGCTTGTCATCTCTCAGGGACAAACGAAATGGGTGTTTATGGAGTGTCATAATGGGACTGCAGCTGGTCGCGTAAGTAGAAGAAGAATCTACATAAGAGTGATAGTTACATATTTTTGGCACTCCATTTGCAGGGACATTCATTTGATCTGCCAAAAATTTAAGTCTGACAATGATCCAGACAGCATCAAGGATGAGAATCAACCGCCGATGGATTAAGAAGTTGAAGTAGGTGGAGTGAAGAATTGCGGCGGGACATCTGCGAATGGCCAACCTCATCACTTTAGCGATAGCGCACCACCTGCATGTGGTATAAAGTGTAGTTTTACGTCGATATACGTGTGTAGAAAGCGTGACAGGCCGCGTAGAACAGGTGTTGGTGGTGAGACCAGCGAGTGTGAGATTTATATATGTTTGACAGCGATTGAGTGAAACTAGTGCATCTAAGCGCGTTCGTGGTAAGTCGAAGGTAACGCTAGAAGATTTTCTGCTTGATCTTCTTAATTTCTTACTCAATTTTAGCAGTGTAGCAACCGGAAAGAAATACAGTTGTTGCAAATGATTAAAAAACTGTCACAACTGTAATTATGGAACAAAGAAGTGGTTGTCCAAATTCTTCAAAATACGATATCTGTTAATAAATGACATCGATGATAGGTATAAATTTACTGTCATCATTAAAGTATTGAAAGAGATAATATGCAAGTAGGGTAGATGTAGGTATTACAGCGGAATCGACGTATGATGAACTTCAAACTTATAAATTAAAGCTTATAGATAAAGAAAACTTATCACTTTTATTTTTAATAAAATATTTAAACATTGATTTACTAGAAAAAGATTAATTTAACATTAATTACAAATTAAAAATAAGAAAAAATGAATTTAAAATAAAATGTATTTGTGGCTATTGCTGCAGCCGTGTTTCTAATGCTGTGTGCCAGTTACTACTGAAGCTTTACTTAATTTTTTCACTTTCTTTTTCTTCACTGCACTCTTTTTCATCATTTCTCAAGTCAAACTTAAAACTATTTGAAATATTTTAGGATCTCTCAGCTCGTTTTGACACTTTTAAATATTCCGTTCGAAAAGTTGAGGTTAGGTAAACCACGTGTTATAATAATAAATGGATGCCATAGTAATTCATATTTGGTGATTTTAATGACGCATAATACTAATGTGTAAAATTAAAATATTAAATATGTGCTAGATGAAATCCCCAAAAAATATATAATAAGCAAAGATATATTTTATTTGATAATGATCTTATTCTACGTAAAAAAAAATAAAAACAGAAAATATTGTCAAATTTAGGATGCATACGTGATCGCGATTTTACGAAATTTATCAAGATTTTAGAATAGTTCAATTTTAAATAACCAATATTAAATATTTTTAGACTTTTTTGTGAGATATATTTTTTAAAATATTAAATAATACTTATAATATTTAATTATGCATTCAAATATTATTTATGAACTCGGAAAAAAATATTTTAAAAAATTTTATATGAAAAAACAGTAACTGGCACCTCCATAGCAATACCCATATCTACCCTATCTTCTTTCATTGATATTAAATGAAATATGTTTTTGAGTTATTAATAAATAAAGATTTTAAAAATTACAAAAATGTCCATTTTCAAAACTCTTAAACGATAATAAAATTTGAATTTTTTTAGGTTGGCAAAGTTTTAAAGTAAAATTTAGATACTCTTTAATAGAATCCCGAAGAGTAATTTCAAATTACTTTATTTTAAAGTGTTATTTTTTTATTGCTAATTAAGCGCGTATACGCAGTATCTCCGCACAGCTATCCTGGACAGAAAAAAGTCTGTCTAAAATGACGACCAAAAGTAAGAATGAGAGTTTTTTCTGAGGTCTTCATAATGATAAAAAATTATAATTTTAAAATTGCAGCTGATCCTTAACGGCAGGCCGGAGTAGATCCTGATACCGACCGAGTAACAATTGAGTTGTTTGTTATTTACTCAAGTATTAATCGGTGTATCTTCAAATTGAAGGTTAAGCGCAATAGATATTATTATTATGAACATCTATGCACAAGAAAAAAAAATTCTACCGCTTTGTTTTTGAGAAAAGTAAGGAACACCAAAGTAAAAGTTTATGTTTATAATATTTTTGCGTTCCTTACTTTTCTCAAAAACAAATCGGTAGATTTTTTTCTTCTTGTGCATAAATATTTGTAATAATAATATCTATTGCGCTTAACCTTCAATTTGCAGATACACCGATTAATACTTGAGTAAATAACAAAAATTTCAATTAGACAAGGACAGCGAATCCGGCCTGCTCTTAACACAAATTATTGCTAGAAAATGAGTTTTTATTTTATATTTTATCTATGTATTTTATTTGTTATTTTAATACTTGTATGTTCAATTTGAACTATTAAAATTGATTTTAATAAGGAATAATAAACAGATTATAATAATGAAAATGTTTATATTATTGACTAAAGTTCTGCCATCAATTCCGAATAGTGTAATATACTAGATACTACATATTGTATTAAGTATTGTTATGCGTGACATTGAAATTTGGAAATATTATTAAACAACAAATTCTTTTTCCTTTTCAAATTTCTCTACATTTAATCGATGTCTTGATTTCTTAAGAGTCAGGTTCGTGCGTGTTAATAAAATTGATGTGTCGTGTGATTATAAATATTAGTAATAATTTTTTTCTTCATCATCCCTAGTGAAAATCGAATCTGTGAATAACTGGGAATAACTGGAAATAACTGTTATAAACTGTTCAGTTTGAGACAGGAATAACAGTTATTTCCAGTTATTCCCAGTTATTCTCAGTTATTCCCAGTTATTTACAGTTTAGCTTAAAAATAATTTAAAAAAAACAGAGGTACGAATAACAGTTATTCCCAGTTATTCCCAGTTAAACTAAGGAAAGAGAAATAGAAAAAATAACCATAAAAAAAAAATATTTTTTAACTAAATTGAGAATAACTGAAAATAAATGGAATAGCTGAAATTAACTAGGAATAAGTCTTATAGTGCCTCTAATTTCTAAAATTATTTCTAAACTAAACGGGAAATAACTGGGAATAACTGTTATTCGTACCTCTGATTTTTTAAATTATTTCTTAACTAAACTGGAAGTAACTGGGAATAACTGGGAACAACTGGGAATAACTAGGAATAACTGTTATTCCTGTCTCAAACTGAACAACATAACTGTTTATAAGTTATTCCCAGTTATTCACAGTTATTCCCAGTTATTCACAGATTCGATTTCCACTAGGGATATGATTGTTTAAATTAACTATACATAATGCCAGTACATTCAAATCATAAGTGCAGTCATGAAGAAAACAGAAAAAAAGTGTGTGCACCTTGTGGACAAAAAATTGTTGTTGGCTCAAAATCATTAAATTTCTTCAATATGACTGATAAAATTGAAAATCTTATTAAAACATTTATTGATGAAAGTTATGACAAAGAAGATACCAGGTTTCAAGTCAGCATTTTTACAACTTGCCGTTTGATTTTATTTGAATATAATAGAAACAATCGCAATAGACCACTTCCAAAAATACCAAACTATAAAAACATTTTATTGCCAAAAGCCACGAGGTCAAATCAATCATTAAATGATCTATCTACTAAGGATTTTGTTGGTTGCAATTGTTATATATGTTTGACGGGTAGATACAAAGGTTATATAAGTGTTAAAAAAGCACCTGGCTTGAAAAAAGAATTATCTAATGAAATCAATGCGTCGATGGGTTGTACGGTTTTAAAAATTCATTTGTCAATAAGCTACCACAAAATCAAAATACTAACAAACAGCAACCTTCTTCAACAAATGTTATGAAATTGTGTACAGAGTGCTTACAAGAAATTGGTAAAGGAAAAGTACATGTAAACGAAAAGCGTCAACATACTGTTCGAAAAAATGTGATAAATCTGATTCATAAATTGCCTGAAGAACAAAAAAAATATGTAGCATCCAGCATTATTCAAGATCAAGAGTCCATTAAATTAAATACACAAGGTCGTAAAAAACAATTTTTTTTGAAAGAAAATAAAACAAGTAATGTTTCTTTTTCAATTGAAAATCTAGATAATTTTCACTCTGAAACTGGCGTTTCTAGAAATCAAATGAAAAAAATTACTAACTAGGAGAGGCCCAGACCTCCGGATCACGGATTTTGCTCAAACTTTGGGATAAGTTTCTAGGTGTCAAAATATGAAGAAAACCAGAATTTTGGACCCTAACGCTTAAAATTTCCCTAGTTAAAGGTAATCAAAGAAAATCACTGAAAAAGTTACAAGATTTCCAAACGCTTATAGCTCTTTAGCATTAACAGTTAGAAGCTTACAACCATTTTCGAATGAAAGCTGACCTCAAATCCTTTCGAAATAGTGCTTGTAGCATATCAAAATATTATTCTTTCCTAACGTTACAGCGTTATAAGATTTTGACGTGAATTTTCTTTTAAAAACATTAATTAATAATAAATGCTAAAATGTAGTACAATTTTTATAACACTGTAGCTATGGGAAAAAATAATATTTTGATATGCTGTAGGTGCTATTTCGAAAGGATTTGAGCTCAGCTTTCATTTAAAAACAATTACAAGTGTCTAGTTATTAATGCTAAAGAACTATAGGCGTTTGAAAATCTAGTAACTTTTTCAGTGATTTTTTTTAATTGCCTATAACTAGGGAAATTTTGAGCGTTAGGGTCTAAAATTCTGAGTTTCTCCATATTTTGACATCTAGAAACTTATCCCAAAGTTTGAGCAAAATCCGTGATCCGGAGGCCTGGGCCTCTCCTAGTAAGTTTATTCGATCTAATACTGGACGAAAGTCCACGCCAGTTAAATACAGAGACCATGTAAGTAAAAGAACAAAAGCATTAGAGCCTTTATATAAATCTGATGTACTTGAATTTGAGATTAAATGTAACGTAAAAGAAAAGAGACCTGTTGTTTGGGCTGATGTCGAAGAACTCATAGATTATGTTTTGAAAAAAAAAGTCGTCGGCAATTATGAGATTAAAGTAATGGCCGATGGTGGACAAGGATTTTTCAAAGTTTTTATGTCCATTTTTTCGCGTATCGATGATAAAAATTCATCAGTCATTGACTCTAAAAATAATAGCAAAAGAAGTCAATCAGAAATGAGTGTGAAAAGATTGATTATGTTGTGTATTGTACCAGATATTAAAAAAACGTATGCATATGTGAAAATTTTATTTGATTTAATTAAATTAAACAATATTTCATTTAAATTTATTAGTGATTTTAAATTAATGCTTATAATTAATGGACAACAGACAGCTACGTCAATGTATCCATGTCCTATCATAACATTAGTTTACAAGAGTTGAGGAACATTCATAAAGAAGCTGATACAAATAAAGAAGTTAAGGCGATGTAAAATGGACACTACACCTGTACTCATAAATACTGACTATCTTTTAATTTTATTGCAAAATTTTCAGTAAAAAAATGCATTAGCTTATAGCATGTACCATGAAGATTATTCAGTTAAATTTTCAAATCAATTCATTCATTAATTATTGAGAATTTTGGGTTCCAAAATTATTTATTAAAATTTTTCAATTTAGTACAGGAATCCAAATATCCTAAAAACTAGTGAATGAATTTATTTGAAAATTCAACTAAATAATTATTATAGTACATGCTACAAGCTAATGCATTTCTTTTCTAGAAATTCATCAATAAAATAGAAAGGAAGTTAATATTTTTAAGCACAGGTGTAGTGTCCGTTTTACATCTCCTGGTTGTATGGGCTATGCAGTCTGTGTCAAAAGTTAGTTTCTTAGAAAACTGTCTATAATATAGTGGTAGAAAGTAATTATCTAATTTTTAGCTTACTAGGAGAGTATCAGACCTCCGGATCACGGATTTTGCTCAAACTTTGTGATAAGTTCTTAGATGTCAAAATATAAAAGGAAACAGAATTTTAGACCCCAACGCTCAATATTTCCTTAGTCACAGGCAATTAAAGAATATCACTAAATAAAATAACTCGATTTTCAAACGCATATAGTTACTTAGCATTAATAGCTAGTAGCTTGAAACTTTTTTTAAATGAAAGCTGAGCTCAAATCCTTTCGAAATAGTAGTTATAGCCTGTCAAAATATTATTTTTTCCCAAAGTTATAGCGTGATAAACATTGGACCTGATTTTTCTTTTTAAAACATTAATTAATAAAAAAAGCTAAAATTGGGTCTAATGTTTATTACGCCATAACTTTGGGAAAAAATAATATTTTGACATGTTATAACTATTATTTCGAAAGGATTTGAGCTCAGCTTTCATTTAAAAAAAGTTTTAAGCTTCTAGCTATCAATGCTAAGGAGCTATATGCGTTTAAAAATCTAGTAACTTTTTTTGTGATTTTCTTTAATTGCCTATAACTAGGGAAATATTGAGCGTTGGTGTCTAAAATTCTGTTTTCTTTCATATTTTGACATTTGAAAACTTATCCCAAAGTCTGAGAAAATCCGTGATCCGGAGTTGTGATACTCTCCTAGTTAGTAACTTATTAGATAATATTAAAACAATGACTTTAAACTACCCGAGAAACCTTTTCAATGTGGCCCGCTTGCGCGGGTCTAACTCGGTTACCGCAAGGGGGCCGAATCTGCAAAGAATCTGGCGGCGCATTCGGGCCCGATTCGGCTAGATGAAAATGTCATATTCTCAGCAGCATATGCCGCTTATGTCGAGCAGCTGATTGGCAAAATGCGGCTACTGCTATTTTAATTTTGAGGTTAACTTGAATTCGTGTTCACCTCTTAGAGCTGTGTTTTAAAATTTGTATAAAAGGTGAAAGTATTTTTTAAAAATGATTGCCAAAAAAAAAAACAAAAAAAAAATAACCTTGCTTTTAGATAAAAACGCCGAATAAGGAATCTACGAGCAAGATTGATTTTAATCAATTTTATTGTTAAACTTTGTTTGGTTACTTCTGAAGCTGACTTATCAAATGATTTAAATGACACTAAGTGCATTGCAAATCAGAACAATTATTCTGAATTACCCTGCGATAATATCAGTTTTCAAGATTCTAGTGATTATAACAGCGGTAGAGACTTAGATAATATTAATGAAAAACATATTTTTTGTAAAAAAAAGTTGTGATAAAGAAAAGCATAAGTATTTTATAATTTGTAAAAAATTGAGATTATGGACCATTAATTTCTTGATAGTGCAAATCATAATAAATACTCTTTTGAGAATTTTTCACTGAGTTTAAAAGGCATCTATTCAAATTAATTAGTTTATTTATTTATTAAACTAATTATAATAATTATCATAATTAATGTATTAATTTTATTCGCACTTTATGTAGAATAATTACCTTTAAAAAAGTGTTTAACTACTACTTAAAAAAGTATACATATAGGTTATGTCATCTGATATATGATAATTTATAAATTTATAATACAGAAGTTGGCATGCGCGATAGGCCCGAGCTCGCTGCCCGATTCTTGAAACTGTGGTGCCGTCTTGGGTGCGGAAAGGCTAGCACTGCGGGGCCAATATGGCGAGTCTGGCACCCTCATCGGCCCGAATTTGCGCCACAACGAAAAGGTTTCTCGAGTATGTTTCATTTAAATATAATGAATTATTAAAAAGTTATAACATTTTAAAGTTTATAAATTTTACACAAATCTAATGCAATCATAAATAATAATGCCAAAGTTTCAAAAACGATTTTATTTGACTGTAACAAAGTTTATTTTGTTCAGTTTAAAATTTAGAACCTATTGACGAGGATGGAATTTTGATTTTTATTTTTTATTAAAATTTATTGTTAATTTTCTATGATAAAACAGTAAGTACCGTCTGAAACACATACATTTTTTCGCAGAAAATAAGCAATAAATTTTAATAAGAAATAAAAATAAAAATTTCATTCTCGTCTATAGATTCTAAATTTTAAACTGAACAAAATAAACTTTGTTGCAGTCAAATAAAATCATTTTTGAAACTTTAGCATTATTATTTATGATTGCATTAGATTTGTGTAAAATTTATAAACTTTAAAATGTTATAACTCTTTAATAATTCATTATATTTAAATGAAACAAAGTTTAAAATGATTGTTTTAATATTATCTAATAAGTTACTAAGTAGGAGAGTATCACAACTCCGGATCACGGATTTTCTCAGACTTTGGGATAAGTTTTCAAATGTCAAAATATGAAAGAAAACAGAATTTTAGACACCAACGCTCAATATTTCCCTAGTTATAGGCAATTAAAGAAAATCACAAAAAAAGTTACTAGATTTTTAAACGCATATAGCTCCTTAGCATTGATAGCTAGAAGCTTAAAACTTTTTTTAAATGAAAGCTGAGCTCAAATCCTTTCGAAATAGCACTTACAGCATCTCAAAATATTATTTTTTCCTGAAGTTAGAGCGTAATAAACCTTGGACCCAATTTCGGCTTTTTTTATTAATTGATGTTTTGAAAAGAAAACTCAGGTCCAAGGTTTATTACGCTCTAACTTTAGGAAAAAATAATATTTTGAGATGCTGTAAGTGCTATTTTGAAAGGATTTGAGCTCAGATTTCATTTAAAAAAAGTTTTAAGCTTCTAGCTACCAATGCTAAAAAGCTATATGCGTTTAAAAATCTAGTAACTTTTTTTGTGATTTTCTTTAGTTGCCTATAACTAGGGAAATATTGAGCGTTGGTGTCTAAAATTCTGTTTTCTTTCACATTTTGACATTTGAAAACTTATCCCAAAGTCTAAGCAAAATCCGTGATTCGGAGTTGTGATACTCTTTTAGTAAGCTAAAAATTGAACAATTACTTTCTACCGAAAAATATAGACGATTTTCTAAAAAACTAACTTTTGACACAGACTGTATAGCTCATACAACCTTAAAACGTTTCCTTCAAAAATTTATGCACTGAGAGAAAATTCATGCCAATAGAGCATTTAGTTTACGTATTCAAAGTTAGTAAGTAATATCCTATGCTTTCATAACAGCGCCATATACTCTTACGAGGTTTATGCTATCCAAAAACTGTTTGTTTACATGCTTTGGTAACTTCCCACTCTAATATCCTTCGATAGCTGGCGCTGTATCCTCTCATGGGACGCGAAGAGAGTAAACGTGGCTTGTCCACTATTCTTCCTTTACTGCTAACTATGACATTCTTCTATTGCTCAAGTCGCCTCCTCTTTTGGGTGGCAACGCGAGCAAACACAGCTGGTCTATATCCAAAATCATGTCGCAAATTTCGTTGACGTATTTTCGTAGTGTGAATCTTTTTTTTCTTTTCTTTTCTTTTTTTATGAAGGGAGATACATTATAAATATAATCTGTTAAACTTTGTAACTATTAAAAATTAATTTTTAACTTAAAATTTAATTATTTTAAACAGCTAGGGGGCAGATGAGCATGTACGATTTTACGCCAGAGATATTTCGAAGTAGCGTCTGTCTGGTGTGTAACGTTCGCGCTTTTCCTTTTGAGTACGCGAGTTCAACTCTTGGTTAGAACCACTTTTTAAAAAATTTTTTTTTATTATTTCAATAGTTTTTATTACTTTTTTTTATTTATATTTTTTATATTATCTATTTTTTTAATAATTTTAAAATCTATTTTTTCACAAGTTACTTAAAGTATGCTCGTTTTTTTAATTAATATTTTTAAATAAATTATTTCATATACAAAATAATTTAAAATATTAACAAATAAATAATAGTGATGTTTACAATACTATAGTTCAATTTTCTCTTTATAAACATATATCAATACAGTCGACGATCTGAGTCCCGCCGCCTTCTCCTCCATCGACTCGCTCGTGCGTTACCCCCACTCGCTGACTAAAAGAATTTGTTTCCAAACATTCTGAGTCCCGCCGCTACTCCATGCGACTTTTTCACTTGTAAAAATGGGTTTATTAATTTCATTTTTTTTGTTTAGGATACAACAAATGTTTATTGAAATAAAAAGTAACAAAGAAATAATACAATATTGCATAATTCTCATTGATATCTATTGAAAAAAAATATAAAAATTAAACTAGATATATTTAATCAATCAATAAAATGTTATTTATTTGAAAGTTTAAGTGATTGCTTTATAAATAAAAGATAAAATAAATCTTATTTCATTTCATTTTCATAATAACAATGAGTATTTAGTTCATCAATAAATAACATATTCTTTAATTTTTAAATTTATGTTACCTATAAATAAAAAAATTTAATTTTTATATTTTTTATAGTAAATATAAATGAGAATTATGCAATATTACAATATTTTTTGTTACCTTTTATTTCAATAAACGTTTATTGTATTCTAAACAAAAAAATTAAACTAATAAATCCATTTTTACAAGTTAAAAAGTCGCATAGAGCAGCGGCGGGACTCAGAATGTTTGGAAACAAATTCTTTTAGTCAGCGAGTGGGGGTAACGCATGAGCTAGTCGATGGAGGAGAAGGCGGCGGGACTCAGATCGACTGTATATAATATATATTATAACATTAATAATAATACCTCAGTTTTATTTATTTATTGTAATTAATTGTAAATTTTATAAACTAAATTATAAATAAATTAAACTATACTATTATAAAATAAACATTACTATTATTTATTTATCAATATTTGTAATTACTACCTATAAAGAATAATTTATTTTTAAAAAATTTTCATTGAAAAAAACGAGCGTACTTGTGAAAAATTAAATTTTAAAATGATTAAAAAAATACAATATCTAAAAAAAATAAATATAAAAAGGAATAAAAAATATTAAAACAATAAAAAAAATGAAAAAAAAAAGTGACCCTAGCCGAGAGTTGAACACGCGTACTCAAAAGGAAAAGCGCGGACGTTACGCACTAGACCAACGCTACTTCGAAACATCTCTAGCGTAAAATCGTACATGCTCATCTGCCCCCCAGCTGTTTAAAATAATTAAATTTTAAGTGAAAAATGAATTATTAATAGTTACAAAGTTTAACAGATTATATTTATAATGTCTCTTCCCTCATAAAAAAAGAAAAGAAAAAAAAGATTCACGCAACGAAAATACGTTAACGAAATTTGCGACATGATTTTGGATATAGACCAGCCGTGTTTGCTCGTGTTGCCACCCAAAAGAGGAGGCGACTCAAGCAAACAAAGGATATGAGAGTGGGGAGTCATCGAAGTATACCACGTGAGTCATTAGTGAATGCCGTTTATGCTTTCGTTACTCTCCATACCATCTTTTTTAGTATAAGGTAATCCAATACTGATAGAGCTTCTCACGCCTGTCATATTTGTATCAATATTTTATATGGTCGCGTAGATGGCAGTTCGCATGCTCTATTAGCATGAATTTTCTCTCAGAATGGGTATTTAAAAAAAGATAATGAAAAATTTGTTTCTTTGGCTCACAACATGGAGTTCGCTAAATATTGCCATAACACAATAAATGCACGTTTGTTTGAAGAAGATGATAATACGTGTGTGCTAGAAAAATGTATTATTCCGGAATTGCATTTATTACAAGGTTTCGCGAACCATTTTTTTTGGAACGGTTTAGTACACTTGTTGGTCGTGAGGGAGCATTGTTGTGGTCTAGGAAAGTTAATGTAACATCAAAAATCACGGTAACGTTTTTGAAGGGAATGCTTGCAAAAAACTTTTGGAATCACCCGATTGAATTCTTGATAAGGAAATTTGCGAAAAAGTTGGCCAATTGGCTTTAGTACCGTTCGTAACGGCTTTCAAAGAAATGGGTGAAATTGTTCATGCTTGTTTTTCATTACACAGACTTGAATTAGAAATTAAACGTGCTCTTTAATAACTTATCCAAAGCTTTATTAGCAACGAAAGTATCAGAAACATTAAAGATACATGTGCTTTTAACACATTACTGCCCTGGTAGAAAATTAAGGATAAGATATGCTCAGATAACTAACTGTTGGCTATATCTCGTCGCTACGCAGTCGCGATAAGTGACCGATAAATACACGATAATATATTAAAGATTACAGAGTTGATATAAAATATAATCACTAAAATAATTAAAATTTTTTTCTTCTGATTCGAAATAAATTATAAATATTATAATATTCATTATTACAATTCATACGAGTTGCAAATAATTTTGCAATTAAAATCTTTTATAGAAAGCGAATCTGTATATATACATGCTGCCCGCGATGGCGCCTGTTTGTACAATCGTAAAATATATCCTATAGTTGTGAATACTGAATGTTAGCTGCGCGCGCATCACTCGACGCTTCGTCTTCTATAAGCATCTATCTTCATCACTATATGTGCAGGTTAGATTGACTTGACTTAACTTTAAAATTATTAAAGATGCATATACTGTTATTGTAATAGTGTCAACATTTTTTGTTCTTTATTGTATAACTTAAATTTATTTGCGAACATATACAGTATGATTATGAATAAAATATCCATGTAAAATCAGTGAGTGCGAAGTGCGAGTGAGCGAGTGCATATGTAAACTTAGTGTGAGAGAATACACTGTAAAAGAAAATGGCGAGAAATCACGTCGTTGGTCGACGATTTCAATGTGACCATGCACCGTCGATGTTATTTAACATTGTTGAAGCGCAAAATCTAACTGATTTAATCTAAAAATCTTGTGTTCAGTTTACGTGAAATCACGCAAAGACGTTAAAATGTCGCCGTTGAACGAAGTTAAATAACCTCGACGGTGCATGGTCGCATTGAAATCGTCGATCAACAACGTGATTTTCTGCTATTTTTTTTACAGTGTAAGACTGTCCGTTTAGGAACTGAAAAGAAAACAAGGAGTGAACAGCCTTTCTCTTTCTCACTAACTGTGTTCCCATATGCGTGCTCATTCACACTTTGTAATATGCTGTTTATGAATATAGTATAATTCAACATTGACCATATTCTCCCGATGCCATCGCGATAATTCGTTAAGAGTAATGGAGGTTTATCGCGATATCTAAAAGCATATGATCGCGACTGCCCATAAAATACGGGATGATATACTGAAAATATGCTCAACTTTCTACCAGGGTGGGATACGATGGATTAGGTTTGTGGTTAGAACAAGCGGGAGAGTCAGTGCATCGAGAATTTCTTAAGTTTTGGAAAAGAAGAAAAATTAATGTAATTACAGACTGTTTATATATTCAAAGATTAAAAAGCACAGTTATTGAATTTTCTTCGTTACATATATAATATTAGATATATACAATTGTTTATTATTATAAAGTTGTTCAAAATTCTAAATTATATATTATTATGTTCTAAATTATTCTAAATATTCTAAATTATATAAAATTATTACAATTTATTGTTGTATGTTTATTGTTTATTATTAAAAATACTTTTCACGATTTAAATTAAATTTATAAATTATAAAATATACAAAAATAAAAATAAATAAAAAAATCATTTTTTTTGCAATAATTTGAGTTAAGAGGCGGTTGGAACCAAATCGGTGACTTGCGGTATATATCAAGTCAGCATTTTTCGCTTTACGATAATATTTTGTATATTTTTATGGCTTAAACTATTTCAAATTATTCTTTATATACATGACTAGAGGAAATGACTATATTTTTACCATATGAATAAGTAAATAAATTATTATAAGCATTTATTACAAATATCAAACTGACTTGACATATACCGTATGCAAAAAACTGTCGTGTCGATTGTTAGGTGGCATTTTTCGCTTTATAACAATATTTTGTAAATTTTTGTGGCTTTAACTATTTTAAATTATTCTTTATATACACGACTAGAGGAAATAACTATATTTTTACCATATTAATAAATGAATAAATTATTATAAGCATTTATTACAAGCACCGAACTAAGTCACCGATTTGGTTCCAACCGCCTCTTAAGGGCCAGCTGTGATTTTAAAATTATAATTTTTCATCATTATAAAGACTAAAGAAAAGGCTCTCATTTTCACTTTTGATCGTCATTTTAGACAGACTTTTTTTCCTTCGGGACAACTGTGTCCGAGTCCAAGCGCATACAGCTGAGTATGTCGTCTGCTAATATTCATGTCTTAACTCACGTGGAGCGCATCGCTGATTTTTAAGTTGATCTAAGTTTCGAAAGATAATTTATAAGGAACTTATTGTTCAAAATAAATCAGTTAAAAATTTGTTAATTATATTTTTATAATTTGCTACGTATAATATACATCATTATTCACATTAAAAATATATAAATACTTAATAAAAAAAATTATAGAATTTTGCGATTATATTTGTTTTATTCGAACTTTTATTTATAAATGTTTTTAAAATTAACAATATTTTTACACAGATCTAAATTACAACCACATAACGGTACACAATTCACATTATCACTTTTACTGCACTGAAAAAATTGCGGGTGAGAAACTATACTAAATATGAATACGCAGCGTTCTGCGCATAAAAGCGATCCTCGTGCGCGTGAAAGAGATCCTCACTAAGTTTTTAGGCGCGCTGCCTTCTCGAAATTCTCTCGTCTCTAATTTTGGAAAAGCAGCGAGCCCAAAAGCGCAGCGAAGATAGCTTTAATTTAATATAGCACCAATCTATTCACGTTTAGTATAGCATCTCCTCGCTGTGGTAAGGGAGGGCGACTACAGTTTTTTCAGTGTGCCTTTTCTTTTGATAGGCAGCAACGAAAACGACATATTTCTTAATATAATCAGCGAGAACGTTATGAACCTTAAAAAATTAACGATGCGCTCCGCGCGAGTTAAGACATGAACTTTAGCAGACGATATACTCAGCTGTGTGCACTTGGGCTCAAAGATACTGCATATGCGCGCTTAATTACAATTGAAAAATAACACTTCAAAATAAAGTAATTTGAAATTACTCTTCGGTATCCTATTAAAGAGTATCTAAATTGTACTTCAAAACTTTGCCAACCTAAAAAAATTCAAATTTTAGCATCGTTTAAGAGCTTTGAAAATGGGCATTTTTGTGATTTTTAACATATTTATTTATTAATAACTCGAAAACCGCCAACTTTAGAAAAAAACCATAGAAATACTTTTTTGTTTAGAATCACTCAAAGAAACCAAAAAATCTTTGTCCGAATTAAAATGAACGACTTTTTGAATTTGTTTAAATAAAATCGATTTAAACAAATTGGGACCACTTTCTCGCCGGGCAAACTGCTGATCCTTATTCTAGGACCCTTTACGAAGGTCATCTCGTAAAAATGTTCCCTTTGAAAATTTTTTTTGCTCACCCGCCAATTTTGCCTTGACTAATAGATAAGATGATTTATAGATTCAAATGTTTCTTTTTGAAACCAGAAGAATTTAAGGTAGTTTGCATGTTACAGTCAGTGTTAAAAGTCTAACGTGAAATATAAACGGTGTGGCGTATACACAGTCGCTTGTTTTGTAAAGAACTTTTTGTCTGTGACTATACAGTTTAAACGCACCAATACATGTTTGCACTGTATAGGTATACGTGAACACAAGCTTAAACGCAATGTATCATAAAAGTGGCAACGCTGCAACTATAGCTCTGTGTATTTTCCTACCCCCCTCTCACTTGAGAGTTTAAATTAACGTTATCTGCTTGCAGCGGCGTTGCCATGATTCTCCGTTTCTTTCCTCGTTCATTTTTAGAAAATTTAGAAACTTCTACTTACAATATCTAAATAATTATGCGGTTGAGCATTTTCATTTTTTTACATAATATTTTATACATAATTTTAAATATTATATTAGTTTTTTAAAAAGATCTGAATGGAGGGTTTTTAGTTATGTATTAAAATGAACTGTTTGAAACAGCTTACTATAGGAATCACGTGTTAAATGTTGCAACTTTAAAGCTCTATAGCTCGCTTTTGATACGGGGAATCTTTCTAAAAATCTAATATGATTTGTAGAATAATATAATTTAAAAGTAGTGTAAAGGGTCTAGCCGGGTAAGATAGGTGATTTGGCCCCAGAAGTAGAGAAAAAAACTGATACAGCCATCATATTCTATATAAAAAAATATACCTCTATAGAAATTTTCAGCCCTCTAAACCTAAACCTAACCTCAAAAATGCAATTTTTCGTTTTTTGAGTCTCTTAGCTCTACCTCCGTCAATTTTTAAGCTAGAATACTCTTTTTTTTAATTTAGGTTTTTTGAAGCCCTATAAAATAGTTTCTGATGATTTTTTTGTAGGTGCAAAATTCAATTCCTAGAGACCTTTGAAAATTTTTTCTTGAGATATTTCGAAAACTAAGATAGACGACACTTTGGAAAAAATATATAACATTTATTTATGCAGCAAAAGTATGTAAAAATTTTTTCAGATTTTTAAAAGTGGTGGAACAGCGTCAAAAAGGAAAAAAACGTTTTTTTGCGTATTTTGTCCTATACGCGGCCTAACCCTCGTATCCTACACTTTCGTTTGCAATATTTTTAAGTAAAATTTTATTTTTGGAGACACTCTGGGTTGTCACATATCGAGAAGAACTCGGAATTTCCCAATTTTTACGTTAAAGCGCTTCCAGAGACCTTAAAAACCCAATATACTAATAAAAATCCGTATAAATGTCCCGCCAGGTGAAACTCGTATCATAATCCATAAAACTATGCATATATTCTTCTACAGTATATCTAAATATATATAATTCAATACTATAAACAGGAATATACAGATATACTGAATGTATTGTTTTGGGTTATCACTCAAACACCACCTAACGGGAGCAATCATCCTTATTCTTCCCAGTACCCCCAAACTCATGTGTACTGCATTTCTATTTACAGAAACAGATAGTAGATATAGGGGGAATCAGCCGGTAGCTGCACAAATCTAGTTTGGAATAAGTTTTTTAATTGAAATAATACTTATAACAGATATTATTTTATTGCTATCGTTAAAACATGCTTGTTATCTTTAAAGTGCACGACATGGTAATTTAGAGCGCACTTCCAGGGTGAGATCAGCAAAACGTTTACATCCATCGTGCTAACGTTTCACCCAACAGTATTATAAAGTTAATATTTTATGATTTTAAAAAATTAATTGATATTATCAATTTTATATACTTTAATTATTTCAATTATTTTTGGTTTTGGAATTAATGAAATTTTATCATTTTTATGCTATTTAAAAGATGAAAATTTCACCATGTTTGTAGAATTTTAGAAAGTATATATTATTATATCGAATCATGCATAATAAGTAGGTACGATGAGAATTGAGTACAACTTGAAACTTGAGTATTGTTACTTGAGTATCAGCTGTTACTTCATTTTTTTATATGAAATATAAAAGCACACAGATATGATGGTCGTCGGTAAAGATGTCACACTCAATTGAAGTAACAGCTGATACTCAAGTAACGATACTCAAGTTTCAAGTTGTACTCAATTCTCATCGTACCTACTTATTATGCATAATTCGATATAATAATATATACTTTCTAAAATTCTACAAATGGGATGAAATTTTTATCTTTTAAATAGCATAAAAATGATAAAATTTCATTAATTCCAAAACCAAAAATAATTGAAATAATTAAAGTATATAAAATTGATAATATCAATTAATTTTTTAAAATCATAAAGTATTAACTTTATAATACTGTTGGGTGATTGATTGAACCCAGACTGACTAGGAGAGTGTCACACCTCCGGATCATGGATTTTGCTCAAACTTCGGGATAAGTTTTCAGATGACAGAATATGGAAAAAGCTAAAGTTATAGTCACAAACATTCAATATTTCCCTAGTTAAAGGCAATTAAAGAAAATCACTAAAAAAGTTACTAGATTTTTAAACGCATATAGTTCTTTAGCATTGATAGCTAAAAGCTTGAAACTTTTTTAAATTAAAGTTGAGCTCAAATCCTTTCGAAACAGTAGTTACAGCATATCAAAATATTATTTTTTCCCAAAGTTAGAGGGTAATAAAGATTGGACCTAATTTCAGCTTTTATTATTAATTAATGTTTTAAAAAGAAAATTCAGGTCCAATCCTTATTACGCTCTAACTTTGGGAAAAAATAATATTTTAATATGCTGTAACTACTGTTTCGAAAGGATTTGAGCTCAACTTTAATTCAAAAAAGTTTCAAGTTCTAGCTATTAATGTTAAAGAACTATAAGCGTTTAAAATTCTTGTAACTTTTTTAGTGATTTTCTTTAATTGCCTGTAACTAGGGAAATATTGAGTATTTGTGACTATAACTTTAGCTTTTTGCATATTTTATCATCTGAAAACTTATCCCGAAGTATGAGCAAAATTCGTGATCCGGAGGTGTGACACTCTCCTAGTGAGTTATGGGTATACTGTTTGTCACTATATGCATGTCTCTGTCTTCGTTGTAAGTCGCACAGCACAGTGTTGACTTCTATGCTTGCTTTGCGAGTATGAAAGTGAGACGAAGAGTGGATGCTTCAGCTACTTGGATGGCTGACTGTTAGAAAGGGCGTACCCAAGGCAGGACGGGTAGATTCGTGCGAGATACGTTAACGTATGCGTCGAGAGACTGTTTAGCGGCCATATTGTCTTTCTATTTGCGTTAGAGCCTCATCGTGGTTTTCTAACTGTTTTTGGATTGAATTGGCAATTGTTTTTTGCACAAGTTGTTCGTGTACTAGATGATGCAGTTCTAGTGAACAGTGTGTAGTGATTAAATGCTAGACATTTATCGTCTAATAGCCATTCGCTGTGCTTTGCCAAAGCCATCACGTTTGGTTTAACAAAGAGAGCGAGAGAGACAGCAAGCTGCACCACGTGTCTTCGGTGCCGCTGCAGAGTATACTCAAAGTCGCTGATGAAAAAGATATAAGGAATCTCTGAGTGAATTTTTTATCGTTACAT